>JXCR01147614.1:286993-347061 GCA_002079205.1 Phalaenopsis hybrid cultivar
AGCTTCCATACAACCTCCCAAAAATTGTGTTTATAAAAGACTAAGAAGACTACTCAGAATTTATGAGGAGGACATAACAAAATATGGATTATATATATATAAATAATTTTACAAAACAAAGAAAGAAAAGAGCACAACTTATCTTATACACCTTAAGAAAATCCCTTGAAGTTCCCTTTAAGCACTTTCTCTCTTTACAATCACACTCAATTATCTCTTAGAAATGTAATAAAGAAGAAATCTCTCACCTTCTCTCTCTTACAACTCTTAAACAAAATCGTCTCCAAAACTTAACCCTCAACTCTCGTCCAAAGACTCCACACCCCCCCCCAAAACTTCACTTCCTTTCTTAAGGGTGGCGTCAGCGCCTCTTCTCCAAAGAAATTCAAACTCCTTTTTTAAAGAAAAACACCTCTTCACACCAAAAGACAAATCCCTTCATCTAAAAGAAATATTTCTTCATTTAAGAGCTTTCCCCAAGTGTGTAGATGTATTGAATCACTTCATGAGGCATTTGAATTACTTGGAGCCATCTACAACATCTCAAAAATAGTCAATGACTGCCAAAAATTCATTTAATTCCATCTCTAGTGCCTCTGGCGCCTGTTCTAGCTTCTATTTACTGGATTTCAGTGCTCCTCTTAGAATTTTGGCGCTTCTAGTGTCATTCTAGTGCCTCTTCTCTAAAAAATGGTGCCTCTAGTGTCAGTATGCTGAAAATCTGTGTTTTGGCTCCAAATTTCTTCCTTTTTGCTCATTTTGCTCAAAATGCCCAAAATAAATATACCTGCAACAAAACATGAAAATACCCCCTTTAAAGTGCAATATGACCAAATTTAAGCATAAAATTTATACCTAAAATTGCACATTTTTTTGGTGTATCACTAACCAGGAGTTAAGTTCCTAAATCCTTGATTATGTCAGGTACTTTCTAGTCTGTCATTCTAGAATACCCTCATAAGCTCTCAATTTGACTAACCAAGCTTTAGGTTCCAAACACTTGATTAAATTGGTTATTTGTAACCCTAAAATCACCAATTTACACCCATCAAAACTTATCTCTCTATTTATTTGCATTGTCATGTCGATAACTTTTTTTTTCACCTAATAGTACAATGTGATTCTTACTAGTTGAGGAATTCATAGCACTCCCGGGTCATTATGATTCATAAAAAAATTTAACTTATCTTTTGGCCAAACTGGATAAGTAAATTAATTGTGAAGTAATGATTCAACAAAATTATGAAATAAAAGAAATGTTAAAAAATTCTAATCCTACAAGTTCACCACTAAAATTAGTAAGATCTAATTAACCAAAACCTTGTCTCTAACGACACAGTCAACATCTTATTTAGGTAGCAGTTTAGTCAAAATCGTAATATCAAACAGTGATGCTTGTTATTGGCAAAATAACTCAATATTTTTTCAAATGAGCATCATCACTTGTGTCAAATCAAGATCATGCTATGTTAAAATGTTCAGATTTTTCAATGACCAAATTAAAGGTGAGAGAATTTAATTTTACTTTATAATCCCTTTATATCTAATATCAAAATAGAAATTTTCATTCCTACACTTAAGTGAGCATGGTAAAGTCATAGATTACTGACGTTTAAAAGAGGGTTTTAATAAGAGATATCAGTGTGCTCTTGCTTGTCATATCTTTCTAAGTGATCCAGTATTAAATTCCATATGTCCATCTCCTTTAAGATCTCTAAGAATTAATTTAACTAAGCACAGGTGAGCTTCTCAGGGCCTTGATGAACCCACTCATATAGCCATCAAATAGAGTAGTAATATTTAAACAGTTACTCCTCCAATCTAGGAGAAACTCTAGGGATCATCTGACTCAACATAAATAATCTAAATAAAGGCGTCTTTAAATCAAATTTTCCTATGTTTATGTTTAGTCAATGAATCAAAATTAGAATTTGGTCAACTTCATTATAATTTGTTAATTTTCCTTTCTTGATCCTTTAAATGGGAACAAAACTCAAGTAGAGTTGTAGATTGAGAGCATAATCATGGTTGTTAGTTTCTATTTATTATAATAAGCAATTATAAAGTACATATATAAAATATAACTCATTCTATAAGTTTAACAATGTTCTTAACCCAAGCCATCTAATCTTAGACCAATTGGTTAGGAATAATTTGAGTTTGTACAAAGGTCCTCATGTAAACTAGCCCAATCATAATGTGCCATGCATAAAACACTGACACAACTAAGTTTTTAAACCTTCTAATAAATAAACTGAAACCTTAAAAAATCATTATAAAGTTTCTACTCCAACCTAACCAGTCACCCCCCTCCCCGCCTCTGCTCTCCTCTAAAAAATTTAAAAAGACTTAAATACAAATCTAATAACATAAATAAATTATTTATTTATGTTTTCAACATATAGAAAAGAATATGAAAAACTAAGGTCAAAGATTAATACCATTTTGGCTTTGAAATAATTAAGTAAATGCTTGTTAATAATTTATATTTAATTAAATGTTCAAGTGACCTGTATAGTACTTATAAATTCTTGGGCATGCTCCCTAAAATATCATTGGTCCTTAGAATATTTATTTTGGAGAATATAAATCAGAATAATTGATTATTTAAAATCTAAATAAAATTTAATATTNCTAATAATTTATATCTAATTAAATGTTCAAGTGACTTGTATAGTACTTATAATTTCTTAGGCCTGCTCCCTAAAATATCATTGGTGCTTAGAATATTTATTTTGGAGAATATAAATCAGAATAATTGATTATTTAAAATCTAAATAAAATCTAATATTCAAAATCAATAAATTATTTAAATATTTAAAATTATGCAAATAATTTCAAACTTTCTTGAGATCACTCATAGAATTATCCACTAACATAAGATCAATTACTTTATAAATTTGAATTAATGAAGCTATAAAATCAAAATTATGCAAATAAACTATTTAAATAATTATCTTAATTAAATAATTAAATGAATTTTTTTTAAAGATAAAGAAGACACAAAAAACATGAATTTAAATTTTATAAGATTTTACGAATAACAAAGATAATTAAAATTTAAAAAAAGAAAAATAATTATGAAAGTTTAAATTTTTAATATTAATAAAAAAAATTAAATAAAATGTAAAATATTTAAGACTATCCAATAAGTTTTAAAATTTTATGTAATCATTAACANTTAATATTCAAAATCAATAAATTATTCAATTATTTAAAATTATGAAAATAATTTCAAGCTTTCTTGAGATCACTCATAGAATTATCCAATAACATAAAATCAATTACTTTATAAATTTGAATTAATGAAGCTAAAAAATCAAAACCATGCAAATAAACTATTTAAATAATTATCTTAATTAAAGAATTAAATGAATTTTTTTTTTAAAAGATAAAGAAGCAATAAAAAACATGAATTTAAATTTTATAAGATTTTACGAATAACAAAGATAATTAAAATTTCAAATAAGGAAAAAAAATTATGGAAGTTTAAATTTTTAATATTAATAAAAAAATAAAAAAAATTCTAAAATATTTGAAACTCTCCAATAAGTTTTAAAATTTTATTTAATCATTAACAAAGCCATTTGATTTTTTTAGATGATTTTCGTAATCTTTTAATAAGAATTTTATTAAATTTTTATATACAAAATACTATATAAATTTAAAAAAAAACAAATGATGCCTAATAAATTTTAAATTTTTATGAGAACACTTGGGTGGCCTTCCAACGGCCCTTAAAATACATTTAATTTCTAATATGAATTTAAATTTAATTAAATTTGATATAACAAAATAGTTGGAAAAATTTACCAAAAATTCAAACGACCCAAAATTGACAGAAGAAAATTATAAGAAGCTTAGAGCAGTTTCATATATTCCTGTAATATATTTCACTATCTTTAAAATTAATATAAATTTTAAATAAATTTCATATCATAATTTAACATCCAAATTTTAAAAATTTTAATACAATTCAAAATAAGTCTATTTTATATAAAAGTGTTTTCTGATCATCCTTGACTGCAAAAGATATAACTAAGTGTTTTTTTTTATAATATATGGATATTCTTCTAAAATTTTACAAAATACATAATCATATTATTATTTATATTAATTTAATAATTTATAAATAATAGAAAATAATTTTAAACTTTTATTAGTAGTCCTTGAGGAATTTTTCACTATTAGAGATAATTTCATAAATGTTTGAAGCCAATTGAACATTTTATAAAAATAAAAAATCTAAATTTTTTTCTATTAAGATATCTTAAGACTTGCTTAAATATAATTATATATAAAAAAATTTATTAAATAATATAGGCATAAATCATTTATTACACATTATAGGATTTTACCTTAATTTCTTTTTGAGATATCCATCCTAACGGGTGCAGTGAGTAACGGGGTTGTATGATCTACCTTTAAGTGGATTCTAACAGCTCATAATGCTCATTAAAATTTAAACCAAATGAAAAATTAAATTAATCATAGTCTAAGTTAAAGTTATAAAATGTTAATCATTTTTTATATAAAATACTCTTTTGGTAAGCTTAACATAAGCTAAAAGAAAATTTACAATGTTAAAGCCCAAAGAAAAGCAAACTAGATAACCTCCACACATTATTTTTGTTTGCTAATCCTAATCTTGATCTTAGTAAAGTTTTTTTTTTTTTTTTTTTGCTTGTATTATTTGTCCATTATGTTATTTCTTGTGTTATGATAGGTTGTGTTTTAAAAAAAGATTGATTTCAAGTTAATAGATATAACTTTTACTCTCTATAACTGGTGATACATAAGGAGCTCTAATGAAAATAATTTTTTCACTTAAACCAAAGAAAGAATCATAAGAGATTAATGAAGTTGAATCTTTTAGGCAAAATCATCTTGTGTGTGTTTCCTTTTTATGCTTTTTCACTTATACACTTTTATTATAGATAAATAGAACTTATCTTATCTATAAGAATGAGTGTCGTTTTTTAGATAATGTTTTACCATACTTATATGCAGGAAAATCAAATTTTAATTTTCCATAACATAGATTTCATTTTTTTAATTTTTTATAATTTCAAATGAATAACCTAATAAAAATTAACTCATTAAATTTTAACACTATCAATCTCAGACAACCTAACTTATAGATTTGATTTGAAAGTCCAATAATTTAATTTAGTTAACAACCTCACTCATTTTAGAATATTACATGTGTTTAATCCTCTTAGGTTTAAAATATATAGGGTTTACTTGTTACCCATTTTATTTATGGTTTTAAGTCTAGTAAAGTAATCCTATTTCAGACTTTAGTGGGTTTGAAATATATAATTCAATGGAGTATTGCTAAATATATTTATGATTTACCATAAAAATGGCATTTTTCACTTTAGTTTATAATTTGAGAATATTTATTTTACACTACTTTATCATAATTTTTCACCTTTTGGGCCTAACATTAGTCTTCTAACGTGAGAATAGTGACTCACAATCCCAACTTATAAAATGAATATCTAAAAGAAAAAAAAATCAAAACCCAATTTCAAAGCTTCAAAACTTAACTAATAGTAAATTTAAAGTGATATTAGTCCTGCAAATATCTACGTCTTCCTACTTTTCTTTTAGTATCTGAAAAAAATTTGTATCAAGTTTGATCTCTCTTAAATAAATTCCAAAATAAACATCCTTGAAATCTAAAATTTAAAATTCATATAAATAAGGGTCGTTATATTAGATGGGAGTTTTTTTTAAGAGATCACCTTTTTAGGATATAATTACCTATGAGGGTGAAGTTCATTAAGAACCAATATCCTAGATTAGATAAATTCTATCCATCAAAATTAGTTTAAGATAAAATCTCTAATATCATAGATACGTAAGTTTAAAACATTTATATTTATAGTTTCACCCTAGATTGAATAATTTTCTTATCTTTTTAGATAATATACTATTTCTCATATTCAATCAAATATCAAAAATATGAAAATTAAAAACTATTTTAGTTTATAATTTTTTTTAACAAATAAATTTGTGGCAAATTTAATAAAGATTGTTCCTCTTTCGATCTTTAGTAGAAATATTTTTTTCTTTGCCTATTTATACACCTAAAATATATAGTCATTATGTGCACATTTTTATATCTATTTTTGAGATATTGCATTTTAATGAAAAACCTTTGTGTGTTTTTCTTTCAAGTACATTCAAATGGATGAAAAATGGTGAAAGGAGTGAAAAAGTATCAAATTTGGAGCAAACAATGAAGAAGGTGTGAAATTGAACTGTGAAACCCCGCGCTTAAGTGCCAGAACTAGTTACTTTATGATTCAATGAATTTGGACAAATTTTTGAAGAGCTGTTTGAAGCAACCTGATTACCTCATTTTTGGTTGAGGTTTAGTTTTCCTCTTTAGTAGCCTAAGGTCTAACCATAGGACTTTCCTGTTGACTATTCTTAGAAAACTAGAAAAGGAACCATCACCATTAGAAACTCTAAGCTCTTCCTTGCTCCACTTGCAGTTCCACATATTGGTCCTAACCTCTAAGCACTTAGTAGATGGGGTCATTATGGGGGAGCTCAATGAGAGTTCCTATAAGACTGCTTGCCCTTAGGGTTGACTCTGAGTGTTGTTCTGCGGCTAAGGCACTCACTCTCACTCACAATCACTCACAAACCTAAACCTAAAATTGTTGAATTTGGTCCCTTGATCCTTCGGAAGACCCATGTAGATGGTCTCCTAAACCCATTAGCCTCAGGCTAGGGTTTAGCTAAGACCAGTACATAGAGAATCCAAAAGGGGATTTGATTGGTCCATAGCTCATCTGCGGTGGTTAGCACCCTAATTCTACTAAAAATATCCAAATTAGCCTTTTTACCCCCAAACCTATAGAAATTACCTAAACACCCCCATATCTCATATTTGGTCAAAGTCCTCAAATTCACCCAAAATATTCAAACCTATTCAAAAATCATTTCAAACCATTTGAAAATACCCAAATTACCCAAAACTACACAAAAATGCCAAATTTACCAAAATACCCCCTAAATTGCCAAAATTACAAAAATGCCATTGGCACCCCAAACTTTCCCAAAACCTCCAAAATCACTCCAAATGTCTCTAAAACCAAATTAGACCCTTCAATTGAACCCAATTTGACCATGTTGACCAAAACTCCTAAATTACCGTTAAAGGCCAATTTTTCCCAAATTCACCTCAAATGTCCATCAACATGGGCCCAATTTTCTTCGATATCAATCCTAAACTCGAATTCACGAACCATCCCAGTTTTAACTGGATTAATACTTTGGTGGTAATAATCAGCACTAAGTGAACGACCAAGTAAACTCATTGGGAAACTGGAACAACCAAGGGAGTAGTAATTATAGACCTACTTATCCTCTAAGTTTTAACAGCAATCCACAATTCAAAGAAAAAAAATTATCTATAGATGAAGTGGTGTTACAAATGGGAAATTTGTTACAAATTCAATCAGCTACAATTAGATATATTGAGAATTAATTGGGACAAATAACAAATTCATTAAGTAATAATCCCAAGGAACACTTCATAGTAATACAGAAGTAAATTCAAAAGACCAGAATAAATAGCAAGTAAAACCAGTTCAGCTTAGAAGTGAAAGAAAAATGGAAGGTAGAGTTCAAAAAAAGACTGAAGTAGAGAGAAAAGAAATTGAAGAGCCGAAAGATAACGCTCCGAAAGGTTTAGAGAGACATATTTCTCAACTTAAAATTGACTTGGAAAACCCACCACCTCTATTTCTTCAAAGACTTTGTCAACAAAAGTTGGATAAATAATTTTCAAAATTTTTGAAAATCTTTAAGAAACTTATAATTAATATTTCATTTGTTGAAGCCTTAGAATAAATGTTAAGCTATGTGAAGTTTATGAAGGATATTCTTAACAAGAAAAGAAAGTTCAAAGATAACGAGGTTGTTGCACTTATTGAGTAGTGCAGTGCTATAATTCAGAAAAAGCTTTCTGAAAAGCTTAAAGATCCTGGTAATTTCATAATTCCATGTGCAATAGGAGACAAATTTTTATGAGAAAGCTTTTTCTGATTTATGTGCAAGCATTAACCTTATGTCATTATTAATATTTAAAATACTGGGATTAGGAGAAATATCCCCTACTACTGTAACTATTCAATTAGAAGATCTTTCAATAACAAATCATAAAAAAGTTATAAAAGATGTTTTAGTGAAAGTAGATCAATTTATCTTTCATGTTGATTTCATTGTGCTAGATATGGAAGAAGATAAGAAGATACCTATCATTTTTGGGAGACCTTTCCTAGCTATAGGAAGAGCAATGATAGATGTGCAAAAAGGGGAATTAACTATGGGCGTCAATGATCATACAGTTACATTTAATATTTCCAAATCAAAGAAATACCCTGCAAAAGATAAAGATGATGATTGTTATAGAATGGATGTGATAATATATTTGAGTAAATGTCATTTCAAAATAACTTATGAAGAGAAATCTAAAATGAAAGAGTTGGAACACGAGCAGGAAGAGGAAATAGATCAATTTGAAGAATTTTACAATGAAGATTCAAATTATGTTCGAGAAAGTTTTGAAGTTTTGGACACAACAGAAAAAAGATAAATCTTTTTGTCCATCGATTGAAAACCTCTTGAGTTTGAGTTGAACATACTTCCTAAACATTTTAAAGTATGTCTTTTTAGGTGTTTCCTCATCATTACCTATTCTAATTTCCTTAAAATTAGTACAGAAGAAGAGATGAGTTTAATGAAAACTTTAAAGAATTATAAGAAAGCATTTGGTTGAATAATTATTGATATTAAAGAAAATAGTTCTTCAATTTGTATGCATATAATTCATATGGAAGTGAACTATAAACCCAAGGCTTATCCTCAAAGGAGATTAAATCCTGTTATGAAAGAAGTTGTTAATAAAGAGATTTTATAGTCATTAGATGCTAGAATTATCTACTCTATTTCAGACAGTGCATGTGTTAGTCCAATTCACTGTTTTCCTAAGAAAGGAGGAGTGATTGTGACTATAAATAAACATAATGAGTTATTACCAACAAGACATGTCATAGGGTGGCAAATATGTATTTATTATAGAAAATTAAACGTCGTCGATAGGAAATATCATTTTCCACTACCCTTTTTAAATCAGCTGTTGGATAGACTAGCTGGTCATAAATACTTTTATTTTCTTGATGGATATACTGGTTATCATAAAATACAAATAACTCTTGAGAATCCAGTCCTTATGGTACATTTGCTTTTGGAAAAATATCCTTTGGTTTATATAATGCTCATGCTACATTTCAAAGATGTATGATGGTTATTTTCTGTGATTTAATTAAAAAATGAATCAAAGTTTTTATGGATGATTTTTCAGTGTTTGAAACTTCATTTGACTCATGTCTATAACATTTATCAAAAGGAAATTAATGAACATTTTCCAGATGAATAATTGCTCGGTGTTAATGAGTGGCGTGTTTCTTGGTATGTCAAAATCGTGAACTTTATTGTTAGTGATATTATACCTTATGGAATGACATACCAACAGAAGAGGAAATTTTTATCTGAAGCTAAGACTTATTTTGGGGATGACCCATTTTTATATAAAAAAGGAAAAGATCTTTTTATTTGAAGATGTGTGCCTCTAGAAGAAACTTATGAAATTATCCAAATATGTCATAATTCTAATTTTGTGAGACATTTTAGTGTTGATAAAAAAGAATACAAATTTTTGCAATATGGATTTTATTAACCTACAATCTTTAGAGATGTTAATACTTATATCAAAACTTGTGATCACTGTAAACGAGTAAGCAATATTTATAGGAGAAATGAGATGCTCCTCAATTATGTGTTAGAAGTTGAGATATTTGATGTTTGAGGATTAAATTTCATGGGACTATTTATACCATCTTTCAAAAATTTATATATATTGTTAGTGGTAGACTACATATCCAAATGGATAGAAGTTGTTGCTTTACCTCAATATGATACTCAAAGTGTTGCAAAGTTTTTAAGAACAAACATATTTTGTAGATTTGGGATGTTGAGAGTGATCATAATTGACGGGAGAATTCATTTCGAAAATGCAATGATGGAGAAATTATTAAAGAAATATCATATCAACCATCGAATTGTTACTGCTTATCATCCTCAAACAAGTGGTTTTGCTGAATTATCCAATCGTGAAATTAAAAGAATATTGAGAAAATATTTGAATACAATAAAAATGGATTGGTCAGTCAAACTTGACTATGCTTTGTGGGCTTATAGGACTGCATATAAACTCATACAGGAATGCCCCCATACAGTTTAATTTTGGGAAAGTTTTTCATTTACCAGTTGATCTTGAGCATAAAGCATATTGGACTATTAAAAAATTTAATTACAATTTAATGGAAGCTAGTGAAAAAAGACTATTGCAATTAAATGAGCTTGAAAAGATAAGGAATGAATCTTATGAAAGTGCTAAGATTTATAAAGAAAAGATGAAGATGTGGCATGATCAGAGGATTCTTACTAAAAATTTTGAGCCATGGCAAACAGTTTTACTATATAATGCAAGGTTAAGATTATTTTTTCAGAAAAACTTAAGTCCAGATGGATGGGCCTATTTGTTGTGATAAAAGTTTATCCATATAGAGCTATGGATATCAAAGATCCTAAAATTGAGAAAATATTCAAAGTGAATGGTCACAGAATGAAACCCTATTTTTTAGGAAATCAACTTAAATTGAATGATCTTATGTTGTTCGGTCAACCAGAATGAGCACTGGCTACGTCGGGCTGACTACGTTAAGCCAAGCGCATTGTGGGAGTCAACCTATAGTTATCTATGTGTTTATTTTGAATGTTATGTTGTTGTGTTTGATTTAGAAAATCTTAATAGTATTTTTAATATATATTGATTTAGTAATGATTCTAAGACCATAAAATATGACTTAGACATGTTAGAATGAGTTTTTGGATGTTAAGTTGACCTGAGCTAAATTAAGCACTGGCACTTAAGAGCCAACATTCGGCGCTTCAGCGCGATAGTTTACTAAACGTGCTAAATTACATTTCTAGAAGATTTAAATGTGGTTTAATGGGTTTAAAGGTGGGTTAGTGGTCTGAGAACGTGTTTAGTAGTTTTAGGCGTGATCTAAAGCCTATAAATAGAAGGGTATGAGGAGCAGCCTTACCACACTTCAATTTTAACCCTAAATTCTAAGTGAAGAGTGAGAGTTCTTGGAAAGATGTCATCTTAGGAGAGTGATTTGAAAAGGAAGGAGGAAGCTATGAAAAGGAAGTACATTGGTCAAAGTGTGCAAGAGTTATACAACGGTTTCCTAGTCATCAGTATCAAAGGGATAGCGGAGAAAATCACTAAGATTGAGGCTATCGTAGCTTCAATTGAAGCAAAGGTGATGGAAGTTAACACACATCTAGAGCATATTGGATGGTAACTAAAGATGCAATTTAGTCATACCAGTTTTGTTGAAGTGAACAAGGCTATGTATATGAAAAACAAATGATTGAAAATAACTCAACCAGAGTTCTTCACCACCATCCGTTCTATCAGATTTATATTCCAAATGCCCAAGGAGAGACTAATGATAGGTTACGATTTGTTCCACTGGAAGGAGAGTGGAATTAAGTTCTTTGTTTAGTGTTTGTTTATGCTAAGTGTTTGTTTACTAGTGTTAAGTTTGTTTTGTGTTATTTTAATGTTATCATTATTTAGTGTTTGTATTTAAGAACTATCTTATCGAAGATTCTTTAGATTGAGAAATTATGTATTGAAAATGTTTGTAATTCTTTTTGAATTAATATAAATGTTGGTTTCTATGAAATTTTGTGTTATTTTGTGTTTAATCAAATTAGCTAAGATTTGTGAACCTTGAGGAAGAGGAGAGTTGAAAGGGAAGATAATAGTTATTAAAAATTTGTAAGACCATTTAGGAGTGGTTTACTCATGCTAGAAGTGCATTTTAATTAAAATTGAAAATTTTAAAATTTGTGCAATGTCACCTAAGTGTCAAAACTCCACGCTTAAGCGCTGGCTAACCCGAAAGATTGGCGCCTAAGCGCCAAACCATTCACATTTAAGCTCTTGTTCACCTAAACTAGTTTGCAAATGATTTAAAGTGAAATTTTGTGTCGAAAACCTCCATTTTTTTCCCCAACTTCATCTCCTACTTTGGATTTTTGAAATTTTGAGAGCTAGGGCATCATCTTAAGTGAAGATTTCTTTGTGGTTTCAAGCCAAATTGTTAAATTTGATCTTCTTTAGGTAAGAGCTAGAGTTCTATTTAAATTTTTTTTATTTTCACCATGTATTTTGGACACATTATGGATTTGACCAAAAATCACAACTCATAGTGAAAAATTGAGAAAAATCCATTAAAAATACATAGAAATGATAGTTTAAGCTTTTTGGAGTTTATTTTGATACGCTGAAAATATATGCATTTTTAGACTCATATTTTACATCTATTTTTGGTGATATTACACTTTAATGGAAGATATTTTGATGTTTTCGTGCAGGTTGTTGATTTTTAGGGCTTAAAGCAAAAAAGGAAGTAAAAATGATGAAATTTGGAGTCAAAATGACTTTTTTGAGGAAATGCTTAGCGCCGACAGCTCAGAACAACCGAAAGCTGGAGGATTTTTACTCAGCGCCGACAACACCAGATTAGCACCGACGGCGCCAAAGTCAGTTCAGACTCCATTTCTAAAAGGTTTGATGTATTTGGACAATTTTTGAAAAGTTTTTGGAGACACCTCTTGGAGAGCCGACCTTGGGCTTTATTTAGGGCCAAATTTCATCAGAAAATGGGCTCCTCTAGGTTCATTTTTTGCTCTACAACATTCCACCACGCTACATTTCCATAATCCATCTTCATTCCACCACATATTAGAGTCAATTAGTAATTTTGATTTCATAGTTTAGAGTTCTTGTGGTGAGATTTAGTGTGAAACTTTCTCTAAGAGTGTTGGAGAAGGAGAAAAGTGAGAGAGTTCTTCTTCTTGCTTTTCTAAGGAAAGGCTACAAAGGTCTTGTCTTAAGTAAGAGTTTCAGATAAGTTTGTTTGTTTATTTAGTGTTGTATGAACTTTCTTTTATATATGAAATTTGTGTTTTGTCGTATCTTTCTCATGAAATCTGAGTAGTTTCCTCTATCTTTCTCCCTACTCTCAGATCGGAGAAATGAAGAGATAATATGAATGTGTCATAATTAAAATATAAAATAAATTGTGATGATTTTTCAACTCCAAACTTAATAATGTGCCAATATTAAATTATAAAATAAATTATGATAATTTTTCAACTCCAAACTTAATTTACTTTTCAATCTTGGTCAATTGATTTATTAAAATATTTTATGAAACATATGATCCAAGAAATGGAGTATGAGTTCTACAACAGAATGAGGATCACATTTGATTTCATGAAAGTGAAATTTGTTCATAAAATTAAGTATAAATAAATAGAGAAATATTCTTTATTGGATGTAGAATTGGAGAATCTTTAGGGTGACGGACTAAAATCCTCATTTTGGTCTTAGTGTTTAAAAAATAAAGCGAGAGTTAGCCTTCAGGTGAAGGGAAGTAGGAGCTCTGGAGTGGGAGCCGGTATCCTCCTAGCCTAGCCACGGATTTACGGACTAAACCTAAAATTAACCAATGATTTTCTATGCATTGTATCAGGGTAGAGAATTAAAATTGCTCCTATTTGGCACAATACATGTTATAAACATTTATCTCATCTCATTTCACCAGAATTTCATTATAGTGGGAAGGATGCTTTTTCACATAAGAAACCTTCATTAGATAAACATAGTTAGTAGATTAGTAGTTATTATTAAAACTTTGCATTTCAGTTTTGCTAATAGTTAAGTAATTTAGTTTGGTTAATATCTCAACATTCGAAATTAGTGACAGTGATTTCGTTTGATTTTCTATAAATTTCTTGATAAAATTTACCATTCCTAATTTACCCTTTCCCGTGGGATCGATATTTGGGGCTTAAATAGGAAGTCCATTATTACTTGATAATGATATGTATACTTGCGTAGAATCTCATTATTAATTACCTATAATTATACATATTTTACACAACTTAATTTTCATACAAGGATCAAGTTTTTGGTGCTGTAGTGGTGTCAACTTAATATATCCTTACATTAAAAAATCAGGATCAAGTTTTTGGCACCATAGCCGGGGAAGATAACTGTTAAATTTAATTAAATTAAATAATTTTGATAAATTAGGAAACTTAGAGAATATATATATACTATACAAATTTATAAAAATAAATAAATAAATAAAAATAAAAAAATCCAAAAAGAAATTTAATTAAGATTGTATTTTTGAAGAATTTTACTTAGCTTACTTTATTTGTTCATGTGAAATATTGGATCTGAAGGTTTAGTACCTTACAATTCAGAATTAGAATGTACAATTAGAAAAATTTGAAAACAACAAAAAGAAATTAAGAATTTGAAAGAAATGGCGAATAATATAGAAAATCCAATAAATGAGAATTGACAGAGTCTTTTAAAAGATTATGTGAATTCGACAGCAGATAAACTTCATTTAACTATTCAAAATTCTGATGTTGCTTCTAATTTATTTGAGCTTAAATATGCTATTATCCAAATCGAACAAAGTAATCAGTTTGGGGAATCACCTATTAAAGATCCTAACTTACATCTTGCTAGTTTTCTTGAAATTTGTGCTACATTTAAATATGACAGAGTGTCTAATGATGTTGTTAGGCTTAGACTTTTTCATTAAGGATAAAGCCAAGGCCTGGTTAAATTTATTAGCACCTGGATCTATTAGAACTTGGGGGGAACAATCATAAAAATTTTTAGCTAAATATTTTCTACCCTCGAAAACCGCTAAGCTTAGAAATGATATCACATCTTTTTGCCAGTTTGAAGGGGAATCGATATATGAAGCCTTGAAAAGATTTAAGTATCTTCTTAGAAAATATCCACACCATGTTTTACCAGATTGGCTAATAATTCAAACCTTTTATAATGGATTAGTAGGATCATTAAGATCTAGTATAGATGCTATTGTGGGTGGATCCTTAATGTCAAAACCTTTTGATAAAGCATACTATTTATTAAAGAAATGGCTACTAACAATTTTCAATGGCCCTTTGAAATCCTAAGAGAGTAGCTAGTATTCATGAATCTGACGCAATGTTTATTTTGGCATCTCAAATTTCTGTTATTTCTAAAAAGATTGATCAAATGGGAGTGAACAATTCTCAAATACCTCTAGTATTAGAGGAAAATTTACTAAGACAGATTATTAATACTCAACCATCTTATGAAACCTTAAATGCTATAAATAATCAAAATAACAATCCCTATTCTAACTATTTTAACCCTGGATGGAAAAATCACCTTAATTTTAGTTGGAATAATTATAATAATTCGGTGGATCCATCTGGAAATATAAACAATCAAGGAAATCCTAATTTTCGACATTATTATCCTTCAGGATTTAACTCTAATCCTAACCCACAAGTTAAGGAATAAAAGTTGACGATGGAAGAAGTGATGTTGAATATGGGAAATCAAATACATAATCAAGGGGATGCTGTTAGAAATATTAAAAATCAATTAGAACATATTGCTACTGCACTTAGTAACAGACCTTTTGGAATTCTTCTGAGTACTGTGGAAGTTAATCCAAAATATCAAAATAAAGAGAAAATTAAAGCTATTCAATTATGAAGTGAAAAATAAATAGAAACAATGATCTAAAGAGAAACTGAAGTTAATGAAGAGAAGGAAAAAATAGAAAATGATTAACAGGAAAATGAACAAATAAAGGTTCCTTTTGAAAAACAATCACCTTCGTTTCCTTGAAGACTGAAGCAGAAGAATAAAGATAAACAATTTACAATTTTTTTTGGAAATCCTTAAGAAGTTAACGATAAATATTTCTTTTGTTGAAGCATTGGAACAAATGTCAAGTTATGTAAAATTTAAGAAGGATGTACTAAATAAGAAAAGAAAGTTTACAGATCATGAACCGTTGCACTCAGTGAAGAGTGTAATGTTATTATACAGAAAAAGTTTCTTGAAAAACTAAAAGATTCTGGTAATTTTACTATACCTTGTGCAACTGGTAAAAAGTTTTATGGAAAAGCTTTATGTGAATTAGGAGCGAGTATCAATCTTACGCTCTTATCAATTTTTAAATGTTTAGATTTGGGAAAAATTTCCCCTACTACTGTAACTCTTTAGTTAGCCGACCGATCAATAACTTATCTAAAAGAAGTTATAGAGGATGTACTAGTAAAAGTGGATAAATTTATGTTCCCTGTAGACTTTATAGTATTGGATATGGAGAAAGATAAAATAATTCTTACTATTTTAGGGAAACCATTTCTTGCAACAAGAAGAGCTATAATATATGTACAAAAAGGAGAATTAATAATGAGAGTTAATGATCAAGAAGTGAAATTTAATATAGCTATGAAATATTTTGCAATAAAACAAGATAATGAATGTTTCAGGATGGAAGTAGCTAATTATCTAAGTAATGAACAGTTTAAGAAAGAATTTGAAGATAAATTTAAGCAAGGAGAAATTTTTTATAATGAAAATGAAATTAAAGAAGAAGATTTTGATTATATTCAAGAAAAATTTGAAACGCTAGACTTGATGGAAAACGATAATAAAAATCTTACTCCTTCAAGTATTAAACCACCTAAATTTGAATTAAGGATCTTAACTACCCATTTAAAGTATGTATTTTTAGGAAAGTCATCTACATTGTCGGTTATTATATCTTCTGAGTTAACTGAGATTTGGGAACAAAACTTGATAGAAATGTTAAAAAAGTATAAAAAGACTTTTGGATGGACTATAGCAGATGCTAAAGAAATTAGTCACAACATGACCTAAAGTTGATCATTAAAGAAGATTAAACACAATAATGAAAGAAGTTGTTAAAAAAGATATTTTAAAATAGTTAGATGCTGAAATTATATATCATATTTCAGATAGTGTTTGAGTAAACCCAATTCACTATGTACCAAAAAAGGAGTGACTGTTGAAGAAAATGAGAAAAATAAATTAATATCAATAAGACAAGTAACTGGTTGGCGAATTTGCATTGATTATAGAAAATTAAATATGGCCACCAGAAAAGATCACTTTCCTTTACCCTTTCTAGACCAAATATTGGGATAGATTGGCTGGGAATAAATATTATTACTTTTTAGATGGATATACCTGTTATTACCAAATTCTAATTTCTCTAGAGGATCAAGAGAAAACAATGTTAACAAGCCCATATGGAACATTTGCTTTTCTTAGAATGTCTTTTGGACTATTTAATGCACCTGCAATATTTTAAAGATATATGATGTCAATTTTTAGCAATTTTATAGAATATGGAATCAAAATGTTTATGGACAATTTTTCCGTATTTGGAACTTTATTTGAAATATGCCTTAATAATTTAGAAAAAATTCTGGAAGTATGTGAAAAAGTCAATTTAGTATTAAATTAAGAAAAAAATGTCAATTTATGGTTGCAGGAGGTATTGTACGTGGGCATAAAATTTCTGAAAAAAGGCATGGAGGTAGATCCTGCATAAATTCAAGTTATAAAAAAATTTCCACCGCCTACTAATGTTAAAGGGGTGAGAAGTTTTCTAGGACATGTTAGTTTTTACAGGTGCTACATAAAAAAATTTTCAAAAATAACTAAGCATTTATGCCAACTTTTAGAAAAAGATATAAAATTTGATTTTAATGAAGAATGCATAAAAGCATTTGAATTATTAAAGAAAAAGTTAGTCACTGCACTTATAATAGTACCACCTGACTCAGAAAAACCATTTGAAATAATATGCGATGCTAATGATTATGCTATTGGGGTTGTATTAGGATAAAGGCACGATAAAGTTTTCAAAGTTATATATTATGCTAGTAAGACTCTAAATGATGCTCAATTAATTATAGCACTACTGAAAGAGAGTTATTAGTTATTATTTATGCCTTTGAAAAATTTAGACCTTATTTAATTGGAACTAAATGTATAGGGCATATAGATCATTATGGTAATAAATACTTAATACAAAAGAAGGATACTAAACCAAGATTATTTAGATGGATACTTCTATTGCAAGAGTTTGATTTTACCGTGATTGATAGAAAGGGATATGATAATCAAATAACTGATCATTTGTCTAGAATAGAAATAGAAATATTAACTAATTTTGCAAGTAAAATTTTAGAAAATTTCCTGGATGAACAATTATATAGTATTGATGAAATTGATGTATTGTGGTATGCTGATATAGTGAATTATATTGTAAGTGATATTCTACCACCTGATATCAAAAATCTACAATTAAAGAGGTTTATATATGATTCAAAAGACTATTTTTTGGATGACTCATATTTATATAAACAATGTAAAGAGCTAATTATTAGAAAATGTGTGTCTTATGAAGGAACTCAATAAATAATTGAAAGATGTCATGATTCTGATTTTAGAGAATATTTTGAAACAAATAGAAGTACATATAAAATTTTACAAGCTAGATTTTATTAGCTTACTATTTTTAATGATGTTAATGAATATATTAAAACATGTGATAGATGTTAATGTATAGGAAATATTTCTAGAACAAAGGAAATGCCTCTAAATTACACATTGGAAGTTGAAATTTTTGATGTGTGGGGATTAGATTTTATGGGATCATTTATGCTTAATTTGAAAACCTATATATATTATTTGTTGATTATATGTCCAAATAGATTGATATTATTGTTGTACCTATATGTGATGCTCAGAGTGTTTCTAAATTTTTAATTAAAAATATTTTTACAAGATATTGAATGCCGAGAGTAATTATTACTGATGGAGGATCTCATTTTAGGAATAAAAAATCGAAAAATTAATTAAGAAATATGATATTATGCATAGATTCTCTACTGCTTACCATCCTCGGACTAGTGATCTAGCAAAGATATCAAATTGTGAAATTAAAAGCATTTTAGAAAAGGCTGTAATCTTTATAAATTGGATTGGTCTGCTAGGCTTGACACAGCATTATGGGCATATAGAACTGCTTATAAGACTCCTATAAGATTGTCCCCATATAGACTGATATTTGGAAAATCATGTCACTTACCTGTAGAATAGAGCATAAAGCATTTTGGGCTATTAAGGAATTTAATTTTAATCTAAAAGTTGCTGGTGTGAAAAGATTATTGCAACTCAATTAACTTGAGAAGATTAGAAATTAAACATATGATAATGCAAAAATCTATAAAGAGAAAATGAAAATATGGCATGATCAGAAGATTATTAAGAAGAAATTTGAACCTAGACAAGAAGTTCTATTATTTAATACAAGATTGAGATTATTTCCAGGAAAATTAAAATCCAGATGGTTAGGGTCATTAAAGGTAATCAAAGTCTATCATTATGAAACTGTTGTGATTAAAGATCCTAACACTGGAAAGATATTTAAAGTTAATGGGCGTCGTTTGAAACATTGTTATGAGAGGCACAAACCTCAATTTAAAGAAGTTCTAATGTTAAGTCAACCCAACTAAACAAATAGTATGTCGGGTTGACGACGTTAAACAAGCGTTTTTTGAAAGGCAACCCATACTTATATGTCTATGTATTACTATTTAGTTTGTTAAGTGTCTTATATATCAGTAGATAATAATTCTACACAATTACATTTATTATAAATTAAGTCAAATATTAGTATTGGAAGAAAAGTTGGAATTTAATTAAACAAAAAATGAAAAGCGCAAAAATTTGGCCACTGGCGCTGTCGACGCCAGAATGGGCACCGACGACGCCCAAGAAAGCGAATCTCAGCGACGGCAGCGCCCATCAATAGCGTTGGGGGCGCTGAGATCAGTTGGACAATTTCTGCTATTTTTGGTGGACTTTTGCGGGATATTGATCCATAATAACCATCGAGAGGTGTTTTTAAAGTCCTAAAAACTTCCTAGGACGCCTATAAATTTTCTATTTTCGGATTTTATGGCTTCCAATTCTAGAAATACTTCAAAGTATGGAGTTTTTAATAGAAGAAAGTTTATTAGTTTTGACGTGCAAAGATTATACGATAAAGTTATTGCAAAGAAGAGATTGATCAAGGAAAGAGGAATTGTTAATCATGGGTTGATCAATCCAAGTGCTTCAGTTGAGAAGATCATTCTGCAAAGGCGATGGGAAGTTCTATGTTACACTCCGCTGCGATTATTTTACCTATAGTGAAGGAATTCTATGCAAATTTACATGGATTTACCCAAGGAGTTGTCTTCATATGAGGTAAAGCTATACCATTTACTCTTGTGAGGATTAATGAATTGTATATGATAAAAAATGTTTCAATCTGTCATTATGCAAATTTCATTCCTATGCAAGATTTGATGTAAGATATTTATAATTTTCTAACAGATTAAAGTGATATGTGGGAAGTACGAGATGAAGGATATATTAGTTTTTATGCTTCATCACTTCATCCAATTTCGAAGCAATGACATTTCTTTATTTGTGCAAATTTACTCCCTACTTTGAAGATCAGTAAAGTCACCAAGAAGAGTGTTATTTTATACTACTATATTCAAATGGAAAAACCTATTGATATAGGTTCAATTATATTTAAATATGTGATGAGAATCATTATGAATGGGTCAATTTATCGACTTGGGTATCCTTCTACGATTTTTCTGATTTGCAGTCAATCCTAAGTGTCATATGAAAGTTGGGAAAATGTTTTACTATCATGGGAGCCCATGATCCCTATTGATGATCAATATTTTGGTAATAAAAATGAAGCACTAAATGCTATTATAGATCATTCTTCACATGTTTCATCTCCATTAATGTCGCCAACAGTTGGAAGTTTGCTTACTTTAGAGAAGAAATTAAAGAAAATTGAAAGAAAACTTCAGAGTATTATGAATGCAGTGGGAGATCTCAAGTGCCTTTTTGATCACCTAGATTGGAGAATGAAAGAGAATTTTGATCACACTGGAACCTTTGAAGCAGGATTAGTTCGGATGTTTAAAGGAAAGGGGTAGATAGAAGAAATTTTGACAGATCAATTCTCGTATTGATCCTTCTATAACTTATATGTTCATTACCAATCTATGGGAGATATTAGAGGATTTGATAGCACTGAAGTTGAGGCTGAATGATTGAAGATTGTGAATTCTCTACTTGTTTAAAAATTGTTTACGTGTTTAGTGTAATTGTGTGGATTTGATTAGGTTTGATGTGGTTTATTCTGAACCTTGATTATGTGCATAGTTTTGGGTCAGCGTTTAGTGTTGTGGCTTGATTTCGACGCTGATTTACAATTAGTTTACTTCATAGGTGTGAATTTGTGATTTGTGAAATGTGTTTGTAAATGTGTATTTTCATATATAAAAGTTAGTTTATTGTTTTTTTGTGAAAATTATTGTTTGTGAAATGTGTATTTATGAATTTAGATATAATTTGTGTTTAAAAATACTTAAAAATAAAACTTTGGAAAAAATTGAAAGAAAATTGATAATTTTTGAAATCAAAATAGTGAATTTCGGTCCTTCAACACCGACGACACTGACATTGGCGTCGACGGCGCCTTCGACCCGAGAGCGGCGAATTAACCCTTTAATTCACGATTTTCACCATAACTCCATTTTTACCCCTTAGTTCACCTTCAATATTTGGTTTTGCACCTAGGGCTTGATTTTGGCCAGATTTGAGGCAATTTAGAGGCAAAGAAACTTCGAATTTTATCTTTTCTAGGTAAGAGCTACACTTTAAACTAAAAATTTTTTATTTTCACCAAATATTTTTCTCACATTGACTAGATCCAAAATTTTGAAATTTTTTAGGAGAATTTGAGAAAATGCTTTGGTGAAAAACTCTTACTTAGTGAATTTGAGTTTAAAGTGGTTTACATTTTTTATTTTTGAAATTTTGGGATTTATTCGGAATTTTTATAAATTTTTTTTAGATTTCCTATGGCATCTAAATCGAGTAAAAGGAAAATAGAATATGAAGAGCAAAGTTTTATTAGCTTTAGAGCCAGTGCTCGATTTCATAGTTTTCAAGAAAATAAAAAAGTGATTCAGGACCGAAGTTTTAAAAATCTGGGAGGATAAGTTGAACGATTGATTATCGCTCGACAGTGAGAAAACTTCTATTATTTTACTGTTGATGTGATAGTTGGGATTGTGATAAAATTTTATGCCAGCCTTCCTGAGGCTTCTGATGATATTGTTTTTATTCGAGGAAAAATGGTGGAATTTACTCCAAGAAAAATTAATGAGTTTTATCAATTAGAAGATGTATGCCAGTATCATTCATTTTCTGCTATAGATCAAGCAGTAGATGAAGTTATTTCTTTTCTAATTAGTGAGAAAGGGTCTTAGAAAATAAAAAATAGAGTTAAAGTTAACTTTCCCCTTTCTATGTTAAATGTAGTATCTAAGGCTTGGCATTATTTTATTTCTGGAAGGATGATTCCAACGAGCCATCATAGTGAAGTAACCAAGGATAGAGCCATCCTTAACTACTGTATTCAGCAAGTGATGGGCTCTATCATTTATATGAACATTCAATCTTTTGCTCTGGGAGAGACCACTAGTAGATTAGCACACCCTGCTCTCATTTACAAACTTTGTGAGCATGCAAGAGTTGATTTCAGACCTGATGAGGAGAGGATTGAGCCTCAGAGACCCATTGGGCTTGCCAACATCAAGACTTATGAGTCCCATGTTGATTGGAGATCTGGAAGACAGGCCAGGGATATTCATTCTACTTCTAGAACCCCAACTTTTAGTGAGCCTACTTCAAGTGACCCCAGCATCATGGAGTTATTGGACCAGATGATGATTCAGCAGGGAGATATTTTGAGGATGGATCATAAGATGCAGAATATGAAGGCCAGAAATGTTCACACTGATGATCTGATTCACAGAAATTTGAGTATGATGCTACTTATGAAGATGCTTTAGTAAGGTACTTGAGGGCTGACCATATAGTTATGTTCCCTATTCACCCTACTTATACCCATATAAGCAGCAAAAATTAGATGTCGATGATGAAGAAAATAATGACTAGTGATCTTTTTATTTGTTTGTTTGTATTTGTACTGTGTGATTGTATTGTTTGTGTTGTGATGTTGTTGAAGACTTTGTTTGTTATGTAATGTGAAACTGTAATGTGGAAAAGTGTTTTCGTTTTTAGAGTTTAGTGTAGTTCTGTTGTTATTTTCAGCACTTTGTTATGTATTGTGATTACCTCTTTTTCAGCAAATTTTATATCTATTATGTGCAATTTAATATTTTTAACCTTGTAGTTTTCATATTAGTACCTGCAGTATTTCAAAATTTATGTTCAAAAATCAGAATCTCCAATAGGTATGATTTTTTTTATGTATTTAANAAGATAATTATATTTATGTTTCTAAATATATAGTAAATTTAAGTAAAAAATTTCAATAATAAAAGTTAATTCTATGGGATAAGATATTTGTTAAAAGAAAATAAGACTATGTTTTTCTATTTTAAGTAAAGAAATTTGTATTTTTGAAGTATTAAAAATCTTAAAAGATTAATGTAAAAAGAAAAGAATTAAACTTTATAAAATCTTTAAGTTAATATAAATTTGTTAAGTGAAGAAATGTAAAAAGTTTTTAACTTTAAGAAGATGGTGGTGGGGATCAAAATCATTAAAGGCTATCCAGATATAGTAATCCTCACATATAGAAAATAAAAAGAAAAGAAAAAGAAAAGATGTGGAGAGAAACTTAAGGAGATGCCTAATTAAAAATTGGCTTCACTTAAATCAACTTAAGAAAAAAGACTTAGACACATTTTTCTAAACTTTTGATTTGAATATTAACTTAAGTATTAATAAAATTTTATGAAGTTCTTTTTCATATAAATTTTCTAAGTGACTTTAATTTAACAAATTGCAATTTTTCTTGAAAAGAATAGAGGATCAGAAACCTTAATTACTGAATATCCTTACACCTTTAGTATTAACTAGAGTTGTTTTGAATTTTTCTTAAATAAAAACTATTATATTTAGAGAACTAAAATAAGGAAGTCTAAAAGTTAAATTCTTTACTATAAGTCATATTTTTATGTAGTAGAGAAGTTACTTGAGGACAAGTAACATGTAAGTTTGGGGGATTTTGATACACTAAAAATATATGCATTTTTAGAACCATATTTTATACATATTTTTGGTGATATTGCACTTTAATGGAAGGTATTTTGATGTCTTCTTGCACGTTGTTGATTTTTAGGGCTTAAAGCAAAAGGATGAAATTTGGAGTCAAAATGACGTTTTTGAGAAAATACTCCGCGCTGTCAACGCCAAAGTTAGCGCCGACAGCGCAGAACAACCGAAAGCTGGATGATTTTTACTAAGCGCCAACGGCACCAGAGTAGCGTCGACGGTGCCAAAGGGGTTCAGACTCCGTTTCTAGAAGGTTCGATGTATTTGGACAATCTTTGAAGAGTTTTTGGAGACACCTCTTGGAGAACCGACCTTGGGCTTTATTTGGGGCCGAATTTCATCAGAAAAGGGGCTCCTCTACATTCATTTTTTGCTCTACAACATTCAACCACGCTACATTTCAATAATGCATCTTCATTCCACCACATATTGGAGTCAATTAGTAATTTTGCTTTCATAGTTTAGAGGTTTTGTGGTGAGATTTAGTGTGAAACTTTCTGTAAGAGTGTTGGAGAAGGAGAAAAGTGAGATTGTTCTTCTTCTTACATTTCTAAGGAAAGGCTACAAAGGATTTGCTTTGAGAAAGAGTTCCAGCTAAGTTTATTTGTTTATATAGTGTTATATGAACTTTCTTTTATTTATGAAATTTGCGTTTTGTCATATCTTTCTCATGAAGTCTGAATAGTTTCCTCTATCTTTCCCCCTACTCTGAGATCTGAAGAAATGAAGAGATAATATGAATGTGTCATAATTAAAATATAAAATAAATTATGATGATTTTTTAACTCTGAATTTAATTTACTTTTTAATTTGGTCAATTGATTTATTAAAATATGTTGTCAAACATATAATCCAGGAAATGGAGTATGCATTCTACAACAGAGTGAGGATCACATTTAATTTCATGAAGGAGAAATTCATTCATGAAATTAAGTGCAAATAAATAGGGAAATATTTTTTGTTGGGTGTAGAATTGGAGAATATTCAGGGTGACAAACTAAAATCTCTAATTTGGTCTTAGTGTTTAAAAACTAAAGCGAGAGTTAGCCTTCAAGTGAAGGGAAGTAGGAGCTCTGGAGTGAGAGCCGGTATCCTTCTAGCCTAGCCACAGATTTAGGGACTAAACCTAAGATTAACCAATGATTTTCTTATTTTAAAATTGCTCATATTTGGTAAAATACATATTATAAGCATTTATCTCATTTCATTTCACCAGAATTTCATTGTAGTGGGAAGGATGTTTTTTTCACATAAAAAACCTTCATTATGTAAACATAGTTAGTAGATTAGTAATTATAACTAAAAATTTGCATTTCAGCTTTGCTAATAGTTAAGTAATTTAGTTTGGTTAATATCTCAAAATTCAAAATTAGTGACAGTGATTTCGTTTGATTTTCTGTAAATTTCTTGATAAAATTTATCATTGTTAATTTACACCTTCCCCGTGGGATCGATATTTAGGGCTTAAATAGGAAGTCCATATTACTTGATAACGATACGTATACTTGTGTAGAATCTCATTATTAATTACCTATAATTATATATATTTTACACAACTTACTTTTCATACAAGGATCAAGTTTTTGTGTTGTAGTGGTGTCAACTTCATAAATCCTTACATTAAAAAATCAGGATCAAGTTTATGATTTAGAGTTGAATTTGGAATGTATTGTGCTTTTTTTCTGACTTTTAGAATTTGTCCCAAGGATGAAGAGGAGAAAAAGAAAAGCTCATTTCGATTCAGACAAGTTTGTTAGTTCGAGAGCTCAGGACTGATATAATGATGCACTATAATCGAGAAAATTGATTACTGGGCGATGTTTTAAGAGTCCAGATAGAGCGGTGGAAGGCTTGATTGTTCACCGACAGTAGGAGCATTTTTATTATTTTTCTGCTATAGCCATTATTTCTGTTGTTCGAGAGTTCTATGTGAATCTCCCAGAAGTTGATGAAGATGGAGTCATGGTTTGAGAAAAACAAGTATCTTTCTCCCAGAAGGCAATAAATTTGTTCTATCAGTTGCCCTAATACATTATATTTTTATTCAAACTATAGTCTGAATAAGGAGTTGGGCGAGATGATATCATCATTGACTGGTGGAAGAGGATTGTGGAAGAACACTAATGAAAGAAGAGTCAACTTTCCCACGTCAAAGTTAGATGCCACATCGAAGGCGTGACACTACTTTATTTCTGCTCATCTTCTATCAACAAACCACCTCAGTGAAGTGACCTGAGATAGAGTTGCCTTGAAGTATTGCATTCAGCAGTTAAGCCCATTGATATTGGCGCTCTAATTTATGATAATATCACCAGTTTTGTTGCACTGCTACTACTGCAGTTTTGGGATTCGCATCCTTGATCTTTTCTTTATGCGAGCAGGTAGGTGTTAGATTTGATAGCTGGGAAGAGATACTACAGCCAATCAAGCACATTACAAGTGTTAATGTGAAGTTTTATTCACATCATTCTATCTTTGGCTTGAGAGGTGGATTTTCTAGCAGCTCAGTTGCCTCTATATCTCATGCTTCTACCTCACGTGCTTCGACATCGCAATGTCAGACTTCTGGATCTGATTCACAGTCACAATTATTACAAAGAATGTTAGATAACATCAACTATACTACTCTTAAGGTATTGAATTTAGAAAATTTTGTGGAACATATGAATGGATATATGAGGAGGCATAGTGATTATGAGGAGAAATTCCACTCATCTATGGAAAACCTCCTGTGAGGTGACCAGAGTGTAGTTTTCCCTCCATATCCAAAATATCCATCATATGAGCCTACAACTGTTTAGCATAGTGAAGAAAGTGATGCTGATGGAGGAAGAAGATTAGACTGAGTTATGTAGTTTAGATTTTATGTATTGTTGTGAACTTTTTGTGGTACAATTATACTATACTGTTGTTTTGTTTCGAGTTGTACTTGTTGAGACTGTTAGTTGTGTTTGTGTTTGGTTTTGTTAGACTATATTGTGATATATTTATTGTGACTAGTTATGTCTTATTTTTGTGGCAGTATTTGTGTTAACTGTGTTTTTTAGTGTCTTTAGTTAGTCTGGGTTGAACTTAATCCTTAATCTTAAGAATGTTTAGAATTTTACTAACTTTCACTTAAGAACTTCATGTTTAAAATTTTCAATTTACTACAAGTTATTTTCTTTATGTTGCAGTGGTGAATGTCTATTAATGTGTTTTTTTGTTTTTATGTTATCCTCCACTGTATAAAAGTTTAATGAATCTCTATATGTTAAGTTAAAGTAAAATTTGATCAATTAAATTTTTTCTCCTGTTTTTCTTCTTATTTTTGTACTTGTATATTTATGATGTAAAAATTTCTACAGATATGTTATTTTTAGTTTTCATTCATGCTTATATATACATGATACTAAAAATTTTTAGCTTATTAAAAATTTAAGTTTGGGGTGATGATAAATTTTCTAATACTTGAAGTTTATTTGTTCTCAAATGTACTACAAACAAATTTAATTTTGATTTGAAAAAAAAATGATTATGTATAAGAAGTTATATTATGGAAGTAAAATTTTGAATATAAAAATGAGTAAGAGAATTTAGTTAAAACTTATAGTAATGAAGAAAACTTAAATTTAACAATTTTTAGTGTGGAAATAATAAATATTGTGTAACTATCTTTAGTAAGAGAAATTGTATTTTTGAAAATTTTAAAAGTGTTACTTTTATTTTTAATACTTTTTATTAAAAATAATTTTCAAAATTATTATTATATTTTTAAGTAAAACATTTATACCAGAACTTTGCTTTAGGAAAGGAGGAGTGGAATTCAAAATCATTAAAAGCCTATCCAGATATAGTAATCCTCACTTGAAAAAAAAAACGTTAAAAAAGGGAGAAGATGCTTGAGGACTAGTGTCTAATCAAAAATTGGTTCCACATTTAATCTTTTTAAAGTATGAGACTTGAGAAACTCTTAAGCTTAAGGATATAATATAGTAAGTATAATTACTCTTAATAAAGTTTTTTTATGTAGAGATGATGGAATGCCTAAACTCTATATATGGAGAATTTACAATATTTCTATGCTAGATAAGAACTCATATTTTCATACTTCTTTACATTAAATTTTTCTAAACTCTAAATTGTCTCATATACTAATGTTTTTTTCTAAATTGGACTACTATATTTCTACATCAAAATTTTAGGTTATTCTAAAGAAACTCATTCACATAAAATATATAGTCTTTATGTACACATTTTTATACCTATTTTTTAGATATTGCGCTTCAATGAAAGGTATTTATGTGTTTTTCTTTTAGGTACAATCAAATGAATGAAAAATGATGAAATGAGTGAAAAATGATCAAATTTGGAGCTAAAAATGAAGGTGTGAAATTGAACTGAGGCGTCGAAGCGCCCAGGACTGGCGCTTACGTGCTGGTGAAACAGAGAGAGACACGCCTAAGCGCCCAGTGCCCTGCTCTTAAGCGCCAGAAGTAGTTACTTAATGATTCAATGAATTTGAATGAATTTTTGAAGAGGTGTTTGAAGCAACCCTTGGTGAAAACGTGGGAAATAGTTAATAGACACGAAAATTCATTCAATTGACTTTCAAAATGAGACAACTTCTAGATGATTCATTAAATGTGAACATATTTTGAAAACACACTAAGGCACCTTTGGAAAATTATAAAAGAAGACTTGGATTAAAGCGAGGAGAGAGTCAACCCCCATTTCAATCGCCCACACGTCGCCGCCGCTGCCACTTTTCTTTTCATTTTAAGTTGTAGTTTGTATTGTAAGTTAAGGAAGAGATTCAAAGGAACTTCAAGACTTTGATAGAGAGGATTTGAGATAAGTCTTTATCTTTGTGTCAACATTTTATTTTAATTTGGACTTCTTGTTTGTTTGCATGGTTTCTACTTTCAAACTTAAGTGTGGTTGTGTTTTCTCCATGAATTCTGAGTAATATTTTTTATTTTTTTCCTTAAAATGATAAGTGATTAAGTGTTAGATGGAAGTTCTGTGAAGTATTAGTCATTAATGTTGGAAGAAGATGTGATGATTTTAAACATTATATTTCATTTACTTCTTGATTTAGTCAATTAAAATGTTAATACCTATTATGAGAACATGTAAGATCCGAGATGATATTGTCTCGGCAACAAATGATAAGAATCACATGAAATTGTATGGTTGAGAATGTAATTCATATGGTTGAGTGCAAATAAATAAGGAAATAAGATTCAAATAGTGTAGAATTAGAGAACTTTAGAGTGACAGACTAAAGCCCCCAATTTAATTTATAGTTTTAGGTTTTTATATGGATGTTAGCCCCCAAGTGGAGGGAGAAGAGGGAAGTCTAGAGTGAGAGCCAGTATCTTCCTTACCTAACCCATCTTCAAGTCTATTCAAACTTTAAATTAGCCAATATTCATTATAGCATCTCTAGTAAGGGTAATGAATATTATTGCTCATATTTGGCACAACACAATTAGAATACTTCCACAATATAATTCTTATACTTGTTACTGATTCATGATAAAGAAAAAAGATATTGTATTTATATTGTTATCATCTTGCAAATATCTAGTTTAGTAAGTTGCATACTTTATTTTCAATTATCAAGAAATTACAAAAAAAATTGAATTGTCATTCCTATTATAGCATTTAGAGCTTAAATAAGAATACTTTGTTAAGTACAATTTTTTTTATCTTTTTTTTTTGTTTTTTAAGTTGCATATTGTTAGTTATCCATGTGGGTTCGATATTCAGGGCTTAATCAAAAAGTCTTATATCACTTGATCACGATATGTATACTTGTGTAGTATCTCATATCTAAATATAATAATTGTATTTTTATTTTCTTCAAAGTCAAGTTTGTGCCTAGCAAGTTGTTGGCACCGTTGCAAAGTAAGAATCCAAAGGAAAAATTAAGAAAATAATATCAAGCATTGCATTGACATATAAAGAGCATCGTGATCATGTATCAATAGTATGCATACACTATACATAACCTAATTTACTCTTCTTTATTTGGTACATAAAAATAAAGTGGTGGAGGCTCGTACTTCCTCCTAATTATCTAAGCCTTCATTACTATTTAGGATAGACCATTCCTAAACATAAAGTTGAAGAAATTGATTATTATTTAAATTGCATTTGAATGATTTGTAATCCATAATTTTATTAAGTTAGATTAATTTCAATGGTTACGCCAAAAATTGAGTAATAATAGAAAATTTTTTATGATCTACGTTAGGTAGAAAAAGGAGAAAAAACTGATTGAAATTGAAGCTGCTAAAGACATTTGAAAGGATGTCCTACTTAAGACCTCTTCACTATTGGGAGGCAATATGTTTTATGTACTCTTTTTCTCTTAAGAAGAGGAAGTACAATTGTCTTGTCTCCCCTTCAAGCTCTTAACCTTGATTAATCTCATAATAACAAAAGTAAAAATAAACAATTCATTGTAGTTTTACGGGATATATTAGAAAAGATAGCTAGTGAGCAAGGTTTCACTAAGTCAAAGATCATCAAGGAAATTTAAGGTATGGCTTTAAAAGAAGAAATAATTGAAGCTTGTATGGTCACTGAAAAATCATGTAGAACTTGAGGTGATGCTTATAACTACTACAAAAAGGTGAAAAACACACAAGTATACTTGCACTCAAGTAATTTAACATCTTAGTCCGTGTGTCGATCTTACGAGGAAAAATTAAAATTTCTAATTAGTGTAAGTTTATTTTATAAAACCCTAAGTCTAGTTTGAAGAATTTCAAGTTGCAGATTTCTATAAGTAGCTATTCCTGATAATGAAAGCTAAACTATATTTTTGGGGTTCTTCGGAGATGATGGAAAATTATACTTTTGTGATCAGAACATGTGAATTGTTAAAATTCTTATAAAGTTTTCCCAACTTTATTGTTGAAACCTAGAGATGATTCCACTTTAGCCTCTATTATGTTTATACTAAGCATTAAAAACTTCTATAATAAATAATAGGACTTAATTATGTAAAGTTTCTCAAGAATGCTTCAGTCCCTATCTAGGTTGCAATCTCTTATTAGCATGATGTCCATTCCCCTAGGTGACCATGAGTTAACATACTTATTCTTGTAGTCAATAAGGAGTCCTATATCATAAGTGATTTTCATTCTAATTGGTAAGATTAGAAGTAAATTATGATTGAAATGTTAAGACATTAATGTGAATCAAGCCTCGAACAAATAGAAGTCTAGGGAAATCTCATGGAAAGAATTACAACTCAATCATATGTTCAAATTCCAGAAGTATGAAAACATTTAACTACTGCACATGATTTGAAAAAATATATAAGAAATTTCATTAAAATCATAACCTTCAAATAAATTCAAGGAAAGCGCAAAACTGAGTTGCCTCTCCATGAAGTACATCGCGATCTTCTCCTTATAATGAAGGCACTCTGTTGTTTCGATCTCCTACGTACAAGCAATCAAGTGTCTCAAACAATCTCCCATTCTCCAAAATCTACAAAACTCACTAAAAGCCTTTTTCAATGATACCAAGATCTCCTAAAAAATCCATTATATGGGTAGGGTCTAGTGCCATAAAACCCTCTAAAATTGTGATCTCACATAACTAGGCACCCACACCCTAGTCCACTACCTGTTGGCCCCTATTTGTCATTATTTTTATCTAGAAATAAGGTTTCGGGTTCAAGTTTGTTGGCCTCTAGCATTGATGCATAGGTCGCTTAACACAAGCGGCTTGGTGCATGAGCACTATTGGCTAATGCCTTTATTTTATGTGTTTTGTTCTTTGTGTGTTCCATGAATGGAGGACTAGTAAAGGGGCACTACACTGGCAAATGGGCATTAGTCTTGATGTATGACTGATTTTCATTCTTTATCTCCCTTAAGCTTGCTCCACATCTATATCCTACAATACACAATGAATATACCATCCATCAACATAAAACTAATAAAAACATTAAATAATGCATGTACTACATGGCATGAAAATACAACATTTTCTTACATCAATTCTCTTAAGCTTACATATTACTTGCCCTTAACTTTCATTTGAATGAAATAGCTGCTTTCTTCTGAGGATTTTCTTGTTCTTTGATAAGATCACAAGATTTTTAAATAAATGTGTAAAAACATCATATAGTATTTAGATTTTCATTAATTTATAATAACTTAACTTTTCTTTAATTAACTTCTTTCTTAGCATAACCAAATATGAAACTTAATCCAGTATAATGTTCAATTTGGAAAATTATTGCTCTCTAACCATAGCAACCATGTCATTTAGAAACATCTATCCCTAAGGAAAGATTCAGTTCATGCATTACATTTCCTATCAGTTGAGCAAGTTATTGTATCACTGAAGTCTTATCTGAAAAAGACAAACCAACTAAACTGCACAACCGTTATCTTTGTACATAATGCATGAGTACTTCCGAACTTTGGAAAAACATAGGCAACAGATAATTGAGTTGACTGTTAAAAGTCTTTGTTTGTTGATAATGATTTCTTTCAATATAATAACTAGCAACAACTAAATACTGTAGATTGATATATTCTTATAAAAATTGAGATATAAAAGATTTCAAACAAAATAATTCCTCATAAACCTTCAACCCATTCATGTTTCCCATATCATTTAAATATTAGAGAAATTTAATCGTAAAATTATAATTTTATGTCGAATATATGTTCATATCTTATATTATAGAAAAATAAATATATAATTTTCATGTTAAATCATGTATGAATCAAAGTCCATATCATTATAAGTAGGCAACTAGGTCAATTTGGATTTAATTTTGTTGAAGGATCAAATTGGAGCTTACCAAATATTAATTAGACTTTATTGTGTTATTAATAATCCAATGGGACTTTTGCAAAAAACCGAAAAATAAAATTATTATTCCAATTCTACGGTTCAAATTGACATATTGACACAAGGATATCATATAGGAGTGGGCTAATGTTTACGAGAATTTAGCCTATTATAAAAGTCAATTTATTCAACACATCTATGTTCTAATAAACTAAACTATGTAGAGAGAAAACCAAATAATAAGGTCATATGATTAAAATTAATCAGCACATCTATGTATCTTATATTAGCTTCCTCATAGGTCAGATAAAAAACCCACATAAATTATCATAATCAACATATTATTTCAACAAATAACTAAACAAATGGGAGTAAAATTTGATGCTTTCACAACATTGCATCCATTAAGATGAACTAGAAGTTGCGCATGAAAATACTTCGTGGTAGACTGAAAAAGAGCAAGCATATTACAATGATGTTCAAGTATAGTCATTTTTTGCACTCGTGTGATTGGAACATCAAAAGACAAGACAAAAAAGTATGCTTATCACATCACAATCCAAAATAAGAAAAAAGAGAAAACCAAAGTTTGAATATTCTTTAGCTTTTAATCAAGATATTAAAAGATAGTAAAGAATGACATACTCATCGCATCATGATTTAGGCAATCAGCCAAGAATAAAATACTCATCATCTTAAGATTGAGACATTGAAAGATAGCCAAGTTAAAGTTTCCTTAAATGATTAAGAAAATTGAAGCTTGAGATAGCCAACCTTAAGGCAATTCAGAAATAGGAAAGATAACTCAAAAACTAGATAAAGATAAAGTTAAGAAGATGCTCATACATATGGCAAACAAGAGCAAGGGAATGAAATGGGGATCAAAGCGTAAAGCAATCTTGAAGAAGTGCAACATTTCAATAAAAGAAAAATGAAGATAACTATGATCTCTAGATGAATACAAAGAGAATTATCACCCATTTCCCATCACGCATGGAAAGATCTAACTAAGATTTTATCACTTGTCAAATGACACAAAAGAAAATCCTATCATTTATGAAAAAATATAATTGAAATCATATCACCGATGGAAGCACACAAAGAGAATCCTTAACACCTATAGAAGGATAACACTGCCATCGTAACAATTATAATGATAATACAAAAATTTCAGAAAAATTTACGTACCACACAATTCCTATGTATTTACATATCGAACACCTGAAGTTTGATATTTACATTTATAACCAATGATGTCAAAAACCCATGCATTAAAAGGTATGTTTCACTTTTAAAAGAAAAGTAATATTGATATTTTTTATGTAATATTAAATATATAAGTGTTAACCACCATGTAAATATGAAAGTTTAAGTGTTTGATATATAAATATATAAGGATGCCAAAAATTATAACATATATAAGAATATTGAGAGAATCATATCACATATTAAAGGTACAACGAAAATTATAACACTTAATGCAAAGATACAAAGAGAATTGTCGCCTATAAAATGTACATTTACAATCCTATCACCTATGGAAGGACGCAAAAATAAAAATTTTGCCTATTGAAAGATATAACTGAAATTCTATCATTTCTATAAGAATACAGAGAGAATTCTAAAATCTATGAAAGAATACAGATGCAACCCTATCAGTTATGGAAGGACACAATAAATTCTCACATGACCGGGTATAACTAAATCCTATCACCTAACGAAGCAAGTGGAAAGAATTCTATACTTAATGACACATTCATGCAATCCTATCATCTATAGAAGAATGTACAATGAATATTATCGCCCAGGATAACGAGGATCATACACCTACAGCAAGAGCCCTCCTAGGACAGGCAAATAAAATAAGAATCCAAGACTCAAATTGGGGTTTCTAGAGAATTTGTAGGGAAAAACTCCAATAGGAATTACAACATAAGTTAATCGTAAGCCCTTAAAACAAAATAATTTGTAAATATGATAAGATCCCAATAAAGAGATTATGCACCGCAAGTATAAGGTGAAAAGATCCAAAACTCCATTAGGAATTACAGCATAAGTTAATGGTAATCCGTTAAAACAAAATAACTCGTAATATATGATAAGATGCTAATAAAGAGACTATGCACCGCAAGTATAAAGTAAAAATATCCAATATGTAATAACTTGTGTTGTATACAATGAGATCCACCTGAGAGACTACAACAAGGCTTCTCAAACAAATACAATCATCCTAAAAAGATTTAGGCTAAAGAAAGCGTGACTGCATTATATGACACTGATAAGGCACAAATCATACAAGACAAAAGAACTAGCTCATTCGGGGCACAAAATAAAATATTGGCAACTTTACAACCCAACTTTAATCTATGGATGCCAAATTAGCCCAAATTATTATTTTGGGTTGGGGGGAGGAAAGTGGGCAAATTAACCCTGCTGGAAATTTTATTTCTAATAAAGATCAACGTATATAAATTCTTACAAATAAGACATTCATCATGGTTCCAATAATCAAGGTTTTGTACCAAAAACACATGAAAAGATTATCATCCATAAGCTCAGCACCAATATTTTTGTAAGGGCTAAGTAAAAATGGAGCACTTACATACATTCCGCACAATTTTTAATATATTTATGTATATCTAACATCTAAACTTTCATATGTACATGAATAACACTCAGATCTATAAAATTATAGCAAAAACACAACCATTACTAACTTTCTAAAGGTGAACTTTTTTTCTGCACGGGTTTATAACACTAAAGTGTTAAAAATGTCAATATCAAACTTTAGATGTTGGATATGAAAATACATAAGAATTGTATGGTATATATGTAAATTTTCCAATAAAAAGGAGGGTACGCTATAAGCAAAAATTGCAAACGCTATAAGAGATTCAAATTGATAATGGTATTATTTGACATAAATGTCTCAAGTAAATCAATGCAATTTAGAGAATCTGCTATGACTTCTGTGTTCAACATAAGCTTCCAAACATATTTTATTTCAAACAAGATACTTATCACGAATGAAATAATCTAGACCTAATTCACAGGTCGGGTCAAAGTAAGGTGTAATGCAAAGATAGTGCAGTGTAATTACTTGGTCTTTTGGGGATACGACACATGCAAGGAGATCAACCATTCCAGATTTTGGATTGATAATAGATTTTGATATAAATATATTTATAGATCTCATCTTAGCCGATTATAAAATTCATACACAAGTCACTACATTTTTTTAATTCGACTGGAGTAAACATAAGAAACAAAGGCACAAAGTACAAATTTAATTAAAATTTGTGCAACATTCAACAAGTCTTACGTCAAAAACATACCCATCACAACAGATCAAAGAAACTAAACCAGTGATTACAGGTTCTATCAGGCCCAATGTTCATATTATCATAAAAATCTTTCTGAACACAAAGTCTATAAGAAAAGAATATTGCATTTGTCATAGTGACCAAAACGGATTCTCTACACGTCAAATAATGTTGAAAAACAGTTTTGCACTTCGCCGTGACTAAAATGTTCTCTCTGCAAATGCTTCTGAATGTGAGCTATATTGCAGACCATTAAATTTGATCAGAACTTCATGCCCTCCACAAATCCTATGATTTAAGCAGGTTGTCGTACGTATCATTCATTTGAGAATTAAACTGCACAAGATTCAATGTGAATATTGAACAATACAATAGTTCATTGTTCAAGGGCTTTGAATCTGGCCACCCAACAGTTTAAGATCTGATTCCTTGAGTTCCATGTACTTCCCTATTCTGAAACGGTTAATGACCAAAATGACACATGAATTTTTCACCACCGAACACATACATACAATATATACGTATTAAATTTTATTGTCTGGACCAGGAACTTGAACATTTCTACTCGATCAGTTATGGTCCTTTTTAGAGAAGATAATTTCATATGAATATTAATCTTCAAATGCATTTAATACTAGAGCATAAGATGGCCTCTGATATATGACATTGACTGATATAATATTTCTTCACTCATGGTGCATTTAAGCTAGCTGTTTCAAAGCTTTATTTTACAGACCGTTGATATACTTCTATTTAGCTAAAATTTTTAATTGCTTTCTAAAAATTATGTTGGGGAACTTTCGTCAACCTGAACAAGTGTGGCAGTCATAAGGAAATCAGACAATTTAATAAAAGAGAAAATCACATAATACCCGTAATATGTCTCTAAAACTTAATTGTTCACAACAATTCTATAATTTTACAAAAGGCTGTGACCATGACAAAATGAATCATTGAAGTGCAATAAAAATCTAACAATTCGCAGGTAATCTTAGCACCAAGAAAATACATTTCTATAAATGTGGATATTTTCAAATAACAGGCATGGTAAATTAGAGCATATGGTAAACCTCATCATAATGATAGTGGTGTGAAAATTCTTGAAGATGAAATGAAGAGAAATTAACAAATGACAAGATCACTGTAAAAGTTTCTTTTAAAAAGCAAACTAAATTACCCAAGTTCTGAAGGAAGCCGAAATCCACCAATCCTCACACGTTTTAATGAATGAATCTATCAAAACATTAGGACAAAAAAAGTTAGCATAAACAAGTTACTTGAGCCAACAAGTAATTGAATCCTTTTGTATGGTATGCCTCTCTATCAATGTCTCCATGCATGAATAAGCAATTTCAAAAGGTAACATTTAAAAGAGGAGAAACCTTCTATAAAAGCAGCTTAACCTTTGAGGTTCAATGACTGCAAAATTGAAAGGAAAAAAAGGTTGGATTCACTGCTCTCCTAAGGCAGGCATATTCTTAGCCTGAACTAAGCCAAACAGCATTTTTGGTTGCAGGTGGATGTCTAAATGGAAATTGATGAAGTTTGAAGTTTGCCAACAGAAATCTGATAAGAGAAGCCAATTCGACTGGTAGTGTTATACTTTGAGGTTCAATGACTGCAAACTTGAAAGGAAAAAAAGGGTTGGATTCATTGCTCTCCTAAGGAAGGCATATTCTTAGCCTGAACTCAGCCAAACAGTATTTTTGGTTGCAAGTGGATGTCTAAATGGAAATTGACGAAGTTTGAAGTTTGCCAACAGAAATCTGATAAGAGAAGCCAATTCGATTGGCAGTGTTATAGAACGACTTTGAGATTTTTAAGGTGACAATTTCTTGTCTAGGATCTTACAACCTCATGTAAGAAAGAAAAAGGATCTGGCTCAAATAAACTTTAAACAATGACTCAAATCTCCCAATAACGAAAAGCCTATTATAAAAATGACTTGCTCAATATGCAATATAATGACAAGGCACTCCAAATATTGCGTTATGGAAGCTAATAGAACACATTCTAATTTTCTACCAAAAAGGAGGTTCATCGAACATAACCTGAAGTCCAGCATTTTTTATCAATTCACGCACTTCATGTTTCCTGCCTTCATGAACCTGCCAAAAGAATCATGAACCTGTAGCTTCAACTGAAAATATGTTCATATTAATTGTCCTAAAGGGAACGTTTAAAAGAAGAATAAATATTAGGGTTCATGAACAATTTAGATGCTTCATCTAATCCACATAAATTGAGGATGAAGAAGGATAGAAGATGGATTAAATTTTAATTAATCGACAAACCAAAAATAGAAACAAGCCTTTTATTCATAATTTTGCACATTTCAGGAGGTGGTTGATGGGAATTAGAAGTTTTATGCTAGTTGGAAACACGGGATGTGAGCATTGAAGCAAGTTTGTGGTGATTCTCTGTCTTGGGACTGCTTTAGTTGTTTTATTTAATTTTTTCATTTCATTTCATAGAAAACACACCTAGGATGGTTATGCTTATAAATTGGTGACCTTTCTAATGTTTAAATTATCTTAATAGGTTTGCTTTACTACTAACGTTATCACATTCCCTATATGGAGTTAATTTTTAATCCCTAATACCTAGGTTTCCTCAGTTTGCCCACAATAAAGCGAAATTTGGTGTTGTAGATTGCTGATTTGAAGCTGCTTTTGGGGAGTATTTTTATACTTCATATGATGTTAAACCCACCGTATTTACTGCAGTCAGTTCCCTCCGATCACGATAACCAGACAAGATATCGTTTCCTCCTAGAGTTGACTGTTCAATTCCTTAATTCGGCTCAGAATTGTAACACGGAATGAAAGATTGCTGAAACTGATACTTGTTTTATTAACCTTAATTTTGGGGATGTTATAGGAAAGTACCTTTGTGGAAATTTATGGCAAAAAATAGGACCCCTAAGACATAAAAATCAATAAATTGCAAAAAGAAATAAAAGATTCCTCCCAAACCAGCATGTGCTGCTTGGATAGAGTTTTCCAACAGCAGCGCATGTCATATATAAATTTTTTAAGGGAGGCTTTTCCAATGTCAGGCTAAATCATCTCGTGAACTTTATCCACCCTTGCCCTCATCTAAATATTTTGTGATTGAGTTTGCATGTATGATTCATATATGGTGAAGTTTGCCACAATATGAGTTTCTTTTCTGCAGAGTGAATCATAATAATGTTTTGTTTTATTTCCTTCACAATTTTCTTACAAATTTTTTTTATTTACTAAGACTTGGTGGACGATGAATTTTAATATGTTTATGTGCATTGTGTATTCCATTCAATGCCTACATTAAGAAAACCCTAGGCCCTAAAACATTCTACATCAAAATTATTCAGATACTAAGATTCAAAAAGACTAAATGTAGGTATATAAATCACGGTTAGTAAATAAAACATCAAAGAGAAGATTTTTTGTTGGCTTGCCAAACCTGTAGGGATGAAGTGCTGACAAAATCAAATGAACAATAGCATAAATCATTCTAAAGTAAAACAACTATTAGCAATATACTAAATAAAAATATATTGCTAATGCATTTGGCTCTAAAGTTTCAGCAAATATTTGTTTTGAGTGCTATCAAATACGTCACTTTGCAAGCGAAAGTTTTAGTAGTTTATAAATTAATTTGTTGAGTGCTATCAACAACAACAAGGCCTTAATCCTACTACGTGGGGCTACATGAATCCATTTTCTCAATTGCGTCCTATTTAGTGTCATATTTTCATTTAGTTCTAATAAATTAAGATCATTTTTTATAGCGTCCTATTTAGTGTCATATTTTCATTTAGTTCTAGTAAATTAAGATCATTTTTAATACAATGAGTCCTATTTAGTGTCATATTTTCATTTAATTCTAGTAAATTAAGATCATTTTTAATACAATATCTATTTAGTGTCATATTTTCATTTAGTTCTAATAAATTAAGATCATTTTTTATACAATAAGATTTTTCTCCATTGAGTCATGTTTAGTGTCATATTTTCATTTAGTTCTAATAAATTAAGATCATTTTTTATACAATAAGCCTGTCCTATTTAGTGCCATATTTTCATTTAGTTCTAGTAAATTAAGATCATTTTTTATACAATAAGCCCATGTCTCCTATGTTCTACCTCTGTCTTTCTTAACTATGTCGAATCTAAAACATCTACTCTCTTAATCGGATCAACAGATGGTCGACGTTTAATATGACCAAACCATCTAAGACGACTATCTTTAATTTTGTCTGTCACTGAAGCTACATCAACCCTATCACACATATAATGATTTCGCATTTTTTCTCTAAGTGTAAAGCCACTCATCCACCTAATCATTCTCATCTCAACAACACTTAAATTAGTATTATGCTTCTATTTTAAGGGCCAACATTCAACGCCATAGAGCATTGCAGGTCTCGCCACCATCTTATAAAATTTTCCTTTCAGTCTAAATGGTACTTTTCTATCACACAAAAGGCCCGAAGCATTCCTCCACCTCAACCAACCAACTTGAATTCTACTACTAACATCCCCATCTATATCACCATCGCTTTGAACAATAGAACCGAGATATCTAAGGGCCCGTTTGGGGTAGCTTATAGGTGCAACAGCGTTTTGAAAGCGCCGCCTTCGTGTTTGTTTCTCGCGGTGGAGCCATGTATCTGAAAATTGCATTTTTATATTTGTATTACATGTTGTATCCCCACAATCCGCGTTTGGACTCCTAGGTTTTACTCCCCTGCCCTCGAAACAGTCCCGCATCTCTTCTTTTCGAGACTGTTCGTTCGAAGGATTCTTTCCGCGCTCCTCTCCTGCCTCCTTGGCCGAAGTCGCTCCGCAGGTATATTCTCCTCCCTGCGCACCTCCCTCCACTCTTCCCTCCACTCCCCCATTTCTGCGCTCCTCCCTGTTTCTCTTGTACGTTCCTTCTGTGGAAATTATCGGTGAATATGGAGCTGTTTAGTAGATCCAGTTTAGGGTTGATGAATATTTATTGTGGAAATCTAGATCATTTTTTTTCGGTGAATATGGAGGAGATTTCACTGTTTGGAATTGTTCTCGCTCTCTTTCTCCTTCGGTTATATCTCTGGATTATAGATCCATTTCTTTCTGTGAGTATGGACGTGATTTCACTGTTTGGAATTGTTCTCGCTCGCTTTCTCCTTCGGTTATATTTCTGGATTATAGATCCCAGGGTGATCTCTTCACGTTACAGTTGAATTGTGTTTCATATGCTTGATCTGTGATTTTAACTTATTTTTTAACATATTATATGTTTGATCTATAATTTTGGTGAATGTGGGGGATTTCCTTTTGTTGTTGTGGCTATGAAAAATTTGAAACATCATCAATCTTTACCCCGATGTACATGCAGTCTCATATGGCAAGATCTAAATTGAGTATTTATCATTTGCTCAGTTTACAGATATATATGGAAGCATTTTCTTAAATTGATATTTTATGTTGCTTCTTAGAAGGGCAATTTTATGCTAAGAACTTTCTAATTTACACATGCGTACAACACTTCATAATGCAATATAATACAACAGAAGATAACAATATCAAATGAAGCTTGAATAGGATGTTAGTTTTGTTTTAACTGCATATGTATTATATGTGATGTTTGGGTTGGTTTGGTTCAATTCAAGTTTACAATTGATTATCTAGTATAAGTTTAATATTTATTACATGTTTTCCACCATTGTTTATTGTGAGTGGGGATTTTCAATTTTCAATACAGATAATACAGAAGTATGAATTGTAGTTTATATGTTCAAATGACTCATTTCAAATGACTCATCTCTGAATAATAATTATGCTTTCCTTCTAACAAAAATGTTATTGTGCATACGATTTTTCTGTTGAGCACCATTAATTTCATGCTAGCTTGTTCATTTCACAGTCAAAATGAGTAAATCTAAAGAATTTGAATCATCGGCAATGTGGGATAAAGAGACCACCTTGACATTTTGTGATCTTGGTGTGAGGGAAGTCGAGTTGGTTAATAAGCCAGCCACCTATTTCAATAAAGAAGGTTGGCAGAATCTAACCGTTAAATTCAAGGAATTCACCGGAAGGGATTACGATCGGATGAAGCTTAAAAACAAATGGGATCAATTAAAAAAAGACTGAAAAATTTGGAAAAAACTCAAAAGAGGATCAACAGGATTGGGTTGAGATCGACTTAAGAGGACAATAGATGCACCAGATGAATGGTGGGCTGAGAAGTTAGCTGTAAATACATACCTATATTTGTTTTTTGCGTTGATTGCATCTTTCTAAGGATTTTGACTAATTATTTTTCTTTTTATATTACAGGTTTTGCCGGCTGCCAAAGAATTCAAACTTAGAGGCATTGATTCAGTATTAGAGGAAAAGTTGGATAGCATGTTCATAGGTGTTGTCGCTACCAGAACTCATGCTTTCACCCCAACTGACCAGAGTTTTGTTGATCTAACACATGACATGGCAACCGAGCACATAGGTGAATCTAGAGAAGGTCCCAGCCAACTCCATACAGAAGTTCAATCAACTGGTGGGACAAAGCGTCCCAGAGCGGAAAAGAAGAAATTTGGAGCCACATTTGTAAGAAGTTCGATAGAGACGCAACTTGAATCCTGCAAACCGAAGAATGCACCACCACCACCACCAACACCAAAACAACTACTCAATTCAGAAGTGCCTTAAAATCCTGAATACATATCCTGGTGTTAAGGAAGACGAACCCATGTATTTAAAATATGTGAAGTTGTTAGGGAGCACCACTCGTAGACAGTTATTCACGAATTTCGACCCAGAATTCCGACTTTCTTACTTGTGATCTTTTATGAATGATTTATTAGGGTTGACATTTGTTTTTATTTTAGTACCACTCATTGTAATAATTATGTGATGAACTTTTTGCTACTATCTCTGCATTTTAGTACTAGTCATTTAGATAGTTCTTTATTTCTCATGTTATAGTATCATTCTTATTACTTCAAGTTAACGTTTAACATGTTCAAAAAAATATTATTTACCACATTTTGTAGAATGAAAGAAGAACAACTTAACCACAACCGCAAAGTAACTCTCGCCCTTATCTTGCTATACTACTACTATCATACATACGTTGATCGAACACCTTATATGACATCGAGTCAGATTGGAGAAAAATGAGTCGGGGAGTTATTACGTGGGCACCCGACAATGTTTGCAAACATATTCCGTATGACGAAGGTGATATTTCTCAACCTGCGTAATGAACTTCGGGACCTTCATGGATTACACGACTCAGCAAGAACAACTGCCAGAGAGGTATTGACAATTACCCTGTATATCTTATCCCAAAATGAATCTATTAGAGGAGCTATGGAGCGCTTCCAACGTTCCACAGAAACCATTAGTAAATATTTTTTCGTTGATTTGAATGTGCTGGTGAGTCTGGCATACAGAATAGTAAAACTCAAGCATCAAACGTTCAAACCATTCCCACACAAATTGCAAATGACCCTCGATACATGTCCTTATTCAAGGAAAGTGCCCAACATATTCATTTTCAAGAAAAATATATAATTGATTTTAACTACTTTCTACACCATATGACTGTATTGGAGCTATTGACGAAACACACGTCAATGCACGGCTGTCTCCTGCAGAGAAAGTCGCTTACATCGGACGGTGTGGATCCCCAACACAAAATGTCATGGCCGTGTGTGATTTCAATATGTGTTTTACTTTCGTGATGGCTGGATAGAAAGGTAACGCACACGATTGCCGTATTTTCAAATTTGCTACTAGAAACCGAGCATATGGGTTCTCTTACCCTCCTCTAGGTACGTATATTTGAGAAATTAATTTTCTTTTGAACTTTCATTTGTAACAAACATCACGCAACAGGTAAGTATTATTTGGTCGACGCCAGATATCCCTTACAAAGGGGGTTTCTTAATATCATACTGTCTCCCAGATTTTGAAAAGTCAAGCAGTGTAACACATGGGAAGAAAGAATTATTCAATAAAAGGCATTCATCTTTACGAGGCGTAATTGAACAATCATTCGGAGTGTGGAAGAAGAAATGGATTATATTGTGTGATATGTCCACTTATCCATTTCCGAAGCAGGTTCAGATAGTAGTGGTTATCATGACACTACGCAACTTTATTCGGCGGCATTGTTCAAGAACTGATGCAGAATTTGAAGTGGTTGATGCGGATATACAGCAAATTCCCCCCAAGCATTCGAGTACCATGTGGGCCGTACCATACCACAGCTTGAAATGGATTCACTTGAAACAAATACTAGAGATGGTGAGGGGCATCTGAAATGGCAGCTCTGAGAGATAAAATAGCAGACGACATTAGTGAAACATGTTAAGTAATGTATTATAAAGTTTGGCTGGACAATTATGAATGATACCTTATGTTTGGCATTTTATTAAGGACAATCTGTTGGCACTGAGCATTTTTCTTTTTTTATCTGTAGTTTTTTTCTATTAGTTTGTTTGGTGGGATAATTATTCACCTGCTGTTACATAGCTATTTTCTTGATTGACTTTAATATTAAGCTATTTTTCTTGAATGTATCTAATGTTCTTTGTCCCTCCAGACAGAGAATTATAGTACCAGAATTTTCTTGATTGACTTTAATATTAAGCTATTTTTCAAATTCCCACTCAAATTTCAAAATTTATTGAATATGGTCTGCTGGTCGTTTTGTTAATCATTGAATGGAGAAGGTGTTATGCATAGATACATTCATATACATGATTTTATTTTATGGCAAATGTGAATTGTATACAAGATTTACAATTCCGCATTTGTGTTTGGGTACAATTCTGCTATTCTTTAGCACATAGTCATTTTCTATAATTGTGTTTGGGGCATTAACAATTCTTTAATTATGGGCCAAACGAATTTTAGTTCAAATCAAAGCATAAACAATATATGTTCAACTAGTTCATTATATGCATTGACCATAGTGCCCGCATAAATTTGGATCAATTTGGATGTCTCCAAAACTAAAGATCAAGTTGGCCTCCAAAATTTAAAATTCAAAGTTAACCGAGTTCCCCTCCATCGACACATGAACATGGAAAATGATAAATTTACACACTTAACTTCAAAAAATGTAATGTTTTCAGTATCTAATGCTTAAAATGTAGTAGGCTTTGAGATGCTTTTCTACATTGAATTACCAAATGGCATTCAACTAGTGATTTCTAACAAATATTTAAAAGCATGAGAGCTTGTAATGTTTCCACAATAAAAAAAAGCATGAAATCACTAGCATCAATTGTTGCAACTTACATTCTTTCACCATAAAATGCTAAACATCTCTACTATAGTGCCCAAAAAAGCAATTAGCAAATCAACTAATGAAAAATGAGTAATATTCAATAGAAATAAGTAAGAATACCACTATACGAAGTCTAGGCCTAGGAACATTTGGTTGTGCAGGCAATAATTCCACATAATCAGGCGCACAATGCATGCCTTCAACTTCTGTGCCATCACTTAGAGCAGTCAAGTGCCTTCGATGAACAACACCATCTACACTTGCAACATATCTACATATTGAATTGTACAACAACATGAATATAACAGCCAATAGCTTTCAAGTATCTAAGATAGCTCACTTCAAATTTATCATCTTTTATTAATGATTACGTTTTATTCATTAACGACCCTCTTGATACAATTTAGTCCGCAATATATAACAACATGAAACAACAGTCTTTTTACTATGGGTAACATAATTCCGTACAATTATTATCAGATGACAGAAAAGATAACATCATTACAAACAAATTTTCAAAATCATAGAAATTAGTCTATAGACTTANAGCATATTACAATGATGTTCAAGTATAGTCATTTTCTGTCAACACTCGTGTGATTGGAACATCAAAAGACAAGACAAAAAAGTGTGTGTATCACATCACAATCCAAAATAAGAAAAAAGAGAAAACAACCAAACGTTGAATATTCTTTAGCTTTTAATCAAGATATTAAAAGATAGTAAAGAATGACATACTCATCGCATCATGATTTAGGCAATCAGCCAAGAATAAAATACTCATCATCTTAAGATTGAGACATTGAAAGATAGCCAAGTTAAAGTTTCCTTAAATGATTAAGAAAATTAAAGCTTGAGATAGCTCAACCTTAAGGCAATTCAGAGATAAGAAAGATACCTCAAAAACTAGATAAAGATAAAGTTAAGAAGATGCTCAAACATATGGCAAACAAGAGCAAGGGAATGAAATGGGGATCAAAGCGTAAAGCAATCTTGAAGAAGTGCAACATTTCAATAAAAGAAAAATGAAGATAACTATGATCTCTAGATGAATACAAAGAGAATTTTATCACCCATTTCCCATCACGCATGGAAACATCTAACTAAGATCTTATCACTTGTCAAATGATACAAAAGAAAATCCTATCAATTATGAAAAAATATAATTGAAATCATATCACCGATGGAAGCACACAAGAGAATCCTTAACACCTATAGAAGGATAACGCTGCCATCGTAACACTTATAATGATAATACAAAAATTTCAGAGAACTTACGTACCACACATTCCTATGTATTTACATATCGAACACCTGAAGTTTGATATTTACATTTATAACACAATGATGTCACAAACCGATGCATTAAAAGGTATGTTTCACTTTTAAAAGAAAAGTAATACTGATATTTTTTATGTAATATTAAATATATAAGTGTTAACCACCATGTAAATATGAAAGTTTAAGTGTTTGATATATAAATATATAAGGATGCCCCAAAAATTATAACATATACAAGAATATTGAAAGAATCATATCACATATTAAAGGTACAACAAAAATTATAACACTTAATGCAAAGATACAAAGAGAATTGTCACCTATAAAATGTACATTTACAATCCTATCACCTATGGAAGGACGCAAAAATAAAAATTTTGCCTATTGAAAGATATAACTGAAATTCTATCATTTCTATAAGAATACAGAGAGAATTGGAAAGAATACAGATGCAATCCTATCAGTTATGGAAGGACACAATAAATTCTCACATGACCGGGCATAACTAAATCCTATCACCTAACGAAGCAAGTGGAAAGAATTCTATCCTTAATGACACATTCATGCGATCCTATCATCTATAGAAGAATGTACGATGAATATTATTGCCTAGGATAACGAGGATCATACACCTACAGCAAGAACCCTCCTAGGACAGGCAAATAAAATAAGAATCCAAGACTCAAATTGGGGTTTCTAGAGAATTTGTAGGGAAAAACTCCAATAGGAATTACAACATAAGTTAATGGTAAGCCCTTAAAACAAAATAATTTGTAAATATGATAAGATCCCAATAAAGAGACTATGCACCGCAAGTATAAGGTGAAAAGATCCAAAATTCCATTAGGAATTACAGCATAAGTTAATGGTAATCCGTTAAAACAAAATAACTTTGTAATATATGATACGATGCCAATAAAGAGACTATGCACCGCAAGTATAAAGTAAAAATATCCAATATATAATAACTTGTGTTGTATACAATGAGATCCACCTGAGAGACTACAACAAGGCTTCTCAAACAAATACAATCATCCTAAATAGATTTAGGCTAAAGAAAGCGTGACTGCATTATATGACACTGATAAGGTACAAATCATACAAGACAAAAGAACTAGCTCATTCGAGGCACAAAATAAAATATTGGCAACTTTACAACCCAAATTTAATTTATGGGATGCCAAATTAGCCCAAATTATTTTTTTGGGTGGGGGAAAGGAGGAAAGTGGGCAAATTAACTCTGCTGGAAATTTTATTTCTAATAAAGATCAACGTATATAAATTCTTACAAATAAGACATTCATCATGGTTCCAATAATTAAGGTTTTGTACCAAAAATACATGAAAAGATTATCATCCATAAGCTCAGCTCCAATAGTTTCGTGAGGGCTAAGTAAAAATGGAGCACTTACATACATTCCGCATAATTTCTTATATATTTATGTATATCTAACATCTAAACTTTCATATGTACATGAATAACACTCAGATCTATAAAATTGTAGCAAAAACACAACCATTACTAACTTTCTAAAAGTGAGAACCTTTTTTCTGCACGGGTTTATAACACTAAAGTGTTATAAATGTCAATATCAAACTTTAGATGTTGGATATGAAAATACATAAGAATTGTATGGTATATATGTAAATTTTCCAATAAAAAGGAGGGTACACTATAAGCAAAAAGTGCAAACGCTATAAGAGATTCAAATTGATAATGGTATTATTTGACATAAATGTCTTAGGTAAATCAATGCAATTTAGAGAATCTGCTATGACTTCTGTGTTCAACATAAGCTTCCAAACATATTTTATTATCACGAATGAAATAATCTAGACCGAATTCACAGGTCGGGTCAGAGTAAGGTGTAATGCAAAGATAGTGCAGTGTGATTACTTGGTCTTTGGGGATGCGACACATGCAAGGAGATCAACCATTCAAGATTTTGGATTGATAATAGATTTTGATATAAATATATTTATAGATCTCATCTTAGCCGATTATAAAATTCATACACAAGTCACTACATTTTTTTAATTCGACTGGAGTAAACATAAGAAACAAAGGCACAAAATACAAATTTAATTAAAATTTGTGCAACATTCAACAAGTCTTACGCCAAAACATACCCATCACAACAGATAAAAAAAACTAAACCAGTGATTATAGATTCTATCATGCCCAATGTTCATATTATCATAAAAATCTTTCTAAATACAAAGTCTATACGAAAATAATATTGCATTTGTCATGGCGACCAAACCGGATTCTCTACACGTCAAATAAGGTTGAAAAACAGTTTTGCACTTCGCCGTGACTAAAATGTTCTCTCTGCAAATGCTGCTGAATGTGAGCTATATTGTGAGACCATTAAATTGATCAGAACTTCATGCCCTCCACAAATCCTATGATTTAAGCAGGTTGTCATACGTATCATTCATTTGAAAATTAAACTTCACAAGATTCAATGTGAATATTGAACAATACAATAGTCCATTGTTTAAGGGCTTTGAATCTAGCCATCCAACAGTTTAAGATCCGATTCCTTGAGTTCCATGTACTTCCCTATTCTGAAAAGGTTAATGACCAAAATGACACATAAATTTTTCACCACCAAACACATACATACAATATATACGTATTAAATTTTATTGTCAACTTGACCAGGAACTTGAAGATTTCTACTCGATCAGTTATGGTCCTTTTTAGAGAAGATAATTTCATATGAATATTAATATTCAAATGCATTTAATACTAGAGCATAAGATGGCCTCTGATATATGACATTGAATGATATAATATTTCTTCACTCATGGTGCATTTAAGCTAGCTGTTTCAAAGCTTTATTTTACAGACCGTTGATTTACTTCTATTTAGCTAAAATTTTTAATTGCTTTCTAAAAATTATGGGGAACTTTCGTCAACCTGAACAAGCGTGGTAGTCATAAGGAAATCAGACAATTTAATAAAAGGGAAAATCACATAATACCCATAATATGTTTCTAAAACTTAATTGTTCACAACAATTCTATAATTTTACAAAGGGCTGCGACCATCACAAAATGAATCATTGAAGTGCAATAAAAATCTAACAATTCGCAGGTAATCTTAGCACCAAGAAAATATATTTCTATAAATGTGGATATTTTCAAATAACGGGCATGGTAAATTAGAGCATATGGTAAACCTCATCATAATGATAGTGGTGTGAAAATTCTTGAAGATGAAATGAAGAGAAATTAACAAATGACAAGATCACTGTAAAAGTTTCTTTTAAAAAGCAAACAAAATTACCCAAGTTCTGAAGGAAGCCGAAATCCACCAATCCTCACACGTTTTAATGAATGAATCTATCAAAACATAAGGACAAAAAAGTTAGCGTAAACAAGTTACTTGAGCCAATAAGTAATTGAATCCTTTTGTATGGTGTGCCTCTCCATCAATGTCTCCATGCATGAATAAGCAATTTCAAAAGGTAACATTTAAAAGAGGACAAACCTTCTATAAAAGCAGCTTAACCTTTGAGGTTCAATAACTGCAAAATTGAAAGGAAAAAAAAGGTTGGATTCACTGCTCTCCTAAGGAAGGCATATTCTTAGCCTGAACAAAGCCAAACAGCATTTTTGGTTGCAGGTCGACGTATAAATGGAAATTGACGAAGTTTGAAGTTTGCCAACAGAAATCTGATAAGAGAAGCCAATTCGACTGGTAGTGTTATACTATGAGTTTCAAAGACTGCAAACTTGAAAGGAATAAAAGGGTTGGATTCACTGCTATCCTAAGGAAGGCATATTCTTAGCCTGAACTCAGCCAAACAGCATTTTTGGTTGCAAGTGGATGTCTAAATGGAAATTGACGAAGTTTGAAGTTTGCCAACAGAAAACTGAGAAGAGAAGCCAATTCAATCGGTGGTGTCATAGAACGACTTTGAGATTTTTAAGGTGACAATTTTTTGCCTAGGATCTTACAACCTCATGTAAGAAAGAAAAAGGATCTGGCTCAAATAAACTTTAAACAATGACTCAAATCTCCCAATAACGAAAAGTTTATTATAAAAATGACTTGCTCAATATGCAATATAATGACAAGGCACTCCAATTATTGCGTTATGGAAGCTAATAGAACACATTCTAATTTTCTACAAGAAAAGAGGTTCATCGAACATAACCTGAAGTCCAGCATTTTTTATCAATTCACGCACTTCATGTTTCCTGCCTTCATGAACCTGCCAAAAGAATCATGAACCTGTAGCTTCAACTGAAAATATTTTCATATTAATTGTCCTAAAGGGAACGTTTAAAAGAAGAATAAATATTAGGGTTCATGAACAATTTGGATGCTTCATCTAATCCACATAAATTGAGGATGAAGAAGGATAGAAGATGGATTAAATTTTAATTAATCGACAAACCAAAAATAGAAACAAGCCTTTTATTCATAATTTTGCACATTTCAGGAGGTGGTTGATGGGAATTAGAAGTTTTATGCTAGTTGGAAACACGGGATGTGAGAATTGAAGCAAGCTTGTGGTGATTCTCTGTCTTGGGACTGCTTTAGTTGTTTTATTTAATTTTTTCATTTCATTTCATAGAAAACACACCTATGATGTTTATGATTATAAATGGGTGGCCTTTCTAATGTTTAAATTATCTTAATAGGTTTGCTTTACTACTAACGTTATCACATTCCCTATATGGAGTTAATTTTTAATCCCTAATACCTAGGTTTCCTCAGTTTGCCCACAATAAAGCGAAATTTGGTGTTGTAGATTGCTGATTTAAAGCTGCTTTTGGGGAGTATTTTTATACTTCATATGATGTTAAACCCACCGTAGCTTACCTAATGTGACTTCCTCCTCATTTACTGCAGTCAGTTCCCTCCGATCACGATAACCAGACAAGATATTNTTCATAGAAAACACACCTATGATGTTTATGATTATAAATGGGTGACCTTTCTAATGTTTAAATTATCTTAATAGGTTTGCTTTACTACTAACGTTATCACATTCCCTATATGGAGTTAATTTTTAATCCCTAGTACCTAGGTTTCCTCAGTTTGCCCACAATAAAGCGAAATTTGGTGCTGTAGATTGCTGATTTGAAGCTGCTTTTGGGGAGTATTTTTATACTTCATATGATGTTAAACCCACCGTATCTTACCTAATGTGACTTCCTCCTCATTTACTGCAGTCAGTTCCCTCCGATCACGATAACCAGACAAGATATTGTTTCCTCCTAGAGTTGACTGTTCAATTCCTTAATTCGGCTCAGAACTGTAACAAGGAATGTAAGATTGCTGAAACTGATACTTGTTTTATTAACCTTAATTTTGGGGATGTTAAAGGAAAGTACCTNGTAGAGTTGACTGTTCAATTCCTTAATTCGGCTCAGAACTGTAACACGGAATGTAAGATTGCTGAAACTGATACTTGTTTTATTAACCTTAATTTTGGGGATGTTAAAGGAAAGTACCTTTGCGGAAATTTCTGGCAAAAAATAGGACCCCTAAGACATAAAAATCAATAAATTGCAAAAAGAAATAAAAGATTCCTCCCAAACCAGCATGTGCTGCTTGGATAGAGTTTTCCAACAGCAGCGCATGTCATATATAAAATTTTTAAGGGAGGTTTTTCCAATGTCAGGCTAAATCATCTCGTGAACTGCATCCATCCTTGCCCTCATCAAAATATTTTGTGATTGAGTTTGTATGTATGATTCATATATGATGAAGTTTGCCACAATGAGTTTCTTCTCTGCAGAGTGAATCATAATAATGTTTTGTTTTATTTCCTTCTCAATTTTCTTACAATTTTTTTTTATTTACTAAGACTTGGTGGACTATGAATTTTAATATGTTTATGTGCATTGTGTATTCCATCCAATGCCTACATTAAGAAAACCCTAGGCCCTAAAACATTCTACATCGAAGTTGTTCAGAGACTACGGTTCAAAAAGACTAAATGTATGTATATAAATCTCGGTTAGTAAATAAAACACCAAAGAGAAGATTTTTTGTTGGCTTGCCAAACCTGTAGGGATGAAGTGCTGACNGGAGTGAATCATAATAATGTTTTGTTTTATTTCCTTCTCAATTTTCTTACAAATTTTTTTTATTTACTAAGACTTGGTGGACTATGAATTTTAATATGTTTATGTGCATTGTGTATTCCATCCAATGCCTACATTAAGAAAAAACTAGGCCCTAAAACATTCTACATCGAAGTTGTTCAGAGACTAAGATTCAAAAAGACTAAATGTATGTATATAAATCACGGTTAGTAAATAAAACACCAAAGAGAAGATTTTTTGTTGGCTTGCCAAACCTGTAGGGATGAAGTGCTGACAAAATCAAATGAGCAATAGCATAAATCATTCTAAAGTAACACAACTATTAGCAAATATACTAAATAAAAATATATTACTAATGCATTTGGCTCTAAAATTTCAGAAAATATTTGTTTTAAAGTGCTATCAAATACGTCACTTTGCAAGCAAAAGTTTTAGTAGTTTATAAATTAATTTGTTGAGTGCTATCAACAACAACAAAGCCTTAATCCTACTACGTGGGGCTACATGAATCCATTTTCTCAATTGCGTCCTATTTAGTGTCATATTTTCATTTAGTTCTAATAAATTAAGACCATTTTTTATACAATAAGCCCAAGTCTTCCTAGGTCTACCTCTGTCTTTCTTAATATAAGTCGAATCTAAAACATCTACTCTCCTAATCGGATCATCAGATGGTCGACGTTTAATATGATCAAACCATCTAAAACGACTATCTTTAATTTTGTCTGTCACTGAAGCTACACCAACCCTATCACACATATAATGATTTCGCATTTTGTCTCTAAGTGTAAAGCCACTCATCCACCTAATCATTCTCATCTCAACAACACTTAAATTAGTATTATGCTTCTCTTTTAAAGGCCAACATTCAACGCCATAGAGCATTGCAGGTCTCGCCACCATCTTATAAAATTTTCCTTTCAGTCTAAATGGTATTTTTCTATCACACAAAAAGCCCGAAGCATTCCTCCACCTCAACCAACCAACTTGAATTCTACTATTAACATCCCCATCTATATCACCATCGCTTTGAACAATAGAACCGAGATATCTAAGGGCCCGTTTAGGGTAGTTTAAAGGTGCAGCGACGTTTTGAAAGCGCCGCCTTCGTGTTTGTTTCTCGCGGTGGAACCGCGTATCTGAAAACGGTGTTTTTATATTTGTATTACACGTTGTATCCCCACGATCCGCGTTTGGACTCCTAGGTTTTACTCCCCTGCCCTCGAAACAGTCCCGCATCTCTTCTTTTCGGGTCTGCTCGTTCAAAGGATTCTTTCCGCGCTACTCTACGCCTCCTTAGCCGAAGTTGCTCTGCATATATATTCTCCTCCCTGTGCTATTCCCTCCTCTCCCCCATTTCTGCGCTCCTCCCTGTTTCTCCTGAACGTTCCTTCTGTGGAAATTATCGGTGAATATGGAGTTGTTTAGTAGATCCAGTTTAGGGTTGATGAATATTTACTGTGAAAATGTAGATCAATTTTTTTTGGTGAATATGGAGGTGATTTCACCTTTTGGAATTGTTCTCGCTCTCTTTCTCCTTCAGTTATGTCTCTAGATTATAGATACATTTTTTTTTGTGAGTATGGACGTGATTTCACTGTTTGGAATTGTTCTCGCTCGCTTTCTACTTCGGTAATAGTTCTGGATTATAGATCCCAGGGTGATCTCTGCACGTTACAGTTGGATTGTGTTTCATATGCTTGATCTGTGATTTTAACTTATTTTTTAACATATTATATGCTTGATCTATGATTTTTGTGAATGTGGGGGATTTCTTTTTGTTGTTGTGGCTATGAAAAATTTGAAACATCATCAATCTTTATCCCAATGTACATGCAATCTCATATGGCAAGATCAAAATGGAGTATTTATCATTTGCTCAGTTTACAGATGTATATGGAAGCATTTTCTTAAATTGATATTTTATGTTGCTTCTTGGAAGGGCAATTTTATGCTAAGAACTTTCTAATTTATAAATGCGTACAGCACTTCACAATGCAATATAATACAACAGAAGATAACAATGTCAAATGAAGCTTGAATCGGATGTTTGGGGTAGTTTTGTTTTGACTGCATATGTATTATATGTGATGTTTGGGTTGGTTTGGTTCAATTCAAGTTTAGAATTGATTATCTAGTATAAGTTTAGTATTTATTACCAATTGATATTATATTTTCGACCATTTTTTATTGTGAGTGAGGATTTTCAATCTTCAATAGAGATAATACAGAAGTATGAATTGCAGTTTATATGTTCAAATGGCTCGTTTCAAATGACTCATGTCTGAATAATAATTATGCTTTCCTTCTAACAAAAATATTATTGTACATACATTTTTTCTATTGAGCACCATTAATTTCATGCTAGCTTGTTCATCTCACAGTCAAAATGAGTAAATCTAAAGAATTTGGATCATCGGCGATGTAGGATAAAGAGACCACCTTGACATTTTTGTGATCTTTGTGTGAGGGAAGTCGAGTTGGGTAATAAGGCGACCACCTATTTCATTAAAGAAGGTTGGCAGAATCTAACCGCTAAATTCAAGGAATTCACCGGAAGGAATTACGATCGGATGAAACATAAAAACAAATGAGATTAATTAAAAAAAGACTGGAAAATTTGGAAAGAACTCAAATGACGATCAACAGGATTGGGTTGAGATCCACTTAAACAGACAATAGATGCACCAGATGAATGGTGGGTTGAGAAGTTAGCGGTAAATACATACCTATATTTGCTTCTTGCATTGATTGCATCTTCTAAAGATTTTGACTATTTATTTCCCTTTTTATATTACAAGTTTTGTCGGCTGCCAAAAAATTCAAACTTAGTAGCATTGATTCAGTATTAGAGGAAAAGTTGGACAGCATGTTCGTAGGTGTTGTCGCTACCGGAACTCATGCTTTCACCCCAACTGACCAGAGCTTTGTTGATTTAACACATGACATGGCAACCGAGCACATAGGTGAATCTAGAGGTCCCAACCAACTCCATACAGAAGCTCAATCAACTGGTGGGACAAAGCATCCCAGAGCGGAAAAGAAGAAAGTTGGAGCCGCATTTGTAAGAAGTTTCATAGAGACGCTACTTGAATCCTGCAAACCGAAGACTGCACCACCACCAACACCAACACCAACACCAAACAACTACTCAATTCAGGAGTGCCTTAAAATCCTGAATACATATCCTGGTGTTAAGGAAGACGAACTCATGTATTTAAAATATGTGAAGTTGTTAGGGAATACCACTCGTAGACAGTTATTCGCGAATTTGGACCCAGAATTCCGACTTTCTTACTTTGGATCTTTTATGGATGATTGATTAGGGTTGACATTTGTTTTTATTTTAGTACCAGTCATTGTAATAATTATGTGATAGACTCTTTGCTACTATCTCTGCATTTTAGTACCAGTTTAGATAGTTCTTTATTTCTCATGTTGTAGTATCATTCTTGTTACCTCAACGATTAACATGTTCAAAAAAATATCATTTATCACATTTTGTAGAATGAATGAAGAACAACTTAACCACAACCGCAAAGTAGCTCTTGCCCTTATCTTGCTATACTACTATTATCATACATACGTTGATCGAACACCTTATATGGCATCGAGTCAGATTGGAGAAAAATGGATCGGGGAGTTATTACGTGGACACCCGATAAGGTTTGCAAACATATTCCGTATGACGAAGGTGATATTTCTCGACTTGCTTAATAAACTTCGGGACCTTCATGGATTACACGGCTCAGCAAGAACAACTGTCAGAGAGGTATTGGCAATTATCCTGTATAACTTATCCTAAAATGAATCTATTAGAGGAGCTATGGAGCATTTTCAACATTCCTCAGAAAACATTAGTAGATATTTTTCCGTTTGTTTGAATGCGCTGGTGAGTCTGGCATACAGGATAGTAAAACCCGAGGATCCAACGTTCCAGACCATTACCACACAAATTGCAAATGACCCTCGATATATGTCCTTCTTCAAGTTAAGTGCCCAACATAATATTCATATTCAAGAAAAATATATAATTGATTTTAACTACTTTCTGCACCACAGGACTGTATTGGAGCTCTTGACGGAACACACGTCGATGCACGGCTGTCTCCTGCATAGAAAGTCGCTTACATCGGACAGTGTGGATCCCCAATACAAAATGTCATGGTCGTGTGTGATTTCAATATGTGTTTTACTTTCGTGATGGCTGGATGGGAAGGTAACATATACGATAGCCGTGTTTTCAAGTTTGCTACTAGAAACCGAGCATATGGGTTCATTTACCCTCCTCTAGGTACGTATATTTGAGAAATTAATTTTCTTTTGAACTTCCATTTGTAACAAACATCACGCAACAGGTAAATACTATTTGGTCGACGTCAGATATCCCTTACAAAGGGGGTTTCTTAATATGATACTTTGTCTCCCAGATTTTGAAAAGTCAAGCAGTGTAGCACGTGGGAAGAAAGAATTATTCAATAAAAGGCATTCATCTTTGCGAGGAGTAATTGAACAATCATTCAGAGTGTGGAAGAAGAAATGGATTATATTACGTGATATGTTCACTTATCCATTTCCGAAGTAGGTCCAGATAGTAGTGGTCATCATGGCACTACACAACTTTATTCGGAGGCATCGTTCAAGAACTGATGCAGAATTTGACGTGGTTGATGCCAATATACAGCAAATTCCCCCTGAAGCATTCGAGCACCATTTGGGCCGCACCATACCACAGCTTGAAATGGATTCACTTGAAACAAATACCAGAGATGGTGAAGGGGCATCTGAAATGGCAGCTCTGAGAGATAAAATAGCATACGACATTAGTGAAACATGTTAAGTAATGTATTATAAATTTTGACTAGACAATTATGAATGATATCTCATGTTTGGCATTTTTATTAAGGACAATCTGTTGGCACTAAGCATTTTTCTTTTTTTATCTGTAGTTTTTTTTTATTAGTTCTGTTTGGTGGGATAATTATTCACCTGCTGTTACATAGCTATGTTTGGCATAAAAGTAAATATTCTTTGCCCCTCCAGACAAAGATTTATAGTACCAAAATTTTCTTGATTGATTTTAATATTGGGCTATTTTTCAAATTCTCACTCAAATTTCAAAATTTATTGAATATAGTCTGCTAGTCATTTTGTNAAAAATATTTGGTCAATCCTCCTTCAATTCAAACACAAGTAACTGCTCTAGTATACATATCTTTAATAACTTGAATAAAAGTTATATCAACACCTTTCTTCTCCAGACTCTACAAAGGATTTCTCTTGGAAATTTATCGTAAGCTTTTTCTAAATAAAAAAAAATCCAATGAAGATCCTTCGTATTATCTCTGAACTTCTCCATCAAATCTCTCAATAAATGTAAAGCTTCCATAGAAGACCTGTCCGACATAAATCCAAATTGATTATGAGAAATCTTTGTAATACGTCTTAACCTATGTTCAATTACNTTGGGGAACTTTCGTCAACCTGAACAAGCGTGGTAGTCATAAGGAAATCAGACAATTTAATAAAAGGGAAAATCACATAATACCCATAATATGTTTCTAAAACTTAATTGTTCACAACAATTCTATAATTTTACAAAGGGCTGCGACCATCACAAAATGAATCATTGAAGTGCAATAAAAATCTAACAATTCGCAGGTAATCTTAGCACCAAGAAAATATATTTCTATAAATGTGGATATTTTCAAATAACGGGCATGGTAAATTAGAGCATATGGTAAACCTCATCATAATGATAGTGGTGTGAAAATTCTTGAAGATGAAATGAAGAGAAATTAACAAATGACAAGATCACTGTAAAAGTTTCTTTTAAAAAGCAAACAAAATTACCCAAGTTCTGAAGGAAGCCGAAATCCACCAATCCTCACACGTTTTAATGAATGAATCTATCAAAACATAAGGACAAAAAAGTTAGCGTAAACAAGTTACTTGAGCCAATAAGTAATTGAATCCTTTTGTATGGTGTGCCTCTCCATCAATGTCTCCATGCATGAATAAGCAATTTCAAAAGGTAACATTTAAAAGAGGACAAACCTTCTATAAAAGCAGCTTAACCTTTGAGGTTCAATAACTGCAAAATTGAAAGGAAAAAAAAGGTTGGATTCACTGCTCTCCTAAGGAAGGCATATTCTTAGCCTGAACAAAGCCAAACAGCATTTTTGGTTGCAGGTGGATGTATAAATGGAAATTGACGAAGTTTGAAGTTTGCCAACAGAAATCTGATAAGAGAAGCCAATTCGACTGGTAGTGTTATACTATGAGTTTCAATGACTGCAAACTTGAAAGGAATAAAAGGGTTGGATTCACTGCTATCCTAAGGAAGGCATATTCTTAGCCTGAACTCAGCCAAACAGCATTTTTGGTTGCAAGTGGATGTCTAAATGGAAATTGACGAAGTTTGAAGTTTGCCAACAGAAAACTGAGAAGAGAAGCCAATTCAATCGGTGGTGTCATAGAACGACTTTGAGATTTTTAAGGTGACAATTTTTTGCCTAGGATCTTACAACCTCATGTAAGAAAGAAAAAGGATCTGGCTCAAATAAACTTTAAACAATGACTCAAATCTCCCAATAACGAAAAGTTTATTATAAAAATGACTTGCTCAATATGCAATATAATGACAAGGCACTCCAATTATTGCGTTATGGAAGCTAATAGAACACATTCTAATTTTCTACAAGAAAAGAGGTTCATCGAACATAACCTGAAGTCCAGCATTTTTTATCAATTCACGCACTTCATGTTTCCTGCCTTCATGAACCTGCCAAAAGAATCATGAACCTGTAGCTTCAACTGAAAATATTTTCATATTAATTGTCCTAAAGGAAACGTTTAAAAGAAGAATAAATATTAGGGTTCATGAACAATTTGGATGCTTCATTTAATCCACATAAATTGAGGATGAAGAAGGATAGAAGATGGATTAAATTTTAATTAATCGACAAACCAAAAATAGAAACAAGCCTTTTATTCATAATTTTGCACATTTCAGGAGGTGGTTGATGGGAATTAGAAGTTTTATGCTAGTTGGAAACACGGGATGTGAG
>JXCR01147614.1:348472-387862 GCA_002079205.1 Phalaenopsis hybrid cultivar
GCTCTGCATATATATTCTCCTCCCTGTGCTATTCCCTCCTCTCCCCCATTTCTGCGCTCCTCCCTGTTTCTCCTGAACGTTCCTTCTGTGGAAATTATCGGTGAATATGGAGTTGTTTAGTAGATCCAGTTTAGGGTTGATGAATATTTACTGTGAAAATGTAGATCAATTTTTTTTGGTGAATATGGAGGTGATTTCACCTTTTGGAATTGTTCTCGCTCTCTTTCTCCTTCAGTTATGTCTCTAGATTATAGATACATTTTTTTTTGTGAGTATGGACGTGATTTCACTGTTTGGAATTGTTCTCGCTCGCTTTCTACTTCGGTAATAGTTCTGGATTATAGATCCCAGGGTGATCTCTGCACGTTACAGTTGGATTGTGTTTCATATGCTTGATCTGTGATTTTAACTTATTTTTTAACATATTATATGCTTGATCTATGATTTTTGTGAATGTGGGGGATTTCTTTTTGTTGTTGTGGCTATGAAAAATTTGAAACATCATCAATCTTTATCCCAATGTACATGCAATCTCATATGGCAAGATCAAAATGGAGTATTTATCATTTGCTCAGTTTACAGATGTATATGGAAGCATTTTCTTAAATTGATATTTTATGTTGCTTCTTGGAAGGGCAATTTTATGCTAAGAACTTTCTAATTTATAAATGCGTACAGCACTTCACAATGCAATATAATACAACAGAAGTTAACAATGTCAAATGAAGCTTGAATCGGATGTTTGGAGTAGTTTTGTTTTGACTGCATATGTATTATATGTGATGTTTGGGTTGGTTTGGTTCAATTCAAGTTTAGAATTGATTATCTAGTATAAGTTTAGTATTTATTACCAATTGAAATTATGTTTTCGACCATTGTTTATTGTAAGTGAGGATTTTCAATCTTCAATAGAGATAATACAAAAGTATGAATTGCAGTTTATATGTTCAAATGGCTCATTTCAATTGACTCATCTCTGAATAATAATTATGCTTTCCTTCTAACAAAAATATTATTGTACATACATTTTTTCTGTTGAGCACCATTAATTTCATGCTAGCTTGTTCATCTCACAGTCAAAATGAGTAAATCTAAAGAANTATTATATTTTCGACCATTTTTTATTGTGAGTGAGGATTTTCAATCTTCAATAGAGATAATACAGAAGTATGAATTGCAGTTTATATGTTCAAATGGCTCGTTTCAAATGACTCATGTCTGAATAATAATTATGCTTTCCTTCTAACAAAAATATTATTGTACATACATTTTTTCTATTGAGCACCATTAATTTCATGCTAGCTTGTTCATCTCACAGTCAAAATGAGTAAATCTAAAGAATTTGGATCATCGGCGATGTAGGATAAAGAGACCACCTTGACATTTTTGTGATCTTTGTGTGAGGGAAGTCGAGTTGGGTAATAAGCCGACGACCTATTTCATTAAAGAAGGTTGGCAGAATCTAACCGTTAAATTCAAGGAATTCACCGGAAGGAATTACGATCGGATGAAACTTAAAAACAAATGGGATCAATTAAAAAAAGACAGGAAAATTTGGAAAGAACTCAAAAGAGGATCAACAGGATTGGGTTGAGATCCACTTAAACAGACAATAGATGCACCAGATGAATGGTGGGCTGAGAAGTNGCGACCACCTATTTCATTAAAGAAGGTTGGCAGAATCTAACCGCTAAATTCAAGGAATTCACCGGAAGGAATTACGATCGGATGAAACATAAAAACAAATGAGATTAATTAAAAAAAGACTGGAAAATTTGGAAAGAACTCAAATGACGATCAACAGGATTGGGTTGAGATCCACTTAAACAGACAATAGATGCACCAGATGAATGGTGGGTTGAGAAGTTAGCGGTAAATACATACCTATATTTGCTTCTTGCATTGATTGCATCTTCTAAAGATTTTGACTATTTATTTCCCTTTTTATATTACAAGTTTTGTCGGCTGCCAAAAAATTCAAACTTAGTAGCATTGATTCAGTATTAGAGGAAAAGTTGGACAGCATGNCTGAGAAGTTAGCGGTAAATACATACCTATATTTGTTTCTTGCATTGATTGCATCTTCTAAAAATTTTGACTAATTATTTCCCTTTTTATATTACAGGTTTTGTCGGCTGCCAAAAAATTCAAACTTAGTAGCATTGATTCAGTATTAGAGGAAAAGTTGGACAGCATGTTCGTAGGTGTTGTCGCTACCGGAACTCATGCTTTCACCCCAACTGACCAGAGCTTTGTTGATTTAACACATGACATGGCAACCGAGCACATAGGTGAATCTAGAGGTCCCAACCAACTCCATACAGAAGCTCAATCAACTGGTGGGACAAAGCATCCCAGAGCGGAAAAGAAGAAAGTTGGAGCCGCATTTGTAAGAAGTTTCATAGAGACGCTACTTGAATCCTGCAAACCGAAGACTGCACCACCACCAACACCAACACCAACACCAAANAAGGTCCCAGCCAACTCCATACAGAAGTTCAATCAACTGGTGGGAGAAAGCATCCCAGAGCGGAAAAGAAGAAAGTTGGAGCCGCATTTGTAAGAGATTTCATAGAGACGCTACTTGAATCCTGCAAACCGAAGACTGCACCACCACCAACACCAACACCAACACCAACACCAAACAACTACTCAATTCAGAAGTGCCTTAAAATCCTGAATACATATCCTAGTGTTAAGGAAGACGAACTCATGTATTTAAAATATGTGAAGTTGTTAGGGAATACCACTCGTAGACAGTTATTCGCGAATTTGGACCCAGAATTCCGACTTTCTTACTTGGGATCTTTTATGGATGATTGATTAGGGTTGACATTTGTTTTTATTTTAGTACCAGTCATTGTAATAATTATGTGATAGACTCTTTGCTACTATCTCTGCATTTTAGTACCAGTTTAGATAGTTCTTTATTTCTCATGTTGTAGTATCATTCTTGTTACCTCAACGATTAACATGTTCAAAAAAATATCATTTATCACATTTTGTAGAATGAATGAAGAACAACTTAACCACAACCGCAAAGTAGCTCTTGCCCTTATCTTGCTATACTACTATTATCATACATACGTTGATCGAACACCTTATATGGCATCGAGTCAGATTGGAGAAAAATGGATCGGGGAGTTATTACGTGGACACCCGATAAGGTTTGCAAACATATTCCGTATGACAAACGTGATATTTCTCGACCTGCTTAATGAACTTCGGGACCTTCATGGATTACACGGCTCAGCAAGAACAACTGTCAGAGAGGTATTGGCAATTATCCTGTATATCTTATCCTAAAATGAATCTATTAGAGGAGCTATGGAGCATTTTCAACATTCCTCAGAAAACATTAGTAGATATTTTTCCGTTTGTTTGAATGCGCTGGTGAGTCTGGCATACAGGATAGTAAAACCCGAGGATCCAACGTTCCAGACCATTACCACACAAATTGCAAATGACCCTCGATATATGTCCTTCTTCAAGTTAAGTGCCCAACATAATATTCATATTCAAGAAAAATATATAATTGATTTTAACTACTTTCTGCACCACAGGACTGTATTGGAGCTCTTGACGGAACACACGTCGATGCACGGCTGTCTCCTGCATAGAAAGTCGCTTACATCGGACAGTGTGGATCCCCAATACAAAATGTCATTGTCGTGTGTGATTTCAATATGTGTTTTACTTTCGTGATGGCTGGATGGGAAGGTAACGTATACGATAGCCGTNGAAGGTGATATTTCTCGACTTGCTTAATAAACTTCGGGACCTTCATGGATTACACGGCTCGGCAAGAACAACTGTCAGAGAGGTATTGGCAATTATCCTGTATAACTTATCCTAAAATGAATCTATTAGAGGAGCTATGGAGCATTTTCAACATTCCTCAGAAAACATTAGTAGATATTTTTCCGTTTGTTTGAATGCGCTGGTGAGTCTGGCATACAGGATAGTAAAACCCGAGGATCCAACGTTCCAGACCATTACCACACAAATTGCAAATGACCCTCGATATATGTCCTTCTTCAAGGTAAGTGCCCAACATAATATTCATATTCAAGAAAAATATATAATTTATTTGAACTACTTTCTGCACCACAAGACTGTATTGGAGTTATTGACGGAACACACGTCGATGCACGACTGTCTCCTGCATAGAAAGTCGCTTATATCGGACAGTGTGGATCCCCAATACAAAATGTCATGGTCGTGTGTGATTTCAATATGTGTTTTACTTTCGTGATGGCTGGATGGGAAGGTAACATATACGATAGCCGTGTTTTCAAGTTTGCTACTAGAAACCGAGCATATGGGTTCATTTACCCTCCTCTAGGTACGTATATTTGAGAAATTAATTTTCTTTTGAACTTCCATTTGTAACAAACATCACGCAACAGGTAAATACTATTTGGTCGACGTCAGATATCCCTTACAAAGGGGGTTTCTTAATATGATACTTTGTCTCCCAGATTTTGAAAAGTCAAGCAGTGTAGCACGTGGGAAGAAAGAATTATTCAATAAAAGGCATTCATCTTTGCGAGGAGTAATTGAACAATCATTCAGAGTGTGGATGAAGAAATGGGTTATATTACGTGATATGTTCACTTATCCATTTCCGAAGCAGGTCCAGATAGTAGTGGTCATCATGGCACTACACAACTTTATTCGGAGGCATCGTTCAAGAACTGATGCAGAATTTGACGTGGTTGATGCGAATATACAGCAAATTCCCCCTGAAGCATTCGAGCACCATGTGGGCCGCACCATACCACAGCTTGAAATGGATTCACTTGAAACAAATACCAGAGATGGTGAAGGGGCATCTGAAATGGCAGCTCTGAGAGATAAAATAGCATACGACATTAGTGAAACATGTTAAGTAATGTATTATAAATTTTGACTAGACAATTATGAATGATATCTCATGTTTGGCATTTTTATTAAGGACAATCTATTGGCACTAAGCATTTTTCTTTTTTTATCTGTAGTTTTTTTTTATTAGTTCTGTTTGGTGGGATAATTATTCACCTGTTGTTACATAGCTATGTTTGGCATAAAAGTAAATATTCTTTGCCCCTCCAGACAGAGATTTATAGTACCAAAATTTTCTTGATTGACTTTAATATTGGGCTATTTTTCAAATTCTCACTCAAATTTCAAAATTTATTGAATATAGTCTGCTAGTCATTTTGTTAATCATTGAATGGAGAAAGTGTTATGCATAGATACATTCATATACATGATTTTATTTTATGGCAAATGTGAATTGTATACAAAATTTACAATTCTGCATTTGTGTTTGGGGCATTTACAATTCTGCTATTCTTTAGCACATGGTTATTTTCTACAATTGTGTTTGGGGCATTTACAATTCTTTAATTGTGTTTGGGTCTTTTACACTTCAGTTTCTCTTTAGCACATAGATATTTCCTTGAATGGAGAAGGTGTTATGCATAAATACATAAGAATTACAGAAGTACGGTTGGGGGTTTGCTTTAACTGAGAGGGATGTTCGATTTTTTTGCTTTGCTTTAAATGAGTGTGGGGATTGTATATGCATATATACATTTATGCTGGGGGATTGCCTTAAAAGTTCAATTTTTTGTGTTGGGGGATTGATTTAAATGTTCGATTTTTGTCCTGGGGGATTGCCTTCTGCTCGGATATATATATGCTGGGCAAAATGAATCCATGTTGGGGGATTGCCTTAATAAAGCTACAGAGATATGCACTCATTTCTAAATTGAAAGCTTTTGGAGTAAGGCCAAATAATTTGCACTAGAGCACACTTTTGTAAGCTCACCGAGAATGTAAATTCCTTGCAGTTTATAAAAGTTTAGGTGTTAGATATGCAAGCACAAAGAATTGTGTGGTATGTGTGTAAACGATTATTATTTTTGCTCTTCTGCTGAGTGTATGATTGCAAATTTTCATAGAAGGGTGTAAGCTCTAAATAAAATGGATTGACAATGCAGATTTGATCTCCAATCTAGAGTACATCAGTTTTAACTAGTGTTCGAATGTAAATTCGTGGCTTCTCCATTATTTTCAGCTATTTTTTGCTATTTGCATTTATTTTATGCTATTTGCAGAAGAATTGGAATTGATACCTGTATGGTTGCAATGTAAATGTACCTGTATGTAGGTGAAGCTAAAGCTTTTTATGGTTTACAAATCTAGCACTGTCTTTTAACTACTTTTCAAATTCTCACTCAAATTTCAAAATTTATGGAGAAAAAGACTATTTTTTATCCACTTTTTTCCTTATTACTGCAAGAGTTCAAATGAAAGTTTCCTCTTCAATGCATCTGTTGAGCAGATCCGATCAAGAGAAATTTGGTCCCATTAATACGATGACCTTCCATTTATGGAGAAAAAGACTATTTTTTTTTGTGTGAGTCACGTTTATGAGTGAGCAAATCATTAAGATTTTATCTTTTGGATTTTTGTAAGTTGTATGGCATCTTCTTCCAAGTAAATTGTAGATCTAGAAATTTTGAAGTTGATGGAATGATTATTTTTAATATTGAGCATAAACCTACTATTTGGAATTAATGGGCATCCATACAAAACATCCTTCTGTTATATTTTTTTTTCTTGTGTTAGTGAGGTGAGCTTTAACATTGATTTGGGTTTAATGGTGCCATGAAGATGGGGGATTGGGGGTGTTATATTACCCTTCTCGCAGTTTAATATAAGCTTTGAGCTCATTTTATGAGAATGAAATTTTTTGTATCTCTTCTAATTGAATTTTGTGAGCTGCATCTGTTTTCAATGCACGGCTGCTAGTAAGTACTTCATTCTGAATTGTTGGCAAAAAGTATAAATTGTGATTTTGTGGCATGAAATGAAAGTGATGATTTTAATTGGTGGCATGAAGTATAAATTGTGAATTGAAAGTGGCATGAATTATAAATTGTGATTTGTAAATTGTGGCTACAAATATAGTGCTGGGCATTATCTTAACAACTATTATGGTGGCTTGTCTGATTGACATGGACTTATTTTAATTGGTCTTGATGTTTATAGTAGCTTAGATGGCCATATACTTTAAGGGCAACTGCTATTATGTATAAATTGCTTGAAATTTATGTTTATATATATTGGTGCACTTGCGAAGCCTTATAATGCTATGTATAATGCTTGTTTTGTTTTAGAATTTACATTTAAAATGCTATTCACGAGTTAAGGAGCATATCAAATTGGTTAAGAAGCAATTAAGGCTGCAGCTATTCTTGTCTCCTTCATTTTGGTTATGTATATGATGGCCATTTACTTGAAGAAAGCAAAGTTCTAGTATTAGGGGCTGGTTGGTGTGAACTACTATTCCTACAAATTCAACAGTGGGCATTTGAAAGTAATGCGTTTTTAGGGGCTGGTTGGTGTTGGTTTTCCTATTTATAGCTGCAGGATCTCATTATCTATTTTTAATTTGAAAGTAATGCGTTTTAAGGGGCTGTTAGTGAGGGATTTGTCTGATTGGTGTTGGGTCAAATGGCTACCACTGCTCAATTATATTTGGGGCAACAACTACTATGCTATGTTTTATGGGTTGTGCTTTTTTATGTTTCATTGTTTGGAAATGTTCAGAACTGCTATTGAGGGAAATGGAGCTGCTAGTGAGGGATTTGTCTGATTGGCATGAAGGACTTTTATTTTAATTGGTCTTGATGTTTAAAGTAGCTTGGATGACCCTATACTTTAAGGGCAACTGCTGCTATGTATAAATTTCTTGGAGTTTATGTTTATATATACTGGTGTATGACTGTTATTTATGGCTGCTAAAATAGATGAGTTATTATAATGGTTATAGATTGTTGCTCCCATACATTACTCTTCATTTATTATAGTTGCAGGAGGAACCTTGGAAATGCAGGGAATGAAATGGTTATTAGCTGTTGGTTTCTCATATTCCTTTTTAAGCATTAATTGTTGGTGAGTGATAAAATTTTGGCTACTTGATTGATTTGGATTAGTAAAAGAGATGCCTTTAAGCTTTTGATGCACTTGCCAAGCCTTATGATGCACATGCCTATGTAATAAGATTGAGAAACAAGTTTTTATATTTTTTATGTTTATTAATTTTATTGAGATAATAGTGGAGCACCTTAGATGGCCAAAGAACTTTGTTGTCCACAACCATTGCTTCCACACTTTGGTAAGTTGAGTTTTTTTTATTCCCTTTAGTTTTTGACTAATCTACTCTTTTTATAATAATTGCAGGACGATGAGCTCGAGGTATTCAGGGAAGTCTGGGCAAATGATGTGCCGATGTGGGCTACCGTCATTGCTACTCACGTCACGAGGGACAAATAGCTACGGGCGGTAATTCTACAGATGCGCGCAATGGGGACAAGAACCGGAAGACTGCAAATTCTTCAGGCGGACCGACAGTGCAACTGTTTCTACGATATCTCAATTGGACACAACTGCTAGGAGTTTGATAGTATCACAACGGGAGACAACCGCATGTGGTTCGAGTTCTTTCATTTCTACGATATCCCAGTCGGACAGGTTTGCTCAGGGTTTTGAAGTATCGGAACCGGGCAACATTCGTTGTGATATGCTTTTACATTTTAAAATCAATATTGTCATATTTTTTCTTGTAATTTTAACATGTTATTTTTTCTTTTTGTTGTCATATTATAATTCATATTAGTATGTAAATGTGTACTTCACTTTCGTATATGTCACTGTGCTTATTTGATGTAATTGGAACTTTTTGAGTTATATAAATATTATTCAACTCTTTTGCATTTTTATGTTGTGACATTTGAGAAAATAACAAATTCTGTGTGATAAAGTATACATTCAACTAAAAAAATCGGCGAATAAGTTGTTTACAAAACACACCAAACAAACAATTAAACACCTTATCCAGAATAGGGACAGCGTGGTCATTTATCCAGAATAAGTTGTTTTCCAAACGCACAAACCAAACAGCAAGCCAGCTTATTCGGATCAGCTGCCCATTAGCAGATTATCAGAATCAGTTGTTTATCAGCAGAAGCTGTATAAGCTGCAGCTGCCCCAAACAGACCCTAAATCGTTCACACCTTTTTATAATTTGATCAAACTTACACTTTTGTCACTAGAGCTACTATTAAAATTACATTCCATGCATTCATTTTTAGTTCTACTCAAATGAAGGCCTTTAGACTCCAATGTAGACCTCCATAATTAAGTTTTTCCTGGGCTTTTTCTCTCGTCTTATCCACATGAAAGATATCATTAACCAAAAACATGCACCAAGGTACATCCTCCTGTAAATGTCCAGTAAGACCATCCATAACTAAAACAAAAGATATGGGCTTAAAGCTTATCCCTAATGTAATCCAACAGAAATAGGAAAATATTTGGTCAATCCTCCTTCAATTCAAACACAAGTAACTGCTCTAGTATACATATCTTTAATAACTTGAATAAAAGTTATATCAACACCTTTCTTCTCCAGACTCTACAAAGGATTTCTCTTGGAAATTTATCGTAAGCTTTTTCTAAATAAAAAAAAATCCAATGAAGATCCTTCGTATTATCTCTGAACTTCTCCATCAAATCTCTCAATAAATGTAAAGCTTCCATAGAAGACCTGTCCGACATAAATCCAAATTGATTATGAGAAATCTTTGTAATACGTCTTAACCTATGTTCAATTACTCTTTCCCATAATTTTAAAGTATGACACATCAACTTAATTCCTCTATAATTTGCACACTCTTGTGCATCCCCTTTATTCTTAAAAAGGAGGACCAAAATACTTTTCCTCCACTCCTCAGGCATCCTTTTAGTTTTTAAAAATAATATTAATGATATAGGAAGACAAGAAACTCCCACATCTTCTGAATATTTCCACACTTCAATTGAGATATCATCAAGTCCTACAGACTTTCCACACTTTGTTTTCTTTAAAGCCTCCTCAACTTCTTTTGTACTAATACGCCAGTAAAAATGAAACATTTTATAATTATTAACGATATTAAGATCACTAAGATTGAGCATATTTTCATAAACTTTATTAATGAAATTATCAAAATAACTCACCCACCTATGTTAAATATCTTTTTTTCTAAAAAAATTTTTTTTTATTTTCATCTTTAATAAACTTTACTTGAATTAGATCTTTACTTCTTTTTTCTCATTGTTTGGCTAGTTTATACATATAGTTTTCATCCTCCCTAGTATCTAATTTATTATAAATTAATAGTTTACAAATTAATGTTGAGACAAAAATAATGAAAAATGGTAAGGAAAATGAAAAAAAGATGATTTGCATGCGTGCAATGAGATTAATGATTCTGAAAATGATTTATTGAAAGAATTATTTTAAAACTGATTAGAAAACTTAAGCAATGATGAAAAAACTTCTTAAACCAATCATTAATAGTTGAAGTAGCATGAATAATTTTGATAAATAAATTTTAGAAGGCATACATGTAAAAGGAAAATCACACCCACAACCGTAAAAAATAGCTATGGGAGATAAAGCTGCAATTTCTGCAGCATAAAGATGTTGATATCATTCAACATAATAAATACAGAGATAAGATCTCACGTGATGGTTTACTTACTGATATGTCGCGTATCATTTTACACAAGCTGTAATTATATGACTTCAATGTGATACAATTTGGAAAGTCTACTACTTCTATAATTTTGTCATCACAAACTATTCTGATCCATCATATGATTCCTTAAGTGCATCTGATTTTTAATCCTTTATTTCAACACCTTAATTCCTTGTTTGTTTGCACTAGATTTTGGGATCATAAATTGCTTGCTGGTATCATCTTCTTACAACTCCATCTACCATTGAATTGTAGCACCTAAGAGAGTATTTGTGCATTTCACGTGATATTTTTTGTTGACAACTATTGCCATATAAGAATTCTATATTATTTGCAATCAGTACCCTCCTTTTATTCAGCTTCTCCATTGTCAGAGATTGGATACTCTTGTTTCCTCTTATAATCAGTTGTTTGTTTCCTTGTTTCATCTTAGATTTATAGAAAAAATGGTTCTAATGTATTTTGATCAATTTGTAATAGGAAACTTGTTGTTTAGTCAAAATTCTAGATTGTCCCAGTCGCAACAAACAATATTAAGCTAACTTATGAGGATTCTAAAATATTGTCAATAATTGGACTTTTTAGACCATAAATAAAGATGTAAGTCATCAAAAATCAATCAATCAGCTGATGAAATTATGTTCCTCTAAAATTTTTGTGCATTTACTTGATGTAAAGTCTTCAAGTGTGTTACAAGACATAACAGCAAAGTCTAGGAAGAAACTTCTCCACGTATCGATGTGAGGCTTAGATTCTATTTGGTTTCTTTATGCTTATTCTTCTTTCTTTACATATATTTTGAATGATTTTGCATGCTTGGATGAAATTTGTTGAGTTTGCAATAATCTTGTTTTAATTTTTGCAGCATAAATCCTAACTTTACCGTGTGGTTTTCACTTCTTCCCAATTTTCTAGCAAAATTTTAAGTTTTAGGCAACTTTAATAATATATTAGGGAACAAGTTTTAGAAAATTTTTTGTTTGCATTGAAATAATAACGTTTTCCCTAAGAACTGGTAGTGGCTGCTAAATTATACTTTTTTCGGGTGTTCTTTGCATTTCACCCTAGTTTTGCATTAATGAAATACTAGATTCTAAGAAGTCATATACCAATGGGCCTAAATCATTATTTAGGAAAACTCCTTAGCAGCTCAGTAGTCTTGCGTTTGAATAAGAGCAGGACAACATTTGCACAATACAAAAGGCAAGATACATCAATCCCTTCTCAAATACCACATTTTCTAAATGTTTTTTGAACATTTTTTCCTAGCATCATTTTTGTCGTCACAAAAAATGGCAGGATTTAGTCTCAGATTGTGATCCTCAATTGTTGCATGAATTCATCTGAAGCATTGTGTCAATTATCCCGCCCAATTCATTAGCCTAAGTAGAACCTGGCCCTTTGACCCAAACTTTGTTGCTACTGCTATAGCTTAAAGGGTGCACATAAATTTTAAAAAACCAACTATTACATATTAACATGTTCAGCTTAGACTTGCATTTTACATTTGCAGCAACAGAATAATAATACATGCAGTTTAGGCTTCCAATAAAAAATAGTTAATTACTAGCTATCTATTTAGCATCATTTCTATTTATTTATTTTTTATTTTTACTTTTAGATTTAAAATATGTTTGCTCAGTGTATGCTTCAAATGTTTTTTATTTCAACATGCCAAATGAATTTTAGTTCAAATCAAAGCATAAACAATATATGTTCAACTAGTTCATTATATGCATTGAACACAGTGCCCGCATAAATTTGGATCAATTTGGATGTCTCCAAAACTAAAGATCAAGTTGGCCTCCAAAATTTAAAATTCAAAGTTAACCGAGCTCCCCTCCATCGACACATGAACATGGAAATTGATAAATTTACAAACTTAACTTCAAAAAATCTAACGTTTTCAGTATCTAATGCTTAAAACGTAGTAGGCTTTGAGATGCTTTTCTACGTTGAATTACCAAGTGGCATTCAACTAGTGGTTTCTAACAAATATTTAAAACCATGACAGCTTGCAATGTTTCCACAATAAAAAAAACATGAAATCACTAGCATCAATTGTTGCAACTTACATTCTTTCACCATATAATGCTAAACATCTCTACTATAGTGCCCAAAAAAGCAATTAGCAAATCAACTAATGAAAAATGAGTAATATTCAATAGAAATAAGTAAGAATACCACTATACGAAGTCTAGACCTAGGAACATTTGGCTGTGCAGGCAATAATTCCACATAATCAGGTGCACAATGCATGCCTTCAACTTCTGTGCCATCACTTAGAGCAGTCAAGTGCCTTCGATGAACAACACCATCTACACTTGCAACATATCTACATATTGAATTGTACAACAATATGAATATAACAGCCAATAGCTTTAAAGTATCTAAGATAGCTCACTTCAAATTTATCATCTTTTATTAATGATTACGTTTGATTCATTAACGACCCTCTTGATACAATTTAGTCCGCAATATATAACAACATGAAACAAACAGTCATTTTACTATGGGTAACATAATTCCGTACGATTACTATCAGATGACAGAAAAGATAACATCATTACAAACAAATTTTCAAAATCATAGAAATTAGTCTATAGACTTACTCTTTTGTAAATTTAGAAGAGGGGTGAGAAATTTGTTGAGCAAAATCACCTGATTAAAAAATAAACTGGGAATGATAAGAGATGTTTTTCCATACACGCATACTGCATTGTTGTATTTCAAAAATTAAAGAATGTCAGTACCATCATTGGTAACAAAAATCAAGCCAGTAGTTGCAACATCAAGACGCCCAACAGTGAATAACCGAGGCCTTGGTATGCCAGGATTTGTTTTATTCTGTGGGAACAGGAAAAAAATTCACCAAAAAAGTTTCAAAGGAAAAAAAGGTGCTGTCAGGTGATAAAAATCCTCCAAGTTGCAAAGATTTTGTAACTTGTGAAATCTGTAAAATATGTTCGTCAGCTAGCACACACAATGACCATACCCAGCTCTTCCAATAATCATCAAATAAGGAAACCACAGATTTTGTGTCTTCGCCATTCGAACAAATGTACCTATTTATGCAATTCAATATCATATTACTTTCTTTACAAATCTTATGCACCTGAAGGAACTCTGTCCATAATTATATAAAATAGAAAAAACAAATTCACCCTTTAGGCTTGTTAAGAGCAAAATGCAACTTTGGAGGCAGCCTTTTAGAAAGACGGTTCCCATTAACATAGATTGAATCCTTTGAGAGGTCAACCAGTGCCTACATTTAAACAAAGATAAGATATTGATATGATTTATAAATATTTCATGAACAACATTGTTTCTCTGCAAGAGCAAAAGCTATTTGTTTCTGTATGATAAGGACTTTTTCAGCAAAAAATGCTCTATTGATATGATTAATTATACAGTAACATGCTTCTAAATATAAATCATAGAAAAAGAAAATAACAGACTATAAATCCATCAATGTATACCACATGAAGCATTTACAAAAAGCTAGAAAGACTAGAAATCCCGTGTGCATTTATCTGATTGAGTGTCTGTAAGGCTAAAACAGAATCAAAGAACTAAGACTATAGAAGAATATGATTCACTACATAAGTGCTGGAATCAATGCCGCACATGGACTCTGCAACAAAAATCTTAGCCAAAATTGGATCGATAAGACAAACACACCTGAGGAGAGGTGCACAAAGACCCATTAACTGTCACTTTCCCTTCAAATATCAGACGCTCACAACCCCTCCTGGACGCCACTGAAGCATACAGACGGACAACATGAAAATTACCAAAGTATTAAAACTAAATGTACAATAAGTACCTCCGGCAGCAGCTAGAACTTTGCTAAGCCTCTGCGGTTCCTTCACATTCTGATTGTAAAACCTCCTCGCTGCCTTGGAATGCTTTGGCGCCAAGGCACGCTCCTTCTTCTTTTCTTTGNTCTAGAACGGCTAGAAATCCCGTGTGCATTTATCTGATTGAATGTCTGTAAGGCTAAAACAGAATCAAAGAACTAAGACTATAGAAGAATATGATTCACTACATAAGTGCTGGAATCAACGCCGCACATGGACTCTGCAACAAAAATCTTAGCCAAATTTGGATCGATAAGACAAACACACCTGAGGAGAGGTGCACAAAGACCCATTAACTGTCACTTTCCCTTCAAATATCAGACGCTCACAACCCCTCCTGGACGCCACTGAAGCATACAGACGGACAACATGAAAATTACCAAAATATTAAAACTAAATGTACAATAAGTACCTCCGGCAGCAGCTACAACTTTGCTGAGCCTCTGCGGTTCTTTCACGTTCTGATTGTAAAACCTCCTCGCTGCCTTGGAATGCTTTGGCGCCAAGGCACGCTCCTTCTTCTTTTCTCTGGTTGGAGATGACTTGGACTCGGATATTGCTTGAAGGAATCCGACAGGGGGAGTGGCCTGAAGCTTAAGATTGCCATTCTCGTCGCGGACGATCCAAGGTATGATGACGGGAAGGGGAGCAACAGAGGGGCAATGAGGCGACGTATCGGGAATTAGGATTTTTTTGGGCGACGGGGCGAAGGAAATTTTGAATTCTGTCGAGGAAGAAGAGGAGATTGAGGCTGAGATGCGGGCAAAAGGGAGGCGGCGGAGAGGGAACAGAACGAACGTTGGCTTTCGGAGAATATATGAGGGAGAAAGGGTGAAGAAACCCGATGAGGCCATCGGGGCAAACGANGCGGCCAAAAGGGAGGCGGCGGAGAGGGAAGAGAATGAACGTTGGCTTTCGGAGAATATATGAGGGAGAAAGGGTGAAGAAACCCGATGAGGCCATCGGGGCAAACGAAGTAGCGGAAAGCAGGAACCGCACGGGTTTAAAGTTCCGTTCAAGACACAACTGAAATTATCTTTAAAAAAAGCTGCCATAATCAGGATTCCCCATGAGTTTTTTGACGCTAAGTTTGTATAACTTGAGACAGTTACGAACCAATTTATCAGAATTGGGATGGTTCCACAAGTATCCTGATCTCAATCAGTTCAAAAACTTACAATAATCCTTCAGCATCAGGACAGAAGGAAGAGTCTTAGGGCCAAAATGTTGCACACCACACTCCAAGTTTGGGGCAGTGGCATTTTGAAATCCTGTTTGGGTAAATTGCATTTTGGCAGCTTATGCGTTTTCAAAACGCTGAAAACAGTATTTTCACACCGCACCTATCAAGGTGGGGTGGCAGCGGTCTAGTTTTTCCAAAAAAATAAAAAATAGTAATAGCTACCACACCTAGTTTATCAGCAGATTATCCAATAAGTTGCAGTTGCCCCAAACAGAGATGCAGGATTTTTTTTTTACGTAACAGAACCAATGTATATGAAAGGTTTTGTTCAAAAAAAAATATAACCAAACAATTATATGAATGAAAAACAACATTTGATTATATTTGTTTGCATTGTTATGTTTTGTTTCTTCACCTGATTTACTTAATTATAATGTCACATTATTTGCCACTTTTTAGTTAATTTTAATGTGTTATCCACTCGACTAAAATTTATAATTTTTTTGTTGCTTTAGTGATGAGGGTCAATTTTAAATTTATATATAACAATCGAACATCGTGGAGTTGTTGTCAATCATTTTATATTTTTATCAATGTACGTCGATTAGATGTCATGGTGTCGTTGTAGCTAGTTTATAACCACAATAACAACATGTGTTGCATTGATTTATTTTAGGACGTTTGTGCTTAACTTAATTGGATCTAAGATTTACTTGTTTTGCTAGACCTGATTTTTTTTCGATCACACTACTCCTTATAGGAGGAAGTAGTCAATACTTGGTGATTTTCTCGGAACGCTTTGCGCCATATAGCTATTTGGCTAGTAACCAACTCTAGAATTTCATTCGCTCAAAATCTTAGAAACTCAAGTTTGAGATTAGTTTTAAGAAAAAAATCATTTTGTTTCTTGCCGACCAGATGTCATAATGCCTCTATCAGTTAGCTTTTTAATGTAGTATAGTTCTCCAAGTGTTGTCTCGATGCTAGATGCATCAACCATTTGAATTCCCCAAATGTTGTTCATACTTGGGGTTTAGCTAATGTTTTCTTTTAACATTGTGTTAAAATAAAAATTCACAAGACTTTTAAATGAAAAACTCCTTCTATAGTTTTCTGATATTGGTACAGTGTAGTTGGTTTAAGGAAAAAAATTTCTTGAGATCATCACCACCCACTTTGTAGGAAATTTTTTAGTGTACGTCTTCAATTTGTAGGCTCCTTTGGTGAATTTTTGATTTATAATGAACGAGCTTGTCTAAGTCTGATCATGATTTTTGATTGCTATTTTATTCACGACTAGGTTTCCAGGTGAGAATGCTTCCTTTTGGACATTCCTGTTGTAGTATCGAGCAATTCTCCTCTTTACTTACTCATATCGGAGCACTGCATTGGTTTGATTTTCTTTTAATTAGTTGAGTGTGAGCATCATTCCTTCATCGTTCACCTCCTGTTAGTTTATGAGATTATTTTCATCGAACGTGGTAATTGTAACTACCCTCTGGTCGTGGTGGTTATACTCCATTCATATTAGTGCTTCCATCTCGTGGGAATGCATTAAAATAATTTACTTGGTTACTAATGATGGTGTCGTTTAGACGACCCATAGGACTAACATAAGTAAGTTTACCCAATTGGCTTTTACTCCCACTTTCTTCGCTAGTAGGTTAAAAATTATCTTGTTAGTAGCCTCTGTTGATCCATTCCTCTAAGGATGATGTATAGATGTAAATTTCATGTTGATTCCTTGATTTTGATAGAAATTTTTTATCCTATGATCAGTGAAATGTGCTCCATTATTATTAATAAATACTAGGGAAAACAATACTAATAGATGATTTCAGTCCAAATAAAGTTTTAGATAAAGGCCAGGGACTGAAAATTTGTTATAGCTTGTGGGTCGGTTGGTGCTACAATGGATCATACTTCTGGTAATGCTCACATTTCTTGGAAAACTCTCATGCATCTTTGATGAAAGGCCTTGATGCTGAATCTGATGGGCCAAAGATTTTCCTCATGTATGNCTCCATTATTATTGATAAATACCAGGGTAAACAAAACTAATAGATGATTTCAGTCCAAATAAAGTTTTGGATAAAGGCTAGGGACTGAAAATTGGTTATAGCTTGTGGGTCGGTTGGTGCTACAATGGAGTANGTCCATTATTATTGATAAATACCAGGGTAAACAAAACTAATAGATGATTTCAGTCCAAAAAAAGTTTTGGATAAAGGCTAGGGACTGAAAATTGGTTATAGCTTGTGGGTCGGTTGGTGCTACAATGGAGTATACTTCTGATATTGCTCACATCTCTTGAAAAACTCTCATGCATCTTTGATGAAAGGCCTTGATGCTGAATCTGATGGGCCAAAGATTTTCCTCATGTATGACTTGTTGTTAGCACTATTTTGTTTAGGAGGTGCCTGTGAGAAGTAGTCGGCCACCAGAATTGAAATCCCGCTGCTCGCTTCTGAAGGACATTTTTAATTTACACAGACACACACACACACACACACACACACACAGATATATATATATATATATATATAGTTTAGAAAAATATGAAATCGAACTGACCCCCTAGTTTTTATAGTTTAAATGAAAGAGCACTATACATCAAACCTTGTATCTATCCCGAAGGATAAACACAAGACTTGAGGATGAGACTTGCTCAAATAAACTAAGAAATATATGATGTTCGTTTGATCTGCGAAATCATTTTATTTTCTGACAATTTCCCCTATTTAATATGAAGAATTAAATAGGGTTTATATTAAGCTGGGTTCGGACAAGCTTCCTATAAGGGCAAGCCCTTATAGTTAATCAAATCTTAAATGACCGAAGTCACCTAAGAAAACTCTCGATAAAAATCAAGAAATATTATTTTCAAAGAGGTCAAAAGATAAGACTTTTCAACGAGATCAGACGAAGATGTGTGAAATGGGATTGCTCAAATTTGGAATGTTTTGTTTCGGAATCGAAAGGAGGAAGAACTAAGGGATGTCATAGATTTAAAGGAGAACCTCGAAAACTTCCCAAACTATCCTATTGTTTAGCTTCAGTTTTGAGGAGAAATTATTTAAGTGTTTCATCCTGCCAATTTTATTTAGTTATGGCTTACATTTGTGTGGAACGATCATACAAATAGCTTGGAAGATGTGAGGATTTAGGTCGTGACGAACGACAACCTCAAAATCCTAAGACGAGTTAGAGCTTATATTGTACAGCAGAGCTGTACAAAGACCTAAAGATGACGTGAAAATTTATGTTGCATAAGAAGACAACCTCAAAATCCTATGGCTTGGTTGTTTAATTCTAAGGAAGGAATAGTTTAGTTAGGGAAGACAGGTTTTGCTGTTGAAGATGGTCGTGCTGCCCACTATGCTAGCTCCAAACTCCTCGTCGTGGCTAGTTTAAGTTTTCTAGGGTGTCAAGTTATGATGTCAAATCAGACGGCCTTATCGTTGAAGTTCTGTAAACGTTATGGGGGATGTTAAAGTTGATTAGAGCGACACCGGTTATGATCCCACGGTTCCCTCTTTCCTGCACCACTATTTTCTATTGGATTCATTTAGTCCAAATGAATTTACTAAACTCAATTTAATGAGTTTTGTACCTTCATTTAGACCGTGGGAAGCATCGTTAGCAACCGTAGGTTACCTCTTCCGAGGGATTCCCGATCATCAGATAAAGACGTCTTGATTTAGTTTTAGTTGTTGTTTTGTGTAATGTTTGTCATTAATTTTGAGTTGTCTTATATTTTCAATGTTGTGGAGGTGATTTTTATCTTGAATGATTTTAGTTTTGATTTTGGTTTTGGTTTTGTGGCTATCCTGACAGTTTTAGTTTTCATGTAGGGTGATATTGTTGTTTAGCATGCAAGTTTGTGTTTTGTTCATACATGCAGGTAACGAAGCACAATGTGGAAAGCTTAAGAAAATACAATGTTGTAAACTATAAAAGCGCATCTGGCGAGTCTTCTCGTTCCACTACCTGAAACTCAAAATGCATGTTAGAGCATTTCATGTAAAGCGAAAAAAGTAAGATTTTAGTGACCTACCTAAACCTAGGTCATATCTTGGTGGGTTCCCATTGGTTTGATTAAGGATGATTTTTGTTAAGCAAACCATATTTAGTTTAGTAGACTTCTGAGGTATCCAACAGGTCTAGAGGAAGAAGTAGGTCCATGCTTCTCTTTCACTGCCTGGTGAAAAGCCTCGAGCTCATTTAAACTTATTATGTTGCTTAACAATTCATCTTATGAATACCTTTAATTCTCAGTGAACATTGATGTTTNGCTCCACTTTTACAATCTATCGAAGAATTCCTCACAATTTAGACTCTCTACACTTGTTTTACACTTCCATTTTGAGTTTTCCCCCTTTCAAGGCACTCTAATTTTTGGCCAAAATAGTCTTTTAAGGTTGTGGATGAGCTTTCCCAAAAGTTGCCTAAGCATCCCTTCAAAATTTGGCCTTATCCAAAGCTTGAGTAGGCATAACCTCCGAGCTCGTCGTCGGCGGCCTTTTGGAAAATTTTGTCCCGTAGCCTCGGGTAAAACTCGCCGTCGACGGCCTAGCTCAAATTTCCACATTTTGGTCCTTTTCGCTCCAAATTTTCTCCTTTTTGCATCTTTTTGCTCCATTGACCCTAATTCATCATTCCTGCAACAAAACATCAAAAATATATTTTCTTTAAAGTGCAATATCATTAAAAATAGTATAAAATAGGTATGAAAATCTCAACATATTTTCCTCTAGTCAAAATCCCCCAAACTTAACTATTACTTGTCCTCAAGTAATTTTAGTACTATATAAAAGTTATGATCTACTGCATTAATGTTTTAATTCAGAAATACTATAAATTTGATTTAAATAAATATCACAGTGAGATTTTTAGAAAAAAAATCAAGTAATTGAATTAACTCTGTAGCCACAAGATTATCTAGTCATCAAGTTTTAAGAGTTTTAGTCTTCTATTTATTTCAAGAATGATTATATGTTGCAATATTAAGTCACTTAGAATATCCAAAAGATAGGAACTTCATGAGAACTCTACTAGTAATAATATTAAGTCACTTAGAATATCCAAAAGATAAGAACTTCATGAGAACTCTACTAGTAAAAGACCTATTCCATAAATATAGGTTCAAGAATGTATTTAAGTTTTCCCTTTAGGTAGGTCCAATAAAGTCAATTTTTGATTAGGCATATCCTCAAGCTTCTCCTTACTTCCATAATGTTTTTCTTTTTTTTTTTATTTGGATTGTTTTCAATCCTATATATTTTTCTTTTCTTTTCAGGAATTTTTTTCAATCCTTTCTTTTTCCTTTTTCAAGTGAGGATTACTATATTTGGATAACATTTAATGATTTTGAACTTCACTTTTCTTTCCCTAAATTTGAAACTCAAAGAATTGCTTTACTTTATAAATATTTCATAGTTTTTACATCATTGAGCCCCAATCTTTTCTTCTCAAATGAATTTCTAGNTCTTGAGAATGATGCTCTATTAAATAAACTAAGAAATATATGATGTTCGTTTGGTCTGCAAAACCGTTTTATCTTTTGATAATTTCCCCTATTTAATATGAAGAATTAAATAGGGTTTATATTAAGCTAGGTTTGGACAAACTTCCTATAAGGGTTTGGATCTTAAGATCGGACGAAGATGTGTGAAATGGGATTGGCTCAAATTTAAAACATTTTGTTTTGGAATCCAATGGAGGAAGAACTAAGGGATGTCATAGATCTAGAGGAGAACCTCAGTGACCTCCCAAGCTATCCTATTGTTTGACTTCAGTTTTGAGGAGAAATTATTTAAGTGTTTCATCCTGCCAATTTTAATTAGTTAGGGCTTACATTTGTGTGGAACGATCACACAAATAGGCTTGAAGATGTGAGGATTTAGGTCGTGAAGAACGAAAACCTCGGAATCCTAAGATGAGTTAGAGCTTATATTGTACAACAGAGTTGTAGAAAGACCTAAAGATGAGGTGAAGATTTATGTTGCATAAGCAGACAACCTCGAAATCCTATGCTTTGGTTGTTTAATTCTAAGGAAGGAATGTTTAGTTGGGGAAGACAGGTTTTGCTGTTGAAGATGGTCGTGCTGCCCACCATGCTAGCTCACTCCTCGTCGTGGCAAGTTTAAGTTTTCTAGGGTGTCAAGTTATGATGTCAAATCAGACGGCCCTATGGTTGAAGTTCTTTAAATGTTATAGAGGATGTTAAAGTTGATTAGAGTGACACCGATTAAGATCCCATGGTTCCCTCGTTTCGGCATCATTATTTTATATTGGACCACTTAGTCCGAATAAATTTACTAAACTCAACTTAATGAGTTCCATACTTTCATTTAGACTGTGGGAAGCCTCGTTAGAAACCGTAGGTCACCTCTTCCGAGGGATTCCTGATCATCCGATAAATACGTCTTAATTTAGTTGTAGTTTTTGTTTTGTGTGATGTTTGTCATTAAATTTTAAGTTGTATTATATTTTAAATGTTGTGGAGGTGATTTTTATCTTAATTGATTTTAGTTTTCATTTTGGTTTTGGTTTTGTGGCTATCATGACAGTTTTAGTTTTCATGCAGGGTGACATTGTTATTTAGCATACATGTTTGTGTTTTGTTCATACATGCAGGTAAGTAAGCACAATGTGGAAAGCTTAAGAAAAGACAATGTGGTAAACTATAAAATCATACCTGGCAAGTCTTCTCGTTCCACTACCTGAAACTCAAAATGCATATTAAAGCATTTCATGTAAAGCGGAATAAGTAAGGTTTTAATGACCTACCTAAACCTAGGTCATATCTTGGTGGGTTCCCATTGGTTTGATTAAGAATGATTTTTGTTAAGCAAAACATATTAAGTTTAGTAGACTTTTGAGGTATCCAACAGGTCTAGAGGAAGAAGAAGGTCCATGCTTTCCTCTCACTACCTGGTGATAAGCCTCGAGCTCATTTAAACTTATTATGTTGCTTAATTATTCATCCTATGAATACCTTTAATGCTCAGTGAACATTGATGTTTCAATTATCCTTAAGAGTAAGGTAATTATCATTTGCCATTTAAGGTAATTATCATTTGCAATTTAATTTGGAAGTTATGTGGGTGAAGATCCTTAAAGAAGGGCAAGTTAGTGTTATTTAAACACTTAGCCGATTTAAGTTCTAAATTGGGCTTATGGTGTGATACAACACAATGTTCTTTATAGCATCTCTAGTAAGTGTAAAGAATATTATTGCTCATATTTGACACAACACAATTTTCATACTTCCACAACAGAATTCCAATACTTATTATTGATTCATAAAAAGAAGAAAGATATTTTCATATTTAGTGTATTTCTTCTACAAAAACTCTAGTTATCTTTCTAAATTGTTATTGTTCTATCAACATATTGAAAATACCAAAAATATTTAAATTTTCATTACTGCAAAAAACATCTTTAGTTTAGATAATTATCTTCTATTAAAAATAGAAAGTTTGATGTTCAAAAGTGCATATTGTGTATTCTCCCTATGGGTTCGATATTCAGGTCTTAATCAAAAAGTCCTTTATTACTTGATAACGATGTGTATACTTGCATAGTATCCCAATATATATAAATTAAAAGTTAAATTTTTTATTTTTCTTCATGATCAAGTTTTTGGTTTTTTTTGCAAAGTAAGGAAATATAAGTGAAATATAATCTGAATTGTTGTTGTACTGTGCATATTAACAGTATCCAGGGATCAGGTTTTTGGCGCCGTTGCCGGGGAGAAATTGATTTTAAAAGCAAATTTCCATTTTTAGAAAGTCTTATTTAAACTTTCAGTTATCTTATCTTATCTTATTTTGTTTTGTTTACTTTATTTTATTTTATTATATGTTAGTGTACGCGTAGTTCAGGTTCTGAAAGACTAGTGCTCTACGATTCTCAATTAGAAAGAACTATTAGAAAAATTGGAAAAGCCAAAAAAATTATAAAATTTTGAAAAATACAAAAAAATTACAGAAATGGCAGACCAACATAATCAAAATGCTGAAATTCATCAAGAGTAAACCTTTAAAAGATTATGCCAACCCTTCCGTAGATGAACTTCATTGTAGCATTCAAAAACCTACTATAGTGGCTAATTCATTTGGGCTTAAACCTGCTATTATCCAAATGGTATCAAATAATCAGTTTGGGGGATCACCAACTAAAGATTTGAGCTTAAACCTGCTATTATCTAAATGATATCAAATAATCAGTTTGGGGGATCACCAACTGAAGAACTTGTTATTATCCAAATGATATCAAATAATCAGTTTGGGGGATCACCAACTGAAGATCCAAATTCAGCTATTATCCAAATGATATCAAATAATCAGTTTGGGGGATCACCAACTGAAGATCCAAATTTATTGCCAATTTTCTAGAATTGTGCACTACATTTAAATATGATGGTTTATCAGATGATGTCATAAGACTTAGGTTATTTTTTTTCTCACTGAGGGATAAAGCTATGATGTGGTTGTGTTCGTTAGCACCTGGATCTATCAGAACTTGGGGTGATTTAGCACAAAAATTTCTAACTAAATATTTTCCACCATAAAAAACTGCAAAGCTTAAAACTGATATTACATCTTTTAGTCAGTTTGAAGGAGAATCTATTTATCAAGCATGCGAAAGATTTAAAGAACTCTTAAGAAAGTGTCCACACCATGTTATACTATATTAGTTAATAATTCAAACTTTTTATAATGGATTAGTTGGATCTCTTAGATCAATTATTGATTTCACTACTCGTGGTTCATTGATGTCAAAACCATTTCATGACGCTTATGTTTTAATTGAAGAAATGACTACCGATGTTGGTGGTTCATTGATGTCAAAACTATTTCATGACGCTTATGCTTTAATTGAAGAGATGGCTACCAATAATTTTCAATGGCCTTCTGGGGGTAAATCCTAAGAAAGTAGCCAATATTCATGAGACTGATGCATTTACTATGTTAGCAAATCAAGTTGCTGCAATTTCAAGGAAGTTAGACCAATTTCTGATGCATTTACCATGTTAGCAAATCAAGTTGCTGCAATTTCAAGGAAGTTAGACCAATTTAAAGAAAGTAGACAATATTCATGAAACTGATGCATTTACTATGTTAGCAAATCAAGTTGCTGCAATTTCAAGGAAGTTAGACCAATTTGGAATGAATTTTTCTAACCAATTTCCATGATTGAAGAGAATTCATTAGGCCGATGACAGATTCTCAAGCAGCATCATTTCAATTTTCATGATTGAAGAGAATTCATTATGTCAAATGGTAGATTCTCAAATATCATTAGAAACTTTGAACATGATTGAAGAGAATTCATCAGGCCAAATGGTAGATTCTCAAGCATCATTAGAAACTTTAAATGCCATAAATAATAAGCAGAATAACTCATATTCAAATTATTATAACCAAGGTTGGAAGAATCATCCCAAGTTTAACTGGAATAACAATTCAAAGGGTAATAATCAGCAATGGGGGAACAACCAAGGAAACCCATTGGGAAACTGGAACAACCAAGGGAATAGTAATTATAGATATACTTATCCTCCAGGTTTTAACAGTAATATACAATTTAAGGAGAAGAAGTTGTCTATAGAAGAAGTGGTGTTACAAATTGGAAATCACTTACAAAGTCAAGGAGCTATAATTAGAAATATTGAGAATCAACTTGGGAAAATAGTAAATTCATTAAGTAATAGATCCCAAAGAACACTTCCTAATAATACTGAATCAAATCCAAAAAACCATGATAAAGAACAAGTAAAAGTCATTCAACTTAGAAGTGGAAGAGAGTTGGAAGGTCGGGTTCGAGTAGAAATTGAAGTAGAGAGAGAAGAAATTGAAGAATCAAAAGAGGATGCTCCAAAAGACTCTAAGAGACCTATTTCTCCACTAAAATTGATTTCAAAAAACCACCACCTCCATTTCCTCAGAGACTTCATCAGCAGAAGTTGGATAAACAATTTTCAAATATACTGGAAATAATTAAGAAGCTTACAATTAATATTTCATTTGCTGAAGACTTAAAACAAATGTCGAGCTATGTAAAGTTTATGAAGGATATTCTGAATGGGAAAATAAAGTTTGAAGATAATGAGACTGTTGCACTTAGTGAGGAGTGTAGTGCAATAATTCAGAAGAAAGCTTCCGTAAAACTTAAGGATTTGGGTAGCTTTACAATTCCTTGTGCAATAGGAGACAGATTTTATGGGAAAGTTTTACGTGATTAGGTGAAAGTATTGACCTTATGCCATTATCAATATTTAAAAAATTAGGATTAAGAGAAATAACCCCTACTACTGTAACTCTGCAATTAGCAGATTGTTCGATAACATACCCTAAAGGAGTTATAGAAGATGTTATAGTGAAAGTGGATTAATTAATCTTTCCTGTTGATTTCATTGTGTTAGATATGGAGGAAGATAAAATGATACATATCATTTTAGGGAGACATTTCCTAGCCATAGAAAGAGTAATGATAGATGTGCAGAAAAGGGAATTAACAATGTGCATCAATGACTAAACTGTTACTTTTAACATTTCAAAATCAATGAAATACCTTGCAAAAGGTAAAGATAATGAATGATATAGGATGGATGTTATAAGATATCTAAGTGAATGTCATTTTAGAACTACTTATGAAGAAAAAATTTGGAACACGAGCAAGAAGTAGAATTAGATCAATGTGTAAACCTTTTTAATGAAGATTCAAGTTTGGAACATTAGCAAGAAGAGGAATTAAATAAATGTGAAGATCATTTTAAGGAAAATTCAAACTATGTTGGAGAAAGTTTTGAAATTTTGGACACGATAGACAAAGATAAATCATTTTGTTCATCTATTGAAAAACCTCCAAAACTTGAGTTGAAATTACTTCCTGATCATTTAAAATATGTATTTTTGTGAGATTTCTCTACTGTACCAGTTATAGTTTCCTCAAAATTAATAATGGAAGAAGAACAAAGGTTGATAAAAATTTTGAAAAATTTTAAGAAAGTCTTTGGATGGAAAATTGCTGATATTAAAGGAATCAGTCCTTCAATTTGTATGCATAGAATTCATATGGAAGATACTGTAAACCCAGGGTTGATACATAAAGGAGATTGAATCCTATTATGAAAGAAGTTATAAAGAAAGAAATTTTAAAGTGGTTAAATGCTGGAATTATCTACCCTATTTCAGATAGTGCATGGGTTAGTCCAATCATTGCGTTCCTGAAAGGAAGAACAACTGTAAACTGCAAATGAATATAATGAGTTAATACCTACTAGACAAGTTACAGGGTGGCGAATATGCATTGATTATAGAAAATTAAATCTCACGTTATAGGGTGGTGAATATGCATTGATTATAGAAAATTAAATCTTGCCACTAGGAAAGATCATTTTCCACTACCCTTTATAGATCAAATGTTGGATAGACTAGATGGGCATAAATACTTTTATTTTCTGGATGGATATAGTGGTCTCTTCTAGATTAAATGTTGGATGGACTAGCTGGGCATAAATAATTTTGTTTTCTAGATGCATATATTGATTATCACTAAATTTTAATTATCTCTCGAGGATCAAGAGAAAATAATGTTTACCGGTCCTTATGGTACTTTCACTTTTAGAAGAATGTCCTTTGGTTTATGTAATGCCCCTGCTACATTTCAAAGAGGTATGATAGCAATTTTTTGTGATTTAATTGAAAAAGTGATTGAAGTATTTATGGATGACTTTTTAGTGTTTGGAACTTCATTTGACTCATGTTCAGAACATTTATCCAAAGTTCTTAAGTGCTGTGAAGAAACAATTTTAGTCCTTAACTGGGAAAAATGTCAATTTATGGTAGCAGAAGGAATTATATTTGGACATCAAATATCAAAAAAATTGTATGGAAGTAGATCCTGCTAAAATTTAAGTGATCGCTAATTTACCTTATCGAACAAATGTAAGAGAAATTAGGAGTTTTTTAGGACATGATATATTCTACAGATGATATATTAAAGACTTTTCAAAGATTGCTAAGCCTTTATGTCATTTACTGGAGAAAGATGCAATTTTCAATTCTGATGAGGAATGCCTAAAAGCTTTTAAGTTATTAAAAAAAACTAATCACTACACTAATTATAGTTTCACCAAACTGGGAAAAACCTTTTGAATTAATGTGTGATTCTAGTGATTATGCTATTGGAGCTTTTTTAGGACAAAGATATGATAAAAATTTCAAAGTTATTTACTATGCTAGTAAAACTCTCAATGAAACTCAATTTAATTATATAACAACTGAAAAAGAGTTATTAGCAATAGTATATGCTTTTGATAAATTTAGATCTAATTATACAACAAATGAAAAAGAGTTATTAGCAATAGTATATGCTTTTGATAAATTTAGATCATTTCAACTGGAACTCATTGTTTAGTGCATACAAATCATTCTGCTATTAAGTATTTAATGAAAAAGAAGGATGCTAAACCTAGACTCTTAAGTTGGATTCTTCTTTTGCAAGAATTTGATTTTGTAATAATAGATCAGAAGGGGATTGAAAATCAAATTGATGATCATTTGTCTAGGCTTGAATTAGAAAAACCACAATATTTTGAAAATGAAATTAATGAACATTTTCTAGATAAAAAATTTTTCACTATTAATGAGTGGTGTGTTCCGTAGTATGCCGACATTGTGAACTATATTTTTAGTGATATTATACATATGGAATGACATACCAACAGAGAAGAAAATTTATTTCTGCAGCTAAGACTTATTTTTAGGATGACTCATTTTTATATAAACAATGAAAGGACCTGATTATTCGAAGATAAGTACCATTAGAAGAAACTTATGAGATTATACAAAAATATCATAATTATGATTTTGGGGGACATTTTGGTGTTGATAAAATAACATACAAAATTTTATAATCTGGATTTTATTGGCCTACAATTTTTAGAGATGTTAATGCTTATATCAAAACTTGTGATAGATGTCAAAGAGTAGGCAATATTTCTAAAAGAAATGAGATGCCCCTCAATTATTTGCTAGAAGTTGAAATATTTGATGTTTGGGGATTAGATTTCATGGGACCATTTATACCATCTTTCGAAAATTTATATATTATGTTAGCGGTGGACTATGTATCCAAATGGATAGAAGCTTTTGCTTTACCTTGATGTGATGCTCAAAGTGTTGCAAAATTTTTGAAAACAAATATATTTTGTAGATTTGGGATGTCAAGAGTTATCATTACTGATGGGGGAAGTGACCAGCGGAAAATATGTTGAGATTTTTATACCCATTTTATACTGTTTTTGATGATATTACACTTTAAAGAAAGGTATTTTTGATGTTTTGTTGCAGGAATGATAAATTAGGGTCATTGGAGCAAAAGGATGAAAAAATGAGTGAATTTGGAGCGAAAAGGACCAAAATGTGAAGAATTGAATTAGGGCGCCGATGGCGAGATTTTCCCGAGACTCCAGAATTAATTCAATAAGAAGGTCCGCCGACGGCGCCCTTAAGGCCGCCAACGGCGAGCTTGACGGTTATGCCCAATCAAGCTTTGGATAAGGCCAAATTTTGGAGGGATGCTTAGGCAACTCTTGGGAAATCTCATCCACACTTTTAAAAGACTATTTTGGCTGAAAATTAGAGAAGAAGGAAGGAGCCTAGAAGTCCTGGAGAGGTCCTGGAGGTTAGAAAAGTTCCAATGGTGTGTAAAAATTGTGAGTAATTATTCGAGGGATTGTAAGAGTGGAGGGAAAGTGAGAGATTTCTTCCTCCTTGCTGCTTTGAAGAGGAATTCTATGTGCTGTAAAGAAAGGAAGAGATTCAGAGGAACTTCAAGGAGTTTTCTTAGGGAGAAATTAGAGATAAGTTATTTACTTGTTGTAGTTTGTATGACTTTGATTTTATATATGAATTCTGAGTTTTGTTGTGTTTTCCTCATGTGATCTGAGTAATTTTCTCTATCTTCTCATGGTCTCGAGATTTGTGAAATGGTGATTTGAATTGGTGAAGTCATGAAAATGTTTAAGAAATTTTGATGATCTTTTCACTTTGATCTTAATTTACTTTCAATCTGGCCAATTGATTTATTAAAATATGTTGAGTTTTACAACTAAAGTGAAGATTACATCCAAAATTCAGGGAGGTCAAAAGCCCTTGGAAGTTGGGTGCAAATAAATACGGAAATGATATTATCGGGCGTAGAATTGGAGATTTTAGAGTGACAGACTAAAATTCCCATTTCGGTCCTATCGTTTGGGTGTTGAAGTGTAGATGTTAGCCCTTAGGTGAGGGGAACGTGGGAGCTCCAAAGTGAGAGACGGTATCCTCCCAGCCTAGCCGTAGATTCAGTAAACAAGCGTAGGATTAGTCATTGTTCTTTATGCCTGGATCAAAGGGTAAAGAATAGGTATGCTCCTATTTGGTACAATATAATTTATGCTTTCTTATATATTGAATATCACATTTAAACCGTCATTAGTATCATTAGTTATTTAATAGTTATTAAAATTACGTAATTATTTCAATTGCCTATTAGTGACAGATAAGCAAATTGAACTTCCTTGTTGTGATTAAAGTATTATTTTTCAAAAATCTTAGTTCGTAGTTCTAAACTTACTCCATATGGGATCGATATCTAGGACTCCATTAGAGTCCTATATTGCTTGAGGGATAGGTATACTTGCGTTGATAAGTGTGACTTTACAATTATTGAATAATTATTTCGTCCATATTTATCGAATCTATAACTGTTATTAAGGATTTAATATAGTTGCTGAGGAAGTATATCTTTTAGCGGCAGTATTAAATACTTATATTTTTAAGCATATATAAAGTCGCGGTCATGAAGTCATTTCAAAAATGCCATAATGGAGAATTTATTAAAGAAATATCGTACAATTTATAGGATTGCTACTACTTATCATCCTTAGACAAGTGGTTTGGCTGAATTATCCAATCGACAAATTAAAAAAAATTTGGAAAAATTTGTGAATCCAACAAAAATTGATTGGCCAGTCAAACTTGACCATGCTTTGTTGGCTTATATGACTTCATACAGAACCCCTATACGATTGTCCCCATATAGGCTAATATTTGTAAAAACTTGTCACTTATCAGTTGAACTTGAGCATAAGGCATATTGGGTGATTAAAGAGTTCAATTATAGTTTGAAAGTTGTTGGTTGGAAAAGATTGTTACAATTAAATGAGCCTGAAGAGATAAGGAATGAATCTTATGAAAGTGCCAAAATTTATAAAGAAAAGATGAAGATTTGGCATGATCAAAGGATTCTTACTAAAAAATTTCAGCTAAGGCAACAAGTTTTGCTATATAATTCAAGATTAAGATTATTTCCAGACAAACTTAAGTCCAGGTGGATGGGCTCATTTATTGTGATTAAAGTTTATCCTTATGGAGCTGTGGATATTAAAGATCCTAAGTCTGAAAAAATATTTAAAGTTAATAAACATAGACTAAAACCTTATTTTATAGGGGATCAGCATAGGTTTAATGATGAAATGATGTTGGGTCAACTAGAGTAAGCACTGGTTATGTCGGGCTGACGACGTAAAACCAAGCGCTTTGTGGGAGGCAACCCATAGTTATCAGTNAAAATTTTCATAATTTTCGCTCTGGTCCGAATGCGTTCCAATTTTTCTATATGGATCCAATTTTTAAGATATTTTAAAAGTAAATAAGAGTAGTAGAGCTTAATACTGCCACATATTAACTATAATTTCAAATAAAAACTACTATAATCGTGATAGGAGGTAAAGATAAATATGGGTTGCCTCCCATAAAGCGCTTGATTCAACGTCGTCAGCCCGACTTATTCAGGTGTCATTTAGGTTGACTGATCATTAAAACCTCTTTAAAATTTGGCATTTTACCATCAAAATATTGTTTTAATCTGTGTCCATTTACTTTAAATCTATTTCAAGTTTTCTGATCTTCAATTTCAATAGCTCCGTAAGTATAAACTTAAGTCACAGTAAAGGGTCCTAACCAACGAGACTTCAATTTTCCAGGAAATAACTTCAGCCTAGTGTTGTAAAGTAAAACTTCTCATCCTGGATCAAAGTTCTTCTGGTTAATCTTCCAATCATGCCATAACTTTAATTTCTCCTTATAAATTCTGTCATTATCATAAGACTCAATTTCTTAATTCTTCTAATTCATTTAGTTGTAACAATCTCTTCTTACCAGCATCTTTCAAATTATAATTGAANTTAGTCTACTGAATTAATATATATGAAGGAATAAATGGTCCCATAAAATTTAATCCCTAAACATCAAAGATCTTAACTTTTAACATGAAATTTAAAGGAATTTAATTACTTCTAGATATATTGCCTACTCGTTGACATCGATCACAAGATTTTATGTATCTATAAACAACTCTAAAGATAGTAGGCCAATAAAATCCAGCTTGTAAAATTTTATATGCAGTTTTATCAATCCCAAATTGTCNAAAGGAGTCATTTCAATAGAAGTTTTATAAGCAGTCTTGTAAGCCCATAATACGGTATCCAGTTTAGTAGACCAATCTACTCTACCAGGGTTTACAGTCTTTTCGAGTATTTGTTTAATCCCTCTATTAGAAACTTCAGCTAACCCACTGGTTTGAGGATGATAGGTAGTAGAGATTCTATGAATAATATTAAACTTTTCTGCCAATCTCTGAATGTATTTATTCCTAAAATGGGATCCTCCGTTAGTGATAATCATTCTAGGAATTCCGTATCTAGTGAAAATATTTTTCATTAAAAATCTAGAAACACTTTTAGCATCACAATGAGGTAAAACTTGTGCTTCAATCCACTTAAAAACGTAATTTACTGCAATTAATATATATATAAGTTTTCAAATGAAGGAATAAATGGTCCCATAAAGTTTAATCCCCTAACATCAAAGATCTCAACTTCTAACATGAAATTTAGAGGCATTTCATTTCTTCTAGATATATTGCCTACTCGNACTACGTTTCTAAGTGGATTGAAGCACAAACTTTACTTTATTGTGACGCTAAAAGTGTTCAAGATTTTTAATGAAAAATATTTTCACTAGATACGGAATGCCTATAATGATTATCACTAACGGAGGATCCCATTTTAGAAATAAGTACATTCAGAGATTGGCAGAAAAATTTAATATTATTTAAGGATCCCATTTTAGAAATAAATACATTCAGAGATTGGCAGAAAAATTTAATATTATTCATAAAATCTCTATTGCCTTTCATCCTTAAACCAGTGGGTTAGTGGAAGTTTCTAATAGAGAAATTAAACAAATACTTGAAAAGACTGTAAACCCAGTAGNATCTAGAATGATTATCACTGATGGAGGATCCCATTTTAGGAATAAATATATTCAGAGATTGGCGCTTTACCTTGCTGTAACGCTAAAAGTGTTTCAAGATTTTTAATGAAAAATATTTTCACTAGATACGGAATGCGGAATGATTATCACTAACGGAGGATCTCATTTTAAGAATAAATACATTCAGAGATTGACAGAAAAGTTTAATATTATTCATAGAATCTCTACTNCTGTAAACCCAGTAGAATAGATTGGTCCACTAGTTTGATACCACATTATGGGCTTACAGGACTGCTTATAAAAATTCTATTGGAATGACTCCTTACAGACTGATTTTTGGAAAAACTTGTCACTTACCAGTAGAATTGGAGCATAAAGCATATTGGGCGATTAAAGAATTCAATTATAATTTGAAAGATGTGGTAAGAAGAGATTGTTACAATTAAATGAATTGGAAGAATTAAGAAATGAGTCTTATGATAACGACATAATTTATAAGGAAAAATTAAAGTTATGGTATGATAGGAAGATTAACCAAAGAACTTTGAACCAGGAGAAGAAGTTTTGCTTTACAACACTAGGCTGAAGTTATTTCCTAGAAAATTGAAGTCTCGTTGGTTGGGAACCTTTACTTTGACTCAAGTTTATACTTACGGAGCTATTGAAATTGAAGATTAGAAGATGGGAAATAGATTTAAAGTAAATAGACACAGATTAAAACCATATTATAAAGGTAAAAAACCAAATTTTAAAGAGATTTTAATGATCAGTCCACCTGAATAGGTCGGGCTGACGACGTTAAACCAAGCACTTTATTGGAGGCAACCCATGTTTATCTTTATTTTTATCACGATTATAGTAGTTTTTATTTGAAATTATTGTTAGTTTGTGGTAGTATTAAACTCTACCACTCTTATTTACCCTTGAAACACCTTAAAAATTGGATCCATGAAGAAAAATTGGAACGCATTCGGACCAGAGCTAAACTGTGAAAATTTTTCCTTTGGCACCAACATCGCCCTCGACGCCGCCGACGGTGGGCTTTTCCCGAGAGTCCAGAAAAAATTAATACAAAGGCTCGCCGATGGCGAGACCGACGAATTGGCGGTCACATGGGTTCAAATGGCGGTTTTTGGTGGTTTTTGGGTGGAAATTTTCTTTTTAAACTTAAAAATTTGATTTCTAGTTCATGTTTTCCTTCCAAAAATGAAGTCAAACTCCATCAATTTCATTCCTATGGCGTCCAATTTCCCTGATAATCCCAGAATGCGAGTTTTCAATCGACAAAAGTTTATTAGTGCGGAAGCGCAACGAATCTTCAACAAGTTACTGACGAAGAAAAGATTAATCAAAGAACGAGGATTCTTGAATCGCGGATTGAATAATCCCACAACGGATATTGAAGAAATGATAGTGCGATGAAGATGGGAAGTGCTGTGCTACACTACTACCCCCTGGTGGTTTCTATGATGAAAGAATTTTATGCAAATTTGCATGGAATCAACCAAGCTGTTATTTATTGGCGAGGAAGATGGATCACTTTTACTCCTGCACAGATCAACGAATTATATATAAAAGAGAATGTTCCTGTCTGCCACTATTCCAATTTCGTCCCAACGAGAACCCAGATGAATGAGATTTACCAATATTTAACGGACGAAACTGACGATTGGGAAACAAGAGAAAACGGGTATGTTAGTTTTTCTGCGACACTTCTGAATCCTATTTCAAAACATTGGCACTTTTTAATTTTTGCAAAACTGTTACTGACAATGAAGATCGGTAAAGTTTCTAAGGAAAGTGCCATTTTGAATTACTGCATCCAAAGGGGACTGCCGATCGACATTGGATCTATAATTGTGAAGTCAGTTTTGGGCCTCATTGTTCATGGATCAACTTATGAGCTTGGAGACCCCTCCACAATTTTCTCACTTTGCAGTCAGTTCCAAGTGTCCTATGAAAATTGGGAAAGGGTACTATTACCTTGGAAGCCTTTGGATCGAGATTCCTAGTTTTTGAAGATGAAAATGACATGACAATTATAGTAGATCAAGCATCTCAGAATATTTTTGAAGATGAAAATGACATGACAATTATAGAAGATCAAGCATCTCAGAATTCACTGCCAGTTCAACCCTTAGTCCCTAATATGTCTCTTGTGATCCTGCGTCGACTCAAGAAATTGGAAAAGGAGGTACAAAATGTCATGAATGTGATTAATAATATCTCCAATTTCTTGGATCATCTAGATTAGAGGATGAAGGAACATTTTAAGCACTCTGGACATTTAGAAGATAACTTGATACGACTAATGTGGAGGATGAAGTTAATAGAAGAGGATTCCATTGAAGAATTTCCATTTCGACCCTTCTATAACCTCTTCGTTAATGTGCAATCAATGGGTGATCTCAGAGGAGAATTGAGTACCGAGTTTGAAGATTAGTAGATTTATATTACTACCTATATGTCTATTTATGTATTTTGATTTAAACTTTGTATTTGCTTTGCTTTAGAATTATGCTTTCAGATCTCTGTATAGTTGAGACTAAGCATAGTATGTTTTTTTTCAGCGTTTTGAGTGTTGTGGCTTGGATTGCGATGTTGAATTAATGTATCGAGGTTGAGAAAATACCAAACTTAAGTGTGTTATGTAACGTACATTGTATCCCTTAGAATTTATATATAAATGTGATGTTTTGTGTTGTGAAAGTTTATATGTGCTAAGTACATCATTTAGTTACTTAAAAATTATGTCTATAATGATTAAAAAGATTTTATGAAGGTTTGAAATTGATCAAAATCACAAAAATCCAGAATTTTGACAAAATCAATAGATCCCGCCGACGACGCCCTCAACGCCGTCGACGTCGAGATTTTCTCAAGACTTAGGATTTTAATTTCAATTAAGAGCGCCGACGGTGCCATTGACCCTGTCGACAGCGAGCTCACAAAAAAAACCTTTAACCTTTATTTTGACTAGTCAACTGCCACTATTCATCATCCCCTTCCTCCTAAAAATGCCATTTTCGACACCACTATTCATCATCCCCTTCCTCCTAAAAATGTCATTTTCGACCTAGGGCTTGAAAGATCTAAGGCGATTTCAAGGCTTTTTGACACCAAATTTGATCATCTTTAGGTAAGAGCTTCACTCCAAGCAAAAAATATTTGATTTTCACCATGGATTTCTTCCACATTGAGGAGATCCGAAAAATTTGAGAACGTGAACGAAAATAAGAAATTCATGGATCTTAATGTTGAACTCTTAGAATTACTATTGGAAGCCATGATTTGCATATTTGAAGTAATTTTTGGAATTTTTCTATAATTTTATTAGATTGAAATGGCTCCACAAAAAAGAAAAGAGTTGAGTTCGACAAGTCTCGCTTCGTCAATGCGATGGCTCAAACAAAATTTACTTCTATATTTAAAGGAAAGAAGTGCATACAAGATTGAGTTTTTGAAAGTCTGGGAGGAGAAATTGAAACGAGTTATTGCCGAGCGGAGGTGGGAAAACTTTTGTTACACCACCAATAAAACTGATGCAAATGTTGTGAAGGAGTTCTATACCAATGTAATTTATTTGGATGACGGAATTGTTCAAGTGCGAGGATTCCCTGTTGAGTTTACAGTCGCCCGCATCAACACTTTTCATGAAGTCCCAAACTCTTACAACTGCCAATATGAATCCTTTAGTACAATGGAAGGCCTTCTCAATAATGTGATCAACTTTCTCATTGATGGGAAAGGAACATGGAAGATAAAGCAGCGAGAACGGGTAAATTTTTCTGCTTCCATGTCTGAATGCCACCTCTAAGCGTGACACTATTTTATTTCTTCTATTCTGTTACCAACCTATCACCATAGTGAGGTAACTAGAGATAGAGTTATTCTGAATTTCTGTATTCAGAATAATAGAACTATAAATATGGGGAGAATAATTCTTAAGAATATATTGACTACGACAAGAAGTGAAATAAGTGGAGGTCTAGGACATCCTGGACTTATTTATACAATTTGCAAACTTTATGGAGTAGAATTGTGTTTATCTAATGGGTTTATCCTATGAAACCCATTAGTAAAGCTAATTTGAAGACTTATGAATCCCATGAGAAATGGAGAACTTGAAGTAGGAGTCAAGAGCCTTCTACTAGTAGAGATGTCCCCTCTACAAGTTATGACCTTCCGCCTTGGGAGTATAAGTCAAGAACCTTCTACTAGTAGAGATATCCCCTCTACTAGTTATGATCTTCCTTCCTCTAAGCTTAGTAAGGCTAATTTAAAGACTTATGAATCTCATGAGAAATGAAGAACTGGGAGTAGAAGTCATTAGTAAGGCTAATTTGAAGACTTATGAATCTCATGAGAAATGGAGAACTGGGAGTAGAAGTCAAGAACCCTCATTTGAAGACTTTTGAATCCCATGAGAAATGGAGAACTGGGAGTAGAAGTCAAGAACCTTCTACTAGTAGAGATGTCCTACAAGTTATGACCTTCCACCTTCTAGTTCCCCTACCCTCTCTGATTTGATGAATGAGTTTCATGAGAAATGGAGAACTGGAAGTAGGAGTCAAGAACCTTCTACTAGTAGAGATGTCCCCTCTCCCTTACCCTCTCTGATTTGATGAATGATTTGACCTTGTAGCAGAAGAGCATAGACTTGATAAGTGAAAGTATTGGAGGTTTAGAACGTCAATACGACTATGATAGTGAGTACCTTTAGAGGCATTCAAATTTTGAGGTAGCCTATTATGAAGCTCAGGCCCGACACTACAGAGGTGAGCCTGATGTTACTTTTCCTGAGTGCCCTCGGTATACTCAGTATCATCCCGATCCACCTGCTGGTCATGGTGATGAAGATATAGCTTGGGATTTTGATATTTAATGAAATTGATGTACTTATGTTTGTATTTTTATTTCTATAATTTTTTTGTAATAGAAATGGATGTTTATGTATTTGGAATTTCATTTTTATTATTCTGTGTACTTAGATAAATTTAATTTTTGTTATAAAGTTAGTGTTATAGTTAAATGGGCATGTGTAGTTTAATAGATATTGAGTAGAATTGTGGATTGTAATGTGATTTTTATTTCGCATTTTAATTTTAATTGTTTAGTTTTGTGTTTGTGTTAGGAAATGTTGTGCTTATTTAATTTTTTAGTTTTATACTTATTTCAANTTCTGAAAATCTCAATATAATATTTATTTAAGTCAAGCTTATAGTATTTCTGAATTAAAACTTTAATGCAGTAGATCATAACTTTTATATAGTACTAAAATTACTTGAGGGCAAGTACTAGTTAAGTTTGGGGGATTTTGATTAGAGGAAAATATGTTGAGATTTTTATACCTATTTTATACTATTTTTAATGATATTGCACTTTAAAGAAAGGTATTTTTGATATTTTGTTGCAGGAATGATGAATTAGGGCCATTGGAGCAAAAAAAATGCAAAAAGGAACAAATTTGGAGCGAAAAGGCCCAAAATGTGGAGAATTGAACTAGGTCGCCGACGAGTTTTTCCCGAGGCTATAGGACAAAATTCTTTGAAGTCTGCCGACGGCTCCCTCGAGGCCACCGATGGCGAGCTCGACAGTTATGCCTACTCAAGCTTTAGATAATGCCAAATTTTGAAGGGATGGTTAGGCAACTCTTAGGAAAGCTTATCCACAACTTTAAAAGACTATTTTGGCCAAAAATTGGAGAGCCTGGAGAAGGAGGGAAAAGAATTTAAGGAGTAAAAGAAGTGCTAGAGAGAGTTCTTAGAGATTAGAAAGGTTCTAATATTGTGAGGAATTCTTCGAGAAATTGTAAGAGTGCAGGGAAAGTGAGAGATTTCTTCCTCCTTGCTACTTCGATGAGGAATTCTGTGCATTGCAAAAAAAGTAAGAGATTCAGAGGAACTTTGAGGAGTGTTATTGGGAAGAAACTAGAGATAATATATTTACTTGTTGTAGTTTGTATGACTTTGATTTTATATATGAATTCCGAGTTTTGTTGTGTGCCCATGAGATCTGAGTAATTTTCTCTGTCTTTCTCTTGTCTTGAGCTGTGAAATGGTGATACCATGAGATCTGAGTAGTTCTCTCTGTCTTTCTCCTTGTCTTGAGATTTATGAAATGGTGAAGCCATGAAAATGTTTAAGAACTTGTGATGATCTTTTCACTTCGATCTTAATTTACTTTCAATCTGACCAATTGATTTGTTAAAATATGTTGAGTTTTACAATTAAAGTGAGGATCACATCCAAGATTCAGGGAGGTCAAAGCCCTTGGAAGTTTGGTGCAAATAAATAAGGAAATAATATTATTGGGCGTAGAATTAGAGATTTTAGAGTGACAGACTAAAATTCCCAATTCAGTCCTATCGTTTGAGTGCTAAAGTGTAGATGTTAGCCCTCAGGTGAGGGGAACGTGGGAGCTCCGAAGTGAGAGCC
>JXCR01147614.1:402663-432975 GCA_002079205.1 Phalaenopsis hybrid cultivar
GATAGTGAGTACCTGCAGAGGCATTCCGATTTTGAGATAGCTTATTATGACACTCAGGCCCGACACTACAGAGGAGATTCTGATGTTACATTTCATGAATGCCCCCGATATACTTAGTATCAACCCAATCCACCTGCTGATCAAGGCGACGATGAAATAGCTTGGGANGATATGTATACTTTCGTTGACAAATTTGACTTTGACATTATTGAATATTATATATATACATCTTTATTAAATCAAACATATATATATAAAGTCACAGTCAAGCTTTTGACACCGTTGTTGGAATTTAAATATTCTAGTAGCATCATCAAATTCTTGTAAATGTTGATTTACAAAAAGAAAAAGGTCGGTCAGCCAACCACGTGGAGTATTGCTTTCTTTTACAAAGTTAGCTTCTATTAATTTTTTCACCTCAGCGATGACTTGCTGCTCTATTTCAAGGCGCATTCTTCTGGGAGCTTGTTTCATTAGGGTCATATCTTTGTCCACCCCGAGTTTATGAACTGCAACCTCTCCTAACAGTCCTGACATTTCATCATAGCTCCATGCAAAGCAATCTTTGAATTCTGTTAACAATCTAATCATTTGTAGAGATTTTTTATCATTGAGTAGAAAACTTATAAATGTAAGTTGGGGTTGCTCTTCTGTCCTGAGGTTAATTTCTTTTAATTCATCAACAATGGATTTAATTCTCCTCAAATTCTGGCAGAGCATCTTTTATTAGCTGATCAGTAGATTCATCCCCTATATCGAGGCAACCCTCTTCCGATTCACCAGTGACAACCATATAGAATTCTGAATCATTGACTGATCCGATTGTACAAAATCCGAAACTCACTTTCGATTTTGGAGCTTGACTTTTAAGATTCCACAGTTTTTCAAAAAGTTGAAATTTATCTTTTGCCATTTGTTTTGGCAAGTGTCCCTGTTGAATTAACTTTTGTACACAAACTGAAAAGTAACTAAAAGGTAATTTTATTAACTGATTAGGATCATCATCCAAGTTTACATGATTATCAAGATCAGTAGAGGTAGAAGCACGGTAAAATTTGATCGGTTTTGAACCAATATTACGGACTTCCTTGACCTCTAAACTCTCATTTTTTTAGAGAGAATCATAGTAAGGGTCATAGCATTCACATAGTGATTTTTTCGATCATACATTGTCTTGTATTCGCTTTTCTCTGCATCTTCTATGGATATCTCGTATTGAGGTTTCTTCTGTTTTGTCATCATTATTTCATCTTCGAAATTGTCTTCATCACCAAGGTTGATGGTTGGCCCAGTCCGTTTAACGATTAAGTTGATTCTTCCACGTTCATGTCCCCAGCATCAACGTCGGGTGCGAAAGCTAAAAGAACCACCACCAACTTGTTGTAAAGGAGTGGTGGAAGATCGTTGAAGCAGAGTTAAATGGCTTCCTCTTTGTGATTTTTTTGAATCTTCATTTTTGTTTGTTGTAATTTTAGGAGAGAAGACAGTTTTCTTCGGAAACGCGTAGTAGGCAGCATATTCATGAATACGGACTTCATGAATTGAAAATGGTTGTAGATCTCCCTTATTGTAGTGTTCTCATCCTTCTTTGTAGCACATGATGCATTGGTGTAGGGATGATGGAACCATGTTGTGTTCATGAATCCATGGCTGACCTAGTAGAGAGTTAAAAGAGGTCTCGGAGTCGATGATATCAAACTTAGCGGTTGTTGCTAGTTCTCCAACCTTCATAAACAGTGTAATAGATCTAATTACTCTCTCTCCCTTTTGGTTGAATCCTCTTAGCATCATTTTATCGGTCGTAAGCTCCTGAGCTTCAATTTTCAAATAGGTCAATTTGTTAAAGTCAAGAAATTTTGGGTTTGTAATTGTGAGTGATTGTGAGTGAGGTGAGTACCTTAGCTCCAGACCAACACCCAGGGTCAATCCTAAGGTCAAGCTGTCCTATGGGAACTCTCTTTGGGCTACCCCATAATGACCCCACCTACTAAGTGCTAGAGGTTAGGACCACTATGTGGAACTTCAAGTTGAGTAAAGAGGAGTTTGGAATTTCTAATGGTAAGGGTTCCTTTTCTAGTTTTCTATGAATAGTCAACAGGAAAGTCCTATGGCTAGACCTTAGGCCACTAAAGAGAAAAAACTAAACCTCAACCAAAAGTGAGGTCAACTGTTCATAACATAAATAAACAACTTGCTCATTTGGTTAAGCTTTATATCAAAGGGTAATATCTTGAACAAAAATTAAAAATTGAATATTTTCACAATATGCAGAATTTATTCATCCATATTGCCCTTGGAATGTCACCAGTATATAACATGAATGATAGAGTGCAAGCAAATACTCTACTAATTGCACGATATTGGCGACCTACTAAACTAACTTATAGTAAGACACATGAAATTACACTGCCGACACATAATATAGTTTGGTAGCTCGCTAATATTTTGCAGTTAACAGAGTATGCGTGTGCACTCTATAATTTATGTTAGACACTAGTGACATTCTAAGGGCAGTATGGATTATCAACTTCTGCATATTTCAACGGTATTCAATGTTTAATTTTTGTTCGCGTTGTCCTTTATTAGTGAACTTAAAGAAATGATATAGTGGTTAGTTTGTGTTGTATTCATCTTGTCAATTTGCTAATTCTAACAACATTGTGGTTTATGATCTTCTATTGTGAACTACATGTCTACCACAACCTGTATCTTGTTTCGTTTATGTGTACATGAATTTTCTTGAGCTGCTAGAATTATAATTTCATAATTGACTAATTTGGCGTAATAATATAATAAAATTGCATAATTGAAACTTTCATTAAGAAAAAGAATAAAATTTTCATCATTATATAAGAAACTTCAAACAAAAGAAAATATAAAAGAAGATTATTTTTTATATAACAAGAATGATGAAAATTTTATTTCATTGTGTATGAATTTTTTCATAGAATGATGAAAATTTTATTCTCCTTCTTAATGATAGTTTTCAATTATGCAAATTTTTTATATTATTATGTCAGGTTAGTCACCTATGTCTTTTTAATTCTTGAAACTCAAACAAATTGATGTACACATAAACGATAATATGACACAACTTGTGGCAAACATGGAGTTCACAACAGAAGAGCATACACAAATGTTGGCAGAATTACTAAATTTACAAGATGAATACAACACAAATTAACCACTATCTCATTTAATTATGCACACTAACAAAGGGGAATATCTTAAACAAAAAATAAATATTGAATACCTTTGAAGTATGCAGAAGTTGATCATCCATACTGACCTTAAAATGCCACTAGTGTCTAACATGAATTGTAGAGGGCAGATGTTGACCTCATTTTTTGTTGAGGTCTAGTTTTTTCCTCTTTATTAGCCTAGGTTCTAACCACAGGATTTTCTTGTTGACTATTCCTAGAAGACTAGAAAATGAACCCTCACCATTAGAAATTCCTAATTCTTCTTTGCTCAACATGTAGTTCCACATATTGGTTCGAACCTCTAACACTTAGTAGGTGGGGTCAGTATGGGGGAACTCAAGGAGAGTCTCCCCTAGGATGGTCAGACCTTAGGACTAACCCTAGGTGGTCTGGTGATGGTTGAAAATGGCTTGCACACACTAAACTTTTTTTACATACCCCAAACCCTAAGACCCCTTAATTTGGTCTCACTGTTCCTTTTGTAAGGCTCATATGAATGAACCTATACCCCTAGTCTTTGGCTAAGAGGATTACAACCAGCATATTGAGCATCCAAAATGAGTCCTCACATGGCTCCTATTGGTTTAGCATGGTTTCATTGCTTACTTGCCCATTTTAGCCCAAAATCACCAAATTATGAAAATACCCCTACAACCCAAATTTTTGCCAAAAATCCCAAAATACCCAAATTTGCCCAAAAAATCATCTCAAACCACTCACCACTACCTAAATTGGCAAAAATTCACCAAAATCACCAAATACCCAAAATACCCTAAAATTGCCAAAAATTACCAAAATGCCCTTCATGGCCCAAAAATTTCCAAAAATTCTCAAAATTTAGAAAATCATCCCAAATATTCTCAATTTTTATTTTTAACCATCATATTGACTCAATTTGACCAATTTTATCCAATTTGACCAAAAGCCCCAAATTTGCCCTTAAGGACCCAATTTCCCAAAATTAGCCCCAATCTTGGCCCAATTGAACCCAATCTGTAATGTCCGACAGCCTGCTAGATGACGAGTTGTGAGTCACTTTAGATGAAATTTTCTATTATATCTATTGAGATTACTAACTCTAATCCGGTGATTAAGACTTCTTATTCTGCTTCTTTGTTGGTACATAGCTCTGTTAGGTGGTATGATAACCTCAACACACCCTTATCTAGCGTGATAAAGATCAAAAAAATGCATGCTTTGCCTGGTATAATTGTGCTTGATCCTTTGTCCTTTTTGGGTGACGAAGTTCCATCAAAGTATATTTCCCAACATTGCACACTAAAGAATTCCATTTGTAGTACTTGCTCATCTGGTAGTTCATCATTAAGAGGGGACCCAACTGGAAGTGGGTGTGCAGTGAGGAAGTCTGCTAAAATCTATCTCTTGATAGCACGGAGGGGAACAAAAGTTTTATCAAATTGCAATAAAATCATCGATCATCTTGCTAGACGTCCGGAAAGTGTTGGTCGGCTCATCCAATATTACAATAGATTAACTTTTGAAATTAGAGCAATCCTACAAGAAAGCATGTAATGTCTAAGTTTTTGGGCGGCAAAACTGAAGGCTAGACAATGCTTCTCAATTGGTGGATACTTTATCTTTGTCAGTATTAGGTAGAGACTCAAGTAGTATAGTGCATTTTCTTTACCCTCGTCATTGACTTGGGATAAGAGGGCTCTAAGAGGGTCGTCTAAGGCCATGGTCTAAGGTATCAAAAATTTCCCTTGGATAAAGGATGCCAAGACAAGAGGTTTCATTAAATATTGCTTAACGTCCTTAAAGGCCTGCTGACATTTCTCTTCCCAAACAAATTTGGCATCCTTTTTAATTAATGTCGAGAAGGGCTGACTCCTACCTGAGATATTAGAAATAAAGCGTCTCAGACATGCCAACTTCCCTTGGAAGAAAAGTTATTGTTTCAAGGTTTTAGGAGGAGGCATTTTCAAGATAGTTTTAATCTTATCTAGGTTTATCTCGATTCCCCGATGACAGACAACGAATCCTAGAAACTTCCGAGAGGTAACGCCAAAGGCACACTTTAATTGATTCATTTTAAGGTCATATCGCCATAACCGTTCAAACACGATCCTCAAATCGTACAAATGGTCTATTTTTTGCTTACTCTTGATGACCAAATTGTCCACGTAGCATTCCACTTGATTGTGAATGAGGTCGTAAAAATTTTGTCATTGTACGTTGGTATGTTGCTCCAGCGCTCTTTAGGTCGAACGACATCACTGTGTATTAGAAAATCCCGATAGGTGTTCTGAAGGCTGTAAATGCTGCATCCTCGGTAGCTATCTTGATTTGGTTGTATCTCGATGATCCATCCATGAAAGAGAAAATTTCATGTGTCGAAGCGATGTCCGCCATCTTTTCTGGTGTCGGTAATGGGAATTCGTCTTTTGGACATGCTTTGATCAAATCCCTGAAGTTGACGTAGACATGGATTTATCCATTTTTCTTCTTAACTGGGACAATGTTATTTAACCATGTGGGGTATTGCTCTTCTTTTACAATGTTAGCGTCTATTAATTTCTTCACTTTGACAATGACTTGCTACTCTATTTCGAGGCGCATTCTTCTGTGAGCTTGTTTCACTGGGGTCATGTCTTTTTCTACCCTGAGTTATGAACTGCAACCTCTGTTGACAGACCTGACATTTCATCATAGCTTCATGTGAAGCAATCATTGAATTCTGTTAGCAATTTGATCAGTTCTAATGATTCTTCATCGTTGAGTAGAGAACAGATAAATGTAGGTCTGGTTTGTTCTCTATTCCCAAGGTTAATTTCCTTTAATTCATCAATAGTTGATTTAATTTCCTCCTCAAATTCTGGCAGAGCACCTTCTATTAGCTAATCAGTAGATTCATCCTCCATATCGAGGCAATCCCCTTCTGATTCACCAGTAACAACAATACAAAATTTTGAATCATCGACTGGTCCGACCGTACCAAATCTGAGACACTATTTTGAGATTGGAGTTCGACTTTTAACATTCCATAATTTTTCAAAAAGTTGTAATTTATCTTTTGGTATTTTTTTTGGCAAATGCCCCTGCTGAATTAACTTTTGTGTGTAAGGAGAAAAATAACCAAAAAGCAATTTCATTAATTCATTAGGATCATTATCCAAATTTACATGATTTTTAAGATCGGTGGCAGTAGAAGCATGATAAAACTTGATTGGCTTTGAACCAGCGCTGCGGACTTCTTTGACCTTCACTTTTCTCTATATCTTTTAAGGATATCTCGTACTGATGTTTCTTCTGTTTTTTCATCCTTATTTTATCTTCGGAACTGTCTTCATCACCAATGTTGATAGTTGGCCTAGTCCATTCAACAATTAAATTGGTTTTTCTTTGTCCACGTCCCCGGTCTCGACCTCAGGTGCGGGAACTAAAAGAACCTCCACCAACTTATTGCAAAAGAGTGGTGGAAGATCGCTGAAGCCGGGTTGAATGGTCTCCTTTTTGTGATTTTTCTAAATTTTCATTTTTATTTGTGATAATTACATGAGAGAAGACAATTTTCTTTGGAGGCGCGTAGTAGGCGGCATCTTCATGAATACCAACTTCATGAACTGAAAGTGGTTGTAGATCTCCCTTGATGCAATGTTCTTGTCATTCTTTGTAGTACTTAATGCATTGGTGTAGAGACGACGGAACCATGTTGTGTTCGTGAATCCACGGTCGACCCAGTAGAGCTTTCAAAGAGGTATCGACATCGATGATATGGAGTTTAGCAGTGATTTGAAAAAATAAATTAATGAAACTTTTCCTGATGAACAACCTTATGTTGTTAAAGGATGGGAAATATTGTGATATGTTGATATTATGAACTATATTGTTAGTAGTATTTTACCATATGGACTGAAAAAATAACAAGTAAAGAAATTCATTCACGATGCAAAATTTTATGTTTGGGGTGATGCATATTTGTACAAACAATGTAAAGATTTAGTTATGAGAAGATGTGTGCTTTATAAAGAATTTCAAGAAATTATCAAAAAAAAGTCAAGATTCTAAATTTGGAGAACATTTTGGGAGTAATAGAACTATTGATAAAATTTTACAATCTAGATTTTATTAAACTACTTGATTTAGAGATGTTATATATATATATATATANTCATATTTTTGGGATGAACCTTATTTATATAAACAATACAAATATTTAGTAATGAGACGATGTGCACCTTATAGTGAAATTCAGGAAATTATCAAAAAATGTCATGATTCTGAATTTGGAGGTCATTTTGGGAATTATAGAACATTTCATAAAAGCTTACAATCTGGATTTTATTAGCTTACTCTATCTAGAGATGTTAAAATATATATATATATATATATAAACATGTGATCAGTGTCAGAGAGTAAGTAATATTTCAAAAAGAAATGAATTGCCTCTAAGTTTTAATTTGGAAGTTGAAATTTTTTATGCTTGGGGATTGGATTTTATGGGATCATCTATACCTTCATTTGGAAATGTATAATTATTTATTGCAGTGAATTATGTGTCAAAATGGATTGAAGCAATTGTCTTACCTTGATGTGTTGCTCGGAGTGTTTCAAAATTTTTAATCAAAAATATTTTTACAAGATATGGAATGTCAAGAATAATCATTACTGATGGAGGATCTCACTTTAGGAATGCAGTAAGTGCTAAGGTGGTGGAAAAAAAAATATTATGCAGAAGATTGCAATTGCTTATCATCCCCAGACTAGTGGTCTAGCATAAATATCTAATCATGAAATCAAAAGAAAAAACTGTGAATCCTAAAGAGATGTGTTGGTCTGCTAGATTAGATACTGCATTATGGGCTTACAGAATAGTTTATAAGACACCTATAGAAATGTCCTCGTATAGATTAATTTTTGAAAGACTTGTCACTTACCAGTTGAATTGGAGCATAAAGCTAATTGAGGTATTAAGGAGTTTAATTTCAATTTAAAAGATGTTGGTGAGAAAAGATTATTGCAATTGAATGAGCTTGAAGAAATTAGGAATGAATCTTATGATAATACTAGAATATATAAGGACAAAATGAAAGAATGACATGATAAAAAAAATAGTAAAAAAGGAATTTGAACTTGGACAAAAGTTTTATTATACAATAGAAGATTGAAATTATTTTCTAGAAAATTTAAGTCTAGGTGGAAAGGGTCATTCATAATTATAAAATTTTATCCCTATAGAGGTGTTAATATTAAAGATCTCAAGATAGGAAAGATATTTAAAGTGAACAGGCACAGACTGAAACCATATTTTGATTGTCAAAGGCCAGTTTTTAAAAGATTTTAATGTTGGGTCACCCAGAGTAAAGACTGGGAATGTCGGGCTGACAACATTAAACCAAACATTTTGTGGGAGGCAACCCATATTTATTGTTATTTATTTTTCTTATTTCTTTTTTTTTAGTGTTAAATAGATATATTCCTAGTTTTATGGATCATGTGTATTTGAGAAACTTGAAATTGAGAAACTATTTAAAACATCTTTGTTTCCTCAATTATATAGAAGATTTGATAATTAATTGGACTTAAAATGAACTGGTGCAAATTTTGGAACTGGTGCCTGAGGTGTCAGATTGGCATCTGAGGTGTCATTTCCAGAGAGCTAACGCCTGAAGTGCTAGAATCGGCGTCTGAAGCGTCGTGGTGACCGGAACAAGTTAGACGCTTTAAAAGGTGGTTTTTGGCGGGTTTCCTTCCTAATAACTCCGAGAACTAATTCCTAAACCTATTTTAGATAGGAAAATGAGGTAATAATCGACATATTTCAAATCTAATGGCTTTCCACTCTAAATAAACCGCTAGATATGGAATTTTCAATCGGATGAAGTTTGTCATTTTCCATGCGCAGAAGTTATACGATTGTGTTCTTGTGAAGAAGAGGTTAATCAAGGAAAGAAAATTATGAATCGAGGACTCAACACCTTGAATACTTGAGTGCAAGAGATTATTGCACAGAGATGCTGGGAAGTGTTTTCCTATAGCACTGTCACCGTAGTTGTCCCTGTGGTGAAAGACTTTTAAGCAAATCTTCATGGAATCAACTAAGGAATTGTTTATGTGCGAGGCATGTATGTACATTCACTTCTTTAAGAATAAACAATATTTTTATGATTGAAAGTGTTCCTATTTTCCATTATGCAATTTTTTATCTTACAAAAGATAATATGAACGAACTCTATTGATTTCTTACTGATGAAGATGCAAATTGGGAGGCTAGAGATGATGAAAATGTAAGTTTTTCTTCTTCATTGTTGAATCCTCTATCTAATGTAGGGCATTTCTTTATTGCATCAAAATTACTTCTTACCATGAAAATCAGTAAAGTGACAAAGGAGAGTGTTATATTGAATTATTATATTCAAACTGGAAAACCTATTGATATTGGTGTAATAATTATGAAATTAGTTTTAGGTTTGAATGATAAAGTGTCTACTACTAGACTGAGGCATCCATCTACCATTTCCCACTATGCAGTCAATTGGAAGTGCCTTATGAAAGTTGAGAAAAAGTGTTTCTTCCTTGGAAGCCTATGGACCCAGAAGTTTATTGCAACTGCATTGAATGGGGGATGAGAATGATTTGAATATGCTTATGGATAAATCATCTCAGAATTCATCACCTATCCAACCTTACTTCAGTTTGAATGCACTTCTGAAGAGGATCAAGAAGATAGAAAAAGTGATACAGAACCTTATGCATGCAATTGAGAATATTTCTGAAATGTTGGATCATCTGGATTGGAGGCTGAAGAAACATTTTGAACATACTAGACGTATTGAAGATTGTTTGGTACGTATGTTCAAGAAGCATGCTTGGATCGAGGAAGATTCAACGGATGAATTTCCTTATCAAACTTTCTAAATTAGCAATTCATAGGAGATATCTAAGAGGACGAGAGCGAAGAAGATGTTTAAAATTACTTTATGCACGAAACGCTTCTTTAGTATTGCTTGCTTATGTTATTGTGTTATGTTGGGTTGTATTTAATTTCATTGTTGAACTCTATTTGTATTTGTTGTTGAGTATTTTAATGTTTATATTTTAGTGTTAGGATGTTTGATTTGCTTTAAATACTAAATTAGATTATTGGCTTGAAAACTGAAAGTTTGTAATAGTGCGGATTTTATATATAAAAGTGAGTTTTGTGTATTTTATGAAATTTATATGTTAGAAAATTGTTTAATTATGATTATAAGTGTTTATTTGAGTTAATTATAGGTTGACGTAAAGCGGTATGCAACAGATTTCCTCGGAAAATGAAATGAGAAAAAATTAGGCATTGGCGCCAGAAGCGCCAAATTCCAAAAAATGCCCAAATAACTTAAAAACCACGAAATCGCCTAGTAAAAATCTATTTTTACTGATTGGGTCCTCTAAACCACGGCTTAGGGCTTCACATTTTGCGGATTTGAGAAGATTTTAAGGGCTAAAGATCTTAGATTTCATCTTCTCTTGGTAAGAGCTTCATTTTAAGCTAGACTTTTTTTTATTTTCACCATGGATTTGTCCTACATTACGGGAGATTCAAAATTTGGATTTTTTATGAAGAATCTTAAAGAAAACCCATGGTGAAAAGATTCTTACCAAATAATCTTACTTGTAGATCTTGATTTTTTATTTTGTAATTTATTTGGATTTCCACTGAAAGTTCTGAGGCTCCATGAGTTAAAAGAGGAAAGCCTGCAGGAGATTTTGACAGGAGAAAATTTATCAACTATAAGGCCCAAAAAAGTTATAATACTCAAATGGAATTGAGAAAATTGATCCACGAATAGGCATTTGCTAATGTGGGTGACGAGATTGAGAGGTGGATTGTCGCCAGAAATTGGGAGAGGTTTTGCTACTTCACTGCAATAGCTATTGTGCCTATGATTCAAGAGTTCTATGTTGATTTATGATTCACTACTGATTATCACATCTTCGTGAAAGGTAAGCAAGTTGAGTTTTCAAGAGAAAGGATCGATGCATTTTATGGACTAGGGAATGCATTTCATTGTGAATATGTTGCATTCATGATGACTGATTCATCACCGGATGAATTAATTGTCTTTCTGACCGATGCAAGGGGAGAATGGAAAATTAAGAAAAATAAGAAAGTTAATTTCTCCATGTCCATGATGACTTTTTAGTCAAAAGTGTGATTGCCTCTGAATAGTGGTCATGGCGGTCATGGTTGCAGCCATTTCTTCTATTCTTTTTATACGGTATGCTAACTTGTTCATCCCTTAAGAGGATAGCTCTACGAAGCTTATCTACGGCGTTCTCTTCGGTGTGAGGTTGAGCCTCGCACGCAGATGTAGTATGTCTTGTTTTAATTACATGAAAATTTATAAAATCATCCTCCAGGTAATCATTGTAATCAAAATTTTTCTCATCGCTATCAACGAGAACTCCATGTTCCCGAGCCAACTCGGAAATCTCGATCCTGAGCTTCTCAAATTTTTCTTCAATTATTGATTCCTTGATCGCTTTAAGATCTGGAGGACCTTGATGAACCTCCTCTTCTTGTTCCTCCATCTCGTTGTTTATTGTTATGACAATGTCAGATATTTCAGACCCTGACTTCATTCCATGTTCTTATCCCGCGGGCTTACCGGACTGTATCGGTGCAGCGACCTTGGGTACACATACCTTTTTTATTTGTTGACGATAATGTCTCAGGACGGAGTTTCTTAGTAGAAACATCGGTATGTCAAGGGAAAATATGCTCCCCGTGGTGTAGACCCCTTACAGTGTCAGGTAATCGTCTTTTCTTTGCCTTTAGGATTGTAGGAATATCTCCATAATGGGTGATAGGTAAGATTTTTGGACCCAATCTCGACCTAACCGGTCGACAGCCTACGGTCTTGGTGGCAGTATAATCGATAGTAATTATTGCGGTATCGACTCTATTCCCTAAACAAAACCAAACGGGGATGCGAGTAGGTGACACTCCAGTTGTCTTGTGAGACTATATGGCAGACTTGACGTCATTCAAAATTTCCTTCTTCATGTGAGGGGAAATTGCATGTTCCACTCGTTCAGGTAACTTGCTAACTGAACATCCTTCTTTGGCAGCTAGCCTTTTGAAAACTACATTAACTTGGGTGATAGGAGTGAACTTCTTTCTATCCTCACCATGTCTATGAACTAGTGGTAATGCTACGGTGATTTTTCGGATACTCTCGTATCTATCGGTATCTATTAGAGGATGTAACCTACTCCCTCATAGGAGTGGATAAATTTCTGGTTATCCTTCTTCATCTTGATGAGTCTCCTCCTCAACGGGTGTCTTTTCAGGAGCCCTGGCTTTGGTGGCCCTCCAAACCCTTCTGTTACGGTTCCTTTTTTTGTTTCGGGTCAGTGGTACAGTTCTTGAGCTTGATCCGATTTCAAACACGAGTAGTGGGACAGTTAATCTCTCAGTTGGATCCTCAATAATCATTACTTATTTCCCCTTAGCAGCAGCAGGGATAGCAGGTTTGGCGGGTTTCGTGACGGTAGTAGTTTTGGCCTTCTTGCAAGCAGGGAAGTCTTGAAGGCGGTTCACGTTGAATTATGCAGATGGTTTTTGTATTTCTGGAGCGGCAATCTTCATCACTACAAACGGGGCTTTCCCTAGGATGACTTCGAGATCTTCAAATCCGGCTCCAAATTTAATGGTAGGAGCGAGGTTACGGGCTTCGTGGCTCATTGGCAGGTTGCAGGAAAAGGTCAGCATTAGGTAGGCCATTACAGCAGGCTTTAAAACAGAAAGTTTTAGGGTTAGATATATGGCCAAAACATCGTAATTTTTAGTGCAAGCACTGAAAGTAGAGGTTGATCTGTAGACCAAGCGGGTCTTAATTTACGGGCATTTTAAAATTTTGTTTAAGAAAAATCAAGGGGTAGAAAATTTAATTAATATAAGAAAATTTTATAGTGTGCACAACACAACACGATTTGGTTTAATTTGCGTAATAGCAAATCAAATTTGGAAAGGAGATGTGAAGTATTTTAGGACCCAGTGTGGGACCCATTTAGTGGCAGATAATGCCCAAGTGGAATTAATCCACCGACACACCTATTGGGGGTCCGACCCACATAACAATTTAAAGAGTCTATAATGGCTTTCTGAACCCCTCTGTTTAAAGATGGTTGAACAGATAGCCTGAAATCCAAAGAGTTAGCTGTACTTTCTCAAGAGAAAAATGGGTACAGTATGCCAACGAAAGAAAGGTAATTTGGTCCAAGAGGGACATGGACACATTACCGATGTGTGAAGATAATATTTTTCGATTTTTATGGAGAGAAAAGCTTGTCCTTAGTGGAGTTTCCAGAAGCTGTAAGTGTTATTTTTGGTTGGAGGAGTTTAGGCGCAAAAGGCTAGGTTGGGTATCTTGGTAGAGTTGGAGTGCCAACCACCATCAATAAGCCATGGACAAATGGAAACCCCATTTTGGATCCTCTATGTAGTGGTCCTAGCTAAACCATAGCCTAGGGCTAGTAGGTTTAAGGGACCACCTACATGAGTCTCCCAAAAGTATCAAGGGACCAAAACCTAGAAGTTTAAGTTTAGGATTGTGAGTGACAGTGAGTGCAAGTATGTACCTTAAGCCCTAGACCAACACCTAGGATCAACCCTAAGGTTTAGCAGTCCTAAGGGTGACTCATCTTGAGTTCCCCCATAATGACCCCACCTACTAAGTGCTGGTTAGGACCAATATGTGGAACTTCAAGTTGTGCAGAGAAGAGTTTGGAATTTCTAATGGTGAGGGTTCCTTTTCTAGTTTTCTAAGTATAGTCAATAGGAAAGTCTTATGGCTAGACCCTAGGCTACTAAAGAGGAAAAACTAAACCTCAACCAAAAGCCAGATCTAGTTTTCTAAGAATAGGCAATAAGAAAATCTTATGGCTAGACCTTAGGCTACTAAAAGGGAAAAACTAAACCTCAACCAAAAGTGAGGTCCTATGGCTAGACCTTAGGCTACTAAAGAGGAAAAACTAAACCTCAACCAAAAATGAGGTCACTATGGCTAGACCTTAGGCTACTAAAGAGGAAAAACTGAACCTCAACCAAAAGTGAGGTCAAGTCATATGGCTAGACCTTAGGCTACTAAAGAGGAAAAACTGAACCTCAACCAAAAGTGAGGTCAACGCTTATCATCTTGCATTCTTCTGAAAGTTACAAAAACTCTTGGATATCGCACTCTCAAGATGCAGTGTTTGGTCAAATTTGCTCCATTTCTTTTCAAAACTAGCACTGAGCCCATTGATAATGTAACCCTCTGAATTCTCTGAGGCCAATGACATCAATTTCTCTTCCAAAAAGTATGTTGCTCCTGCTCATGAAAGATGTTGTGCAAAAAGGCCTGACAAATTCATGATGGTCAATATGGGGAGGAATGCAATCCGCCTTCTCGTAAATATTGATTATGCAGCTGTTTGGGAAGGAGTTGGGTGGTAGTATACTCCACCAAATCAGCCACTTCACCATTATTTTTATTGAGTAAGGCATTAGATCCACCTCATCATATTTTAAGATCTCAGAGGGTTCCCTTGCCTATCATTAGTAAAGTTGTAGCAACAGCCACATTGAATGGTTATTCTTCCTTTCCCATGCATCCATTTCTGTGGCTCTGAGTAAGTTCTCGGCCTCAGTAAACCGGCTCAAACTCTGTCCCTCGGGTCAAATACATAGTCTAAAATTCTCTTCTCATCATTTTATGAGAAAACTCTAGTGTATAGCACCAAACCTTCCAAAATCTTGACCATTTCACCTCAAATTTCTTCATAGAACTTGAATTCTTTTCTTTTCACTATGCACATTCTCTCTAACTCTACTGTGGCAATATCATCAAACTGTATTGGTTTTCTCCTTGTTTCAACATTTTCAGGAACCCGTGTTTTCCCTGGTTCTGTAGGCAATAGGATGTACAACTCCGCATCTGGATGCGCCATCTCCTGGCCTTCCATATCGGCTACTGTAAAACCTTGAAAAGAACTATTGCAATCCCAATGTAGAATGTTGCATCTTGGACATTCAACAAATGCTCCTCTAGTAGATGCTCCTACAGAGATTTCAACATTGTATAATGGGCAACCCTTATAGGAATCATGGGGTATCTCTATCTGCATCGGCTCTATGGCCGACTCTAACTCATCCTCTGTACCAGGTGGGCTAGAAGAGGTATCCCTCATACATAGCTCATAAATCTTTCCCTCAGAAGTAGGGGTGAGTAAACTTGCTGCTTCTTTCTATCATCTTCTTTCTTCTTGCTTGAAGGCTTTATGTTTGCGTCGGTTGGCATTGCGACATTGGTTATTTTGAGCAGTGCATCCGACTCTCTCTCCTCATTGGCACCTACTAAATCCATTGTTGGAGCAATTACAGGGACTGTATGCGACTAGTTCGTTCAACTGGATATTGTTTTTGAGTGATCATCTTCTTCATCTTCCATAAGGAGTCTTCTTTGGTGCCCATCTTTAGTAGAGATGGTAACCCTTCCTTTTCTCGGTGAATGACAATGTCCATCAGGGGATTTTCATATTCCACATTGACTTGACTGAAGTTTAAGTCCATGTCTATAATACCACCCTCAGCAACCCTTTCTTCATTCAGTGCAAGATTGAGGCCATCTCAAAAAGAGAAAATCAGCTTGTGTCCCGACATTTCTTCTGCAGAAGACAGAAAAAACATCAGTGCTCTGACGTTCAGCATTAACAAGAATAAGAATGAAGCATTTATTAAACAATAATTTTTTTATTTGCAAATTTTATTTATTCAATTTAATTTTTTTAATTTAGTTAGATTTTGAAATTAGAAACAGAAAAAGGTAAACAAAAATGAGCAAACCCAAAGTTTTTTATTTTATTGAGGTTAATTTACTACAAATTTTTTTTAAACCCAGTCATAGACGCTTGGCCAAATAAATAACTCTAGAACAAATAAAATTTCTGATTACAAGTGAATATAGTTGTATAAATTTTTAAAGTTGACTCCGCTTTATAACGGTGCAAAAAACTTTATGTGGTATTTTAGTAATAATAACGTTAAGCTCTTAAGATTGAGATTCTACGCGAGTATACGTCTCTTAATCAAGCAATTTTAATTCTCTACCCAAATTCAGTGTTATAGAAAATTATTGGCTAATCTTAGGTTTACTTCCTAAATTTGTGGCTAGGCTTGGAGGATATTGGCTCCCATTCTAGAGCTCCCACTTCCCTTCCCTTGAAGGCTAACTCTAGCTTTAGTTTTTAAACACTAAGATCGAATGGAGATTTTTAGTCTGTCACTCTAGAAATCTCCAATTCTACACCTAATAAAGTATATTTCTCTATTTATTTGCACTTAATTCCATGAACGAAACACTCCTTCATGGACTTAAATGTGATTCTCACTATGTTGTAGAACTCATACTCCATTTCCTGGATCATATGCTTCACAACATATTTTAAAAATTTAATTAGCCAGGTCAAAAAGTAAATTAAGAGTGGAGTTGAAAAACCATCACAATTTATTTTAGGTTTTAACATTGTCACATCCAAATCATCTCTTCATTTCACCATATCTCAGAGTAGGGAGAAAGATAAAGGAATCTACTCAGACTTCATGAGAAAGATACAACAAAACACAAATTTCATATGTAAAATAAAGTTCATACAACAATAATAAACAAACAACACTTATCTAAAATGTAGGAAGAAAAAATCTCTCACTTATCTTCCTCCCCAACACTTCTTGGAGAAGAATTCACACTTAAACTCACCACAAAAACTCAAAACTATAAAAACAATAAACAGCTAATGGTGTGGAATAGCGTGGAATGTAGCTGTGTGAAGAGGAAAATTGAAATGAGTGGAAGAAGCTGAAATGGTGCAAGGGGGGGTGCTTCTGATCAATTTTTTTTCCCTAAATAGAGCATAGGTCGGTTCTCCAATAGGTGCATCCAAAAACTTTTCTAAAAGCATCCAAATTCATTGAATCTTCTATAAATAGGGCTTCCGCCGACATAAGAGTTGTAGGCGCCCATCCTAGCTCCCTCGGCACCAGTGCTTCGCTATTTAATTCCTTCTGTATCAAACAACACCATCGGGGCCTAGTTTGGCGCCGTTAGTGCTTAACATATTTTTAACTTCTCCATTTTGACTCCAAATTTCATCCTTATTTGCTTTCTTTTTTCTCAAAGTCCTCAAAATCAATAACTTGTAATAAAATATAAAAATTTCCTTTCATTAAAGTGCAATATCACCAAAAATGAGTATAAAATATAAGTCTAAAAATGCATATATTTTTTGTGTCTTAAAATCTCCCAAACTTAAATGTTACTTGTCCTTAAGTAACTTCTTTACTACATAAAAATATGATTTATGGCAAATATTTTAACTTCTAGATTTCCAAAGCTTAGGTCACTAGCTAAAATAGCATCACTTAAGAAAAAAATTAAAAATAACTCTAGTTAATACTAAAGATATAAGAATATCTAACAGTTAAGTCTAAGATTTTTTATTCTCTATTCTTTTCAAGGAAAATTGCAAATTATTCTTAATAAAGCCATTTAGAATACCCATATGAAAAAGAATTTCATGAAACTTTACTAGTAAATATGCAAATAGTGAATTATAAGTTTAGAAAATATAGCCAAGTCTTCTTCTTTAAGTTGATTCAAGTGAAGCCAATTTTTAAGTATGCATCTCCTCAAGCTTCTCATCATATCTGTTTTTTCTTTTCTTTTTTTTTCCAGGATCATTTTCAATCCTTTTTTTTTCTTTTTTTTTCTTTCTTTTTTATTATGTGAGGATTACTATATCTGGATAGCCTTTAATAATTTTGAACTTCACTATCCTTTTCTTAAAGTTAAAAAACTTTTGACATTCCTTCACTTTATAAGTTTATATTAGCTTTAAAGATTTTTCATAAAGTTTTAATATTTTCTTCTTAAATGAATCTCTAAGATTTTTAATACTTCAAAAATACATATTACTTTACTTAAAATAGAAAAAAGTAGTCTTATTTTATCATACCAAATAATCTTAATCTCTAAAATTAACCTTTATTATTTCAAAATTTTACTTAAGTTTACTATATATTTAGAAACATAGATATAGTTATCCAAAGTTACCCCCTTATACCAAAGATCTTGTTAAATTTTTTAAAATATTTTGAAAATATAACTAATTGAGGACAAATAAAATTAAGTTTCTTTTCTTTAAAAAGTAATTTTTCTTCCCCCAAAACTTAACTTTTTAAAAGATTTTAAATGAAGAACGAAAAAATTAAGTGTTAAAGAAAACATTTAATACATAAAGAAAAGAGACATACTTATTGAAGGTTCTGATTTGAAACTTAACTCTAAAATATTACAGGTGCTAATGTGAAAAGCTACAAGACTTAAAACATTAAATAGCACATAATACATATAAAAAATTGTTGAGAAAGAGTTAACTAAAAATACATCCAACAAAGTACTAAAAACTAATAATAATATTAAAAACTGTCTCACAAATCCACAGTTCACAACACAACATACAACAAAATAAAGTACCACTATCCACAAAAAAATATTCTCAACAATAAAGTACAATTAAACATAAACTAAACAAAAATCTAACTAAAACATCACCAATCATCGTCTTCTTCTTCTTCTTCTTCATCCACATCCAAATTCTACTGCAAATATGGAGTAAAAAAAGGGTGACTAGGAAACTGAACTGAGTGATCACTCTTCATGAATTTCACCATTGCATCATTGTAAGCATCATCATATTCAAACTCCTGCCTTACCAAATCATCATTTGCTCCATAAGTTCTTAGATAGTTGGGGTACTAGAAGTACCAGAAGTAGAAGTAATATCCCTGGTCCTACTTCCAGATCTCCAACCAACATGAGAATCATAAGTCTTTATATTGGCAGGCCCAATACAGTTTAAAGGTTCAATCCTTTCCCCCTCTAGTTTGTAATCAATTCCTACATGTTCACATAATGTGAAGCTTATTGCAGGGTGTGCTAAACCTCTAGTAGTCTCTCCAAAAGCAATAGATCAAGTGTTCCAATAAATAATAGAGCCTACATCTATTCTTTTCATCTGTTGGATACAAAAGTTCAAGATGGCTCTATCCCTTGTAACCTCATTATGATGATTTGTTGGAATCATTCTTCCAGAAATAAAATAGTTTCAAACCTTAGATACTACATTTAACATAGAAAGAGGAAAGTTTACATTAACTCCATTATTCACCTTCTAGGTTCCTCTTCCATCAGTAAGAAAATAAATTATTTCATCCAACGCCTCATTCATAGTAGAAAACGATTTGTACTAGCAGCTATACACATCTTTCAACTGATAAAATTCATTAATATTTCTTGGAGTAAACTCCATCATTTTCCCTTGAACAAACACATAGTCTTCAGAAGTTTCCTTAAAATTGGCATAGAACTCCATCACTACACCAATAATCGCCTCGGCAGTAAAGTAACAAAAATTCTCCCACATCGAACATTGATTAATCTCTAGACTTCTCCTCCCAGATTTTTAAATCCTTTATTCGGAATCACTTTTTTAGTTATACATAGACTATTGAAGCAATTGTTCTCCTTATAGTTGACAAACTTTTGATCATCAAAATCTACCTTTCTCTTTCATTTGCTCATTCTAGGTGCCATGGTAAATCTACAAAAATTGTATAAAATCCTAATAAATTTAAAAAAATTCCAAAAAATCACAATGTGAAATGTTTTAAATTTAAATCTACTAAGTAATAGTTCTTCACCAAAGGATTTTCTTAAAATCTTCCAAAAAAAAACTCAAAATTTCAGATCTCAGCAATGTAAGATAAATCCTTGGTGAAAATAAAAAAATTTTGAGTTCAATGTGTAGCCCTAAACTAGAGAAGATGAAATACAAACTTTGTTTGCTTTAAAATCACCTCAAATCTGAGAAAAACAAGCCCTAGGTGCAAAAATCAGAGATTGAAGGTGACTCAAGAGGTAAAAATGGTGTTTCACTGTGTAAATCACAAAATTTAAGAGTGTTTGGGTAGGTTTGGGTCGAGGGCACTGTCAGCACCCATGCCGGCGCCAGTGGTAAAAAAATCCATTTTTTTATTTTTTTAATTTTCAATTTTCTCTCAATTTACTCCACATTTTATTTTGTCTTTTTGAACATTAATTTTCATCTAAAAAAATTCACGAACAACCATTTTCACAAACAACACCAAACTAACTTCTATATATAAAAATACACTTTTTACAAATACATTTTTCTAATCACATTTCCATAATTTCATAGCAAACTAAATTATAATTCAGCATTGAAATCAAGCCATAACACTAGAATGATGACACAAAACTATACACACAAATAGATTTCTAAAGCAAAGTAAAGTAAATCAAATCCACACAATTACATAAAACATAAGCATTTTAAAATAGTATAAAGTCCAACTTCTTCAATTAATCTGCCTCGTTTTCAGTACTTTCTCCTTCTCTAATATCTCTCATAGACTGATAATGGACATATAAATTATAGAAGGGTCGGTATGGGAACTGATCAGTCAATTTTTTATCGATCTATCCATTTATCTTGAACATTTATACCAATCTTGCTTCAACTGTTCCTGTATGATCAAAGTTCTCCTTCATTCTCCAATCTAGGTGATCAAAAAGGTAGTTAGGATTTCCTATTACAGTCATAATACTCTAAAGTTCTCTTTTCTCTTCTTCAAAGATATTGAACTTCCAACTGCTGGTGGCATCAATGGTTTTGAAGCAAGTGATGAATGTTCCAAAATACAATCTAATGCTTCATTTCCATTCCCTATATAATTTCCATCAATAGGAATCATGGGCTCCCAAGGTAGTAAAACTTTTTCCCAACTTTCATATGGAATTGGAGATTGATTGCAAAGTAATAAAATTGTAGAAAGATGCCCAAGTCCATATATTGGCACATTCATGATAATACCCATAACATATTTGAAAATATATGGCCCTACATCAATGGATTTTTCCATTTGAATGCAATAGTTTAAAATGGCATTTTTTTTAACTCTACTAATCTTCATGGTAGGTAATAGTTTTGTAGATATGAAGAAATGAAATTGTTTTGAAATTGGATTAAGCAGCGAAGTAGAGAAACTAATGTATTCCTCATATCTGATTTCCCAATAGTCAAGTTCATCCGTCAAAAAATTATATACTTCTTGCACATATCTTTCGTCGGGATAAAATTTGTATAACGACAGATTGGAACTTTTTTTATCATATACAAATCATTAATCTGAGTAGGAGTAAATGATGCAGCCTTACCTCGAGCAAAGATAACTCCTCAGGTGATTCCATGTAAGTTAGCATAAAACTTTTTTACTACGGGTACTCAACTACAGTGGCAGTGTAGCACAGAACTTCCCAACGCCTCTATATAATGATTTTCTCGATCTGTGCACTTGGATTACTCACTCCATGATTGAGAAAGCCTCTCTCCTTTATAAGTCTCTTCTTTGTGATGATTTTGTCGTATAATCTCTGCACGTCAAAACTGATAAACTTTTTTTATTGAAATCTCCATACCTTGAAGTATTTATGAAATTGGAAGCCATGAAATTTGAAATTAAGAAGTTTCTGGATGTCTAAGTCAGTTTTTAGGACTTTAAACACACCTATCAGCGGTTATTGTAGAGCGAAATCTAGCCAAAGTTCTCTAAAATTGTTCAACACTTGCAAAATGCTCGGGACGCCGTCGGTGCTCTCTATGGAGCTATCGACACCATGGTCCTTTAATCGGGTGTCGTCGGTGCCAGAGGCCAAATTCACGTCTGAATTTTTTTGTTCAATTTGATTCCGAATTTTCCTCCAATACCAAGATTTATCTCAATTCATGAAATATAAAATTCCGTAGGACTTAAAAATACTATTATTTCCTAATACACAAACACACTATAAAACAAAATAGTAATATATAGATATATAAATTTATATATGGGTTACCTCCCACAAAGCGCTTAGTTTAACGTCATCAGCCCAACATACCATTTGTTTAGTAGGGTTGACTTAACATTAAACTTCTTTAAATTGTAGTATGTGTCCTTCATAATAATGTTTCAATCGATGTCCATAAACTTTAAATATCTTTCCAGTTTTAGGATCCTTAATAACAACAGTTACATAAAGATAGACTTTAATCACTTTATATGATTCTAACCATCTAGATCTCAGCTTTCCTGGAAATAATCTCAATCTTGTATTATATGATAAAACTTCTTATCTAGGTTCAAACTTCTTCTCAATAATCTTTCGATCGTGCCATATTTTCATTTTCTCCTTATAGATTTTTACATTATCATATGCTTCATTTCTGATCTCCTCAAGTTCATTGAGTTGCAATAATCATTTCTCATCAGCATCTTTTAGATTAAAATTGAATTTCTTAATAACCTAAAATGCTTTATGCTCTAATTCTAGTAAGTGGCATATTTTTTTTCAAAAATAAGCCTGTATGGGGACATTTCTATAGGAGTCTTATAAGTAGTTCTGTTTATTCCAAAATGTCCTCCAAATTCAGAATCATGACATCTTTCAATTATTTGTTGAGATTCTTAATAAGGCACACACCTTATAATAATTAGATCTTTACATTGTTTATATAAACATGGGTCATCCCAAAAATAGAATTTTGAATTATATATGAATTTCATTAATTGTTGATTTTTAATATTTGGTGGTAGAATATAACTTACAATATAGTTTATTATATCAGCATACCAAGGTGTATCTATTTCGTCAATACTATATAAATGTTCATCAGGGAAACTTTCTAAAATTTCATTTGCAAAATTAGTTAATATTTCTTTTTCTAGTCTAGATAAATGATAAGCTATTTGATTGTCATTTCCCTTTCTATCAACTACAGCAAAATTAAACTCTTACAATAGAAGTATCTATCTAATTAACATTGGTTTAGCATCTTTCTTTTGCATTAAGTATTTAATAGCAGAATGATCTGTATGCACTATACATTGAGTTCCAATTAAGTAAGGTCTAAAGTTATCAAAGGCATAGACAATAGTGTAGTTATTTTGAGCATCATTCAGAGTTTTACTAGCATAATATATTACTTCAAAAATTTTGTTGTGCCTTTGTCCTAAAACAGCTCCAATAAAATAATCACTAGCATCCCACATTATTTCAAATGTTTTTTTCCCAATCAGGTGGTACTATTATAGGTGTAGTGATGAATTTTTCTTTCGATAATTCAAATGCTTTTATGCATTCCTCATTAAAATTAAATTCCGTATCTTTTTTCTAAAAATTGGCATAATGGATTAAAAAATTTTGAAAAATTATTTATATAATGTCTGTAGAAACCAACATGTCCTAGAAAACTTCTTACCCATCTGACCGTAGTCGGTGGTGGTAATTTTTCAATAACTTCAATTTTTATAGGATTTACTTCCATGTTATTTTCAGAAATTTTATGCCCAAGTACAATTCCTCCTGCAACCGTAAATTGGCACTATCCCAATTTAGTACTAGGTTGATTTTTTCACATAATTCTAGAACTTTTTCTAAATTATTTAAACATAATTCAAATAATGTCTCAAATACAGAGATATTATCCATAAATACTTCCATTCCATGCTCAATCAAATTATTAATTATTGACATCATATATCTTTGAAATGTTACAGGTGCTTTGCATAGTTTAAAAGGCATTCTACAAAAAACAAATGTTCCATAAGGGCTTGTAAATGTTGTCTTGTCTTGATCCTCAAGAGCAATTAGAATTTGACGATAACCGATATATCCATCTAAAAAATAATAATATTTACTTCCAGCCAATCTATCCAACATTCGATATATAAAGGGTAAAGGAAAGTGATCTTTCTTGGTGGCCAAGTTTAATTTTCTAGTCTACACAAATTCGCCAACCAGTAACTTATCTTATTGGAATTAATTTATTTTTCTAATTTACTTCAACGGTCACTTCTTCTTTCTTTAGAGCACAGTAAATTAAGCTTACCCAAGCACTATCTGAAATAGGTTGTATAATTCCAGCATCTAACTATTTTAAAATTTCTTTTTTAACAACTTCTTTCTTTATTGGGTTTAATCTCCTCTGAGGATCAGCTTTAGGTTTGTATTGTTCATCTAATAAAATTCTGTGCATATAAATTGAAGGACTAATTCCTTTAATATTTGTTAAAGTATATCCAAAAGCCTTTTTATATCTTTCTAAAATTTCTATTAATTTTTTTCTTGAATTTCAGTTAATTTAGAAGATACAATAATAAGCAATGTAGATGAATCTCCTAAAAATACCTATTTTAAATTAGGAGGTAATACTTTTAGTTCAAGTTCAGGTAGTTTAATACTTGAAGGAATAAGATTTTTATTATCATTTTCTAACAAATCTAAAGTTTCAAATTTGTCTTGAATTTAATATAAATTTTCTTCTTTTATTTCATCCTCATTTCTCACTAAATTCTTCTTGCTTTAATTTTTCTTTAAACTCTTTTTTAAATTGCTCATTCCTTAGATAATCAATAACTTTCATCTTAAAACATTCATTATCTTTTTCTATTGCAGGATATTTCATAGCTTTGGCAATATTAAATTTTACTTCTTGATCGTTAACTCTCATTATTAATTCTCCTTTTTGCACTTCTATCACAGCTCTCCTTGTTGCAAAAAATGGTCTCTCCAAAATAATAGGAATTTCTTTATCTTCCTCCATATCTAATACTATAAAGTCTACAGAGAAAATAAATTTATCCACTTTTCATCTTCTATAACTCCTTTAGGATAAGTGATTGATCGATCAGCTAACTGAAGAGTTACAATAGTAAGGGAAATCTCTCCTAAATCTAAACATTTAAAAACTGATAGAGGCAAGAGATTGATACTTGCTCTTAAACCACATAAGGCTTTTCCATAAAACTTTTCACCAATTGCACAAGGTATAGTAAAACTACCCAAATTTTTTATCTTTTCAGGAAGCTTTTTCTGGATAATAGTGTTACACTCTTCACTAAGTGCAATAATCTCATGATCTGTAAACTTCTTTTTCTTGTTTAGTATATATTTCATAAATTTCACATAATTTGGCATTCGTTCCAAAGCCTCAATGAAAGGAATGTTTATCGTTAACTTTTTAAGGATTTCCAAAAATTTCATAAATTGTTTGTCTTTATTCTTCTATTTTAGTCTTTTAGGAAATAGAGGTAATGGTTTTTCTAGGGAACTTGTGCTTGTTCATTTTCATTATGGAAACTTTCCATCTCTTCCTTCCCCTCATCAACTTCTGTTTCTCTTTGGATTCTTGTTTCAACTTCTTTTTCCACTTTTGCTTTAATTTGTTCTTTATTTTGATCTTTGGGATTAACTTCCACCGTACTTGGAAGATTTCCTGAAGGGTTGTTACTAAGTGCAGTAGCAATAGGTCCTAATTGATTTTCAATATTTCTAATAGCAGCCCCTTGATTTTGTATTTGATTTCTCATATTCAGCATTACCTTTTCCATCGTTAACTTCTTTTCCTTAACTTGTGGGTTAGGGTTAGAGTTAAATCCAAGAGGATAATAAGGTCCATAATTAGGATTTCCTTGATTATTTAAATTTCCTCAGGGGTTCATTGAATTGTTATAATTATTCCAACTAAGACTAGGGTGATTTTTTCATCCAGGATTGTAATAGTTAGAGTAAGGATTGTTATTTTTATTATTAATATCATTCAAAGTTTCATAAGATGATTGAGTATCAATTATCTGTCCTAGTGAATCTTCCTCTATTACTGGTGGTATTTGAGAATAGTTCACTCCAATTTGATCAATCTTTTTTGATATAGTAGCAATTTGAGATGTTAAAATAGACATTGCATCAGATTCATAAATACTAGCTACTCTCTTAGGATTTACCCATTTAGAGGGACATTAAAAATTATTAGTAGTCTATTCGTCTATTAAAGAGTATGCTTCATCAAAAGATTTTGACATTAAAGATCCGTCTGTAGCAGCATCTATAATAGATCTAAGTGATCTTACTAATTCATTTTAAGAAGTTTGAATTATTAACCAATCTGGTAAAACATGGTGTGGAAATTTTTTAAGAAGATCCTTAAATCTTTCCCAAGCTTCATATATCGATTCCCTTTCAAACTGACAAAAAGACGTAATATTGTTTCTAAGCTTAGCGGTTTTTCAGGCTGGAAAATATTTAGCCAAAAATTTTTGTGATAGTTCTCCCCAAGTTTTGATAGATCCAGGTTCTAACAAGTTTAACCATGCTTTGGTTTTATCCTTTAGTGAAAAAGTAAAAATTATAAGCCTAACAACATCATTAGACACTCCGCATATTTAAAAGTAACACAATGCTCAAGAAAACTAGCAAGATGTAAGTTAGGATCTTCAGTAGGTGTTCCTCCAAACTGATTATTATGTACCATNAGGGCTTGTAAATGTTGTCTTCTCTTGATCCTCAGGAGCAATTAGAATTTGATAATAACTGGTATATCCATCTAAAAAGCAGTAATATTTGTTTTCAGCCAATTTATCCAAAATTTGGTCTAGAAAGGGAAAAGGAAAGTGATCTTTCCTAGTGGTCATGTTTATTTTTTTATTGTCTATACAAATTTGCCAACCAGTAACTTTTCTTATTAGAATTAATTCATTTTTCTCATTTACTTCAACGATCACTCCTCTTTTCTTTGGAATACAGTGAATTGGGCTTACCCAAGCACTATCTGAAATAGAATATATAATTCCAGCATCTAACCATTTTAAGATTTCTTTTTTAACAACTTCTTTCATTATTGGGTTTAATTTCCTTTGAGGATTAGCTTTACGTTCATATTGTTCATCTAATAGAATTTTGTGCATATAAATTGAAGGACTAATTCCTTTAATGTCTGCTAAAGTCTATCTAAAAGCCTTCTTTTATCTTTTTAACATTTCCCTTAATTTTTATTCTTGAATTTTAGTTAACTCAGAAGATACAATAATAGGCAATGTAGATGAATCTCCTAAGAGCACATATTTTAAATGAGCAAGTAATACTTTCAGTTCAAGTTCAGGTGGTTTAATACTTGAAGGAATAAGATTTTTATTATCATTTTTCAATAGATCTAAAGTTTCAAATTTTTCCTGAATATAATCTAAATTACTTCTTTTATTTCATCCTCATTTTCACTAAATTTTTCTTACCTTAATTTTTCTTCAAACTCTTTCTTAAATTGCTCATTACTTAGATAATCAGTAACATCCATCATAAAACATTCATTGTCTTTTTCTATTGCAGGATATTTAATAGCTTTTACAATATTAAATGTTACTTCTTGATCAATAAATCTCATTATTAATTCTCCTTTTTGCACATCTATTACAGCTCTCCCTGTTGCAAGAAATGGTCTCCACAAAATAATAGGAAACTCTTTATCTTCCTCCATATCTAATACTATAAAGTCTACAGAAAAAATAAATTTATCCACTTTTACTAATACATATTCTATAACTCTTTTAGGATAAGTGATTGATTGATTAGCTAACTGAAGAGTTATAGTAGTAAGAAAAATCTATCTCAAATCTAAATGTTTAAAAATTGATGAGGTATAAGATTGATACTCGCTCCTAAATCACATAAGGCTTTTCCATAAAACTTTTCACCAATTGCACGAGGTATAGTATAATTACCAGAAACTTTTAACTTTTTAGGAAGCTTTTTCTAAATAATTGCGCTACACTATTCACTGAGTGCAATGGTCCATGATCTGCAAACTTCCTATTCTTATTTAGTATACCTATCATAAATTTCACACAGCTTGGTATTTGTTCCAAAGCCTCATTGAAAGGAATGTTTATTATTAACTTTTTAAGGATTTCAAAAAATTTTATAAATTGTTCATCTTTATTTTTCTATTTTAGTCATTAAGGAAACGAAAGTAATGGTTTTTCTAAGGGAACTTGTGTTCATTTTCAATATGGCACTTTACATCTCTTCCTTCTCCTCATCAACTTCAGTTTCTCTTTGGATTCCTATTTCAATTCCTTTTCCACTTCGTAATTGAATAGCTTTAATTTGCTCCTTATTTTGATCTTTGGGATTAACTTCCACAGTACTCAGAAGATTTCTTGAAGATCTATTACTACGTGCAGTAGCAATATGTCTTAATTGATTTTCAATATTTCTAATAGCAACCCCTTGATTTTATATTTGATTACCCATATTTAACATTATTTCTTCCATTGTCAACTTCTTTTCCTTAACTTGTGGGTTAGGGTTAGAGTTAAATCCAGTAGGATAATAAGGTTGATAATTAGGATTTTCTTGATTGTTTAAGTTTCCTGAGGGGTTCATTGAATTATTATAACTATTCTAACTTAATTAAGGTGATTTTTCCATCCAGGGTTGTAATAATTAGAATAAGGATTATTATTTTGATTATTAATAGTATTCAAAGTTTCGTAAGATGATTGAGTATCAATTATCTGTCCTAGTGAATTTTCCTCTAATATTGGTGGTATTTGAGAATAGGTCACTCAAATTTGATCAATCTTTTTTGATATAACAGTAATTTGAGATGCTAAAATAGACATTGCATTAGAGTCATGAATACTAGCCACTCTTTTAGGATTTACTCATTCAGAAGGCCATTGAAAATTATTAATAGTCATTTCTTCTACTAAAGAGTATGCTTCATCAAAAGATTTTGACATTAATGATTCACCTGTAGCAGCATTTATAATAGATCTAAGTGATCCTACTAATCTATTGTAAAAGTTTGAATTATTAACCAATCTGGTAAAGCATGGTGTGGACATTTTCTAAGGAGATCCTAAATTCTTACCCAGGTTTCATATATCGATTCCCCTTCAAACTAACAAAAAGATGTAATATCATTTCTAAGCTTAACAATTTTTAAGGGTGGAAAATATTTAGCCAAGAATTTTTATGATAGTTCTCACCATGTTCTAATAGATCCAGGCGCTAATGAATTTAACCAAGCTTTAGCTTTGTCCCTTAATGGAAAAGGAAAAAGTCTAAGCCTAACAACATCATTAGACACTTGATCATATTCAAAAGTAGCACATATTTCAAGAAAACTAGCAAGATGTAAGTTTGGATCTTCAATAGGTGTTCCTCTAAACAGATTATTTTGTATCATTTGGATAATAGCAGGTTTAAGCTCAAATGAATTAGCAACAACATCAGGATTTAGTCNTCATTTTGTTCAAGATTTTAATTTCTTTTTATTGTTTTAAAATTTTTCTAATAGTACGTTCTAATTCTGAATCGTAAGGTACTAAACCTTCAGATCCAATATTTCGCATAANATTTTCATTTATTTGATTTTCTAAGTTATTCGCCATTTCATTCAAATTTTTAATTTCTTTTTATTGCTTTCGAATTTTTCTAATAGTATGTTTTAATTCTGAATCATAAGGTACTAAACCTTCAGATCCAATATTTCGCATAATCAAATATAATAAGTAAAGAAAAATTTTGTTTATACTAGAGGAAGGACTTTGCCTTTTTCCTTTCCCATTTTCTCTTGTCTTTATTTTCTGCACCAAAATTTGTTTAATTGTAGATCTTTAGTTGGTGCCTTTAGAAATGTCAACTGTAAAATATGGTTCAAAAGGATATATTTATTTGAGGTCAATTTTGATTGGGGTTCAAAGCTCTTCTCCATGTCCATCTTTCTAGTGCTGAGATTATGGTGTTTCTTTTTAGTCTATCACCGACGACGTTGATTGCCTTTAGTTTTTTGGACTACTTATGATTTTGGGTATATTATTCATGAGGATTATACAACTTTTGGAGCTCATGTAATTTTGGGTATGATATACCTTTGTTTTCTTTCATTTGTCTAGAGTTGTACTATGGAAAATGGAACCCCTAGGATTATCTTGTATTTCTTTTTATTTTTAGATGGGGATCCATTTTCCCTACCATTTCTTTGTAACCTCCTTTTATTTTAACATGTAGGGAGCCACGAGTTGCTCCTTCCTCTAATATNAGCTCTATAAAAAAAACACTCAAGACTAATTCAAAGTTTATATATATATATGTGTGTGTGGTAGACAGATATATATATATATATATATATATATATATATATATATATATATATATATATATAT
>JXCR01147618.1:4088-24811 GCA_002079205.1 Phalaenopsis hybrid cultivar
TTTTTTTAATTCAAATTGTTTAATTTATTTAATCACTTAATTAAATCCAATTTTGGAAATGGAAGTGGTTGGTCCCCTCCAGTCTTTCCAATTAGTTTAGTTAATTTATATGAATCAATTAATTAAATTTATTTTTTTATGAATTTCATTATTTCCATCTCATGTTCTCTTTTAAATTTAAACCAGAATAAAATCCCTCTAATTTTTTAAATTTAATTTCAAACAAAAGCTCATGTTTTTAAATAAGAAAATAATGAATATGCAAAAGGGTTGGTTGAAAATTTCATCATTGCTCTTCTTCTCTTGAGGTCTTTGTCTCATCTCTTGGTCTCATTCTTAACTAATCACTTCTATATGAAGAAAACCAAAAGATGGATTAATTGTTTTTTCTTTGGCCAACCAAAGTACTTAGCAAAGCAAATATTCTTCTTCTTTTAAGCAACATAATCTTATCTTGATGGAAGTAGAAGGATGTGCTTCATTCCAAAGCATAAATTTAAATGGTCAAATAATGTATTTTTAAATCTATTTTGATTTTTCTATGCATCTTGAATTTGGTCAAATCTAAGACTTTTAATATTTTGTATTTGTATGCTTAATTATCAAATATTTCTGAAATTCACTGTTTAATTTTAAGTTTTCTAAAAGAAAACAATAGTTGCTTAATTTTCATCAATTAATTTGCTTACATTTTAAATCCATAAGTATTATGAGCAAGACTTTATATTTATCATTTTATGGTTTGATTGGGGTTTAAGTGAAAAAATTATGGGATCATTTTTGGAGATAATCCTTTCTTTTTTTTCCTTTTTATTGTAATTTTGTGGTGATTATACTTTTGGTTGTTAAAAACTTTATTATTGTAACATTNTTTTTATTTATTCTGTGAAAATATGCAGTATGCACGGTTGGAACTCACGACCTCATAGTGGGAAACAATGCCTTCAATCACTATGTTGTGGGTAAGTGTGAATTGATTTATTGGAACATTTATATACATATCACAATTCTTTTGTATTTATATATATAATACCTAAAATTTTAAATTTATATTTGTAAAATTATTGTGTTAAGAATTATGATTGAAAAATGTATTTCACTTTTGGAAAGTTCGTCATAGTGATATTTTTTTTTACATGTAAATATAGAAGTTTAGGTGTTAGATATGAAAATATATAAAAAATGTGATCTATATGCAAATGCCCCTAATTTATTTGTTTATTTCCCCCCATTTAAGTATCAAATTGGGAGTAATTATTTGCTTGTTAAAACAGATTATTATTATTTAATAACAGTTACAGGGCATTATTTAATGGCATCAACTAAAGATGATGTTGAGCGTTGGAACTTAGACATCACTAACAATTAGGAATTTGATAAGGGAAAATGTCAATTTCTTACATTCATTAGGTGATATTGATGTGGAACATCCAATGTTGATAAAGAGTGATAACAAATGTATAGAGGTAGTTGTCTAAGTTATTCTCCTTATAAAAAAGGAACCAATCAACCTATCATGTTGATATTAAATGCTAATGATATTGAAATGTTCATTTTCTTCATGCATAAAATGATGGCCATTTTCAAATGTTTCTTGGTAGATGCTAAAGAAAATGCGGAGTTGATGTTATCATCATCAAGACTTGGATGTTAGTGAACATTAGTTGATGATGACATTGGACAACATGAGAATATAGGCTCCTAGCAAGCCAATGTTAATGCGTAGTTTTTTAGTTGGAATGAGTTCACCATGATTCATTGATCCGACACAATTATTCATGATAAGTGTTTTCTATAGATGATATCTACCGGCAGATCAATTGACTACAGTTGTAAAACTTGGCGACATCATATTAGCATTTCTGAGTGTGAAAGATGAAGACAAATAAGAGAAACTTATTTTTAAATCAAATTAAATATACTAAAAATTTTGGCGTTTTTTTAATTATTTTTTTAGGAAGCATTTTATATTATTTGTGCTTATATTTGCATGATTTTTGTATATTGGATTACTCTTAATAAAATGCAACATTTTCATCATAAATTTGCTCTAGCATTCTATAGAAAGGGAGACTAATTATTTAAGAATGTCTATACATGTGGTGTTGATGTCATTGTGTGTGTACTATCAGTGAATATTATAGTTATTGATTGATAAAGGTGTGGATGGTTCTTATAAAAATTTCTAAATATTCCTTACTAACAAATTTATTAACCTCATGAGTCATAAGGTATGACATTTTGAATCAATTTACAACTTCCTTATATTAAATCATGTGAATTATTCATTTGATTTATTCTCAATTTACTACTTCCTTATATTGAATAATTCTTAAATTAACTTCATCATAAATATTAAAAAAAGTCTTCAAATTATGCGTACTAGTCAAGATTCAAATTTCAAATATATTCTTCAAAATATCTTTCATGATAACTTGCCAACATTTTTTGAATCTATTTTTGGAAAGCTTCCAAGCATATATCATAAGATGGAAATTTTGAATGTTTCTTACAAAAGTTTCTTCTTATTAAATTGCCAACATCTTTTAAATCTATTTTGGAGAGTTTTCAAAATCTTTTCAAATATATTGCATTTTTTATTTCAAAGTAATTCATATATCTATATCCAAATTTCATTCCTTATTTTTCCCCTTCTTATTTTATTTTATTAAGTTTATTTAATAAACTTTAATTATATGAGCATTTGGTATGTAGGGGTGTAAATGAGCCGAACACGAGGGTTCGCTCGTGTTCAGCTCGTTTATACTTCGAGCTAAAAAAAGTGTGTCCGTGGTCGGCTTGTTTGTTTAGCGAGCCGAANCATTTAATAAACTTTAATTATATGAGCATTTGGTATGTAGGGGTGTAAATGAGCCGAACGTGTTCAGCTCGTTTATTTTCGAGCTCAAAGAAGTGTGTTCGTGTTAGGTTTATTTGCTTAGCGAGCCGAACATAAGTCGTTCACGAACAAATAGTCTTTTTGACAACCCTAATCACGCAGCCATAAGATGTTAAAGATTGAGACAAGATTTAAAACATCATTTGAGTCTAATTTAATAATTTTTATTCTATTTTCTTAATTAATACTTTTAATTATTTTTAAATCTTTGTAGCTTTGTAGTCAATTAATTAATTATATATATATAATTGATTAGTTGTATTTGGAGCCAAAACAAGCCGAACACAAACAAACAAACAAACAAACATTTGTTCGCGTTCGGCTCGTTAACTTAGCGAATGAACCGAGCTCGAGCTGCTTGCGAACAATGAGTCGTTTTGACAGCCCTAGTGGTGTGTTCCCACCCTCTGTCTAATTAATAAATTTATTTATCCAATTATATCAACTTTTTATTTTTGAATGCCGAGTAGTCGACCCCCTCATGTAACAAACTTAGTTGATTAATCAATTCAATTAGTTCCACATATGAAAGCAAGTGGCCAACCTCGTCCTCTTTTTTTTTTTTAATTCAAATTGTTTAATTTATTTAATCACTTAATTAAATCCAATTTTGGAAATGGAAGTGGTTGGTCCCCTCCAGTCTTTCCAATTAGTTTAGTTAATTTAATTGAATCAATTAATTAAATTTATTTTTTTATGAATTTCATTATTTCCATCTCATGTTCTCTTTTAAATTTAAACCAGAATAAAATCCCTCTAATTTTTTAAATTTAATTTCAAACAAAAGCTCATGTTTTTAAATAAGAAAATAATGAACATGCAAAAGGGTTGGTTGAAAATTTCATCATTGCCCTTCTTCTCTTGAGTTCTTTGTCTCATCTCTTGGTTTCATTCTTAACTAATCACTTCTATAAGAAGAAAACCAAAAGATGGATTCATTGTTTTTTCTTTGGCCAACCAAAGTACTTAACAAAGCAAATATTCTTCTTCTTTTGAGCAACATAATCTTATCTTGATGGAAGTAGAAGGATGTGCTTCATTCCAAAGCATAAATTTAAATGGCCAAATAATGTATTTTTAAAATCTATTTTGATTTTTCTATGCATCTTGAATTTGATCAAATCTAAGACTTTTAATATTTTGTATTTGTATGGTTCATTATCAAATATTTCTGAAATTCACTGTTTAATTTTAGGTTTTCTAAAAGAAAACAATAGTTGCTTAATTTTCATCAATTAATTTGCTTACATTTTAAATCCATATGTATTATGAGCAAGACTTTATATTTGTCATTTTATGGTTTGATTGGGGATTAAGTGAAAAAATTATGGGATCATTTTGGGAGATAATCCTTTCTTTTTTTCCTTTTTATTGTAATTTTGTGGTGATTATACTTTTGGTTGTTAAAAACTTTATTATTGTAACATTTTTCATCATAGAGAAATATATAAGTGTGATGTTATAGTAAGTGTTTTCTGGTCACTCGAGAAGAGTATATGTTTACTTGTCTTAGAATGAAATCCTAGTCACGGGCTGACTAGACGTGAACAAATTCTTGGGAGGTGCGGGAGTTGGCTAAACAAATAAAAATCATGTGCCTCTTGTCATTTATTTTTTATGAATTTATGCTAATTTACTATTCTAATTATTACAACTTATTGACAACAATTTTTTTTTTTGCAAAAGTAAACTAATTTTAGATTATTTTTGTGCACACCTAGCTCACCTTCACTTTTAGGACTCTAGCAACCTTTAATCGGTATCAAAGATGATATTTATTTGTTAGCCTTAACAATATAAGTAAATCAACCTTTGACTCACCTTGGAAGCTAAAATACTTTAGAAGGGTATTCATTTACTTGACTATCATTATCTGATAATATTCCATTCGATATAAATAAAGTTTGCATGCCAACTTCTATACAATTTATTAATTAATAAATGTCAAACTTAGTTCAAATAGTTTATTCACCACCCTTGACATGCTTATTTGTTGCAATTCCTTTTAATTAATGGATTGATAAGAAAACAGAACTTGCACAACAGAATGCTAGAAGTTTAAATTATATTTTTTTTGTGCTTTAAAATTTAATTTTAAAAGAGATTTGGGATAGACTTCATATGAAACTTAATTACTTGGGACGATGAGGTCAAACAATCTCGTATAAATTTTTTACTTCATGAGTATGAACTCTTTCATATGAAACCTAAGAATGGCATCTTTGACATGTACACTCAATTTATTAAAATTAATATATATTTGCATACGCTAAATAGATTCTTTGCTAATGCTAAAAAATTGAATAAAATTTTAGGAAGTTTGACAGGGTCTAGTGAAGCCAAAGTTACTACAAATTTTTAATCAAAAGATTCATTTGCGTATTATAATAGTTATCTGCTTGGAATATTCCTAATAGATTATGAACATAAAATCTCATAAAGATAAGAAAATTAATAAAAAGAAAGAGAAAATGATTGCACTCAAAGTTGAAGAAACCAAAAAAGTGAACCAGGAACAGGGAGGAACATGATGTTGCTTTCATTACAAAAAATTTCAATCCTTTCAATAGGACTGAAAGAAAGAAAAACTAATAGGAAAGAATAGAATGAGAAAAGTAAGAAAAATTAAATCAACTTTTTTTATTATCTATTTTAAATGTAACAAGTAAGGCCAGATCATGCTGAGTTGCCCAAATTTGAGAACCCCTTACTTTAGAGAGAAGAGAGAAGAAAGAAGATGTGACAATACAAAAACTAAATGTAGAGTGCAAAGAGCCTTCTAGATCAACTTAAACTTAAACTTATCATAAATAGAATTAGAGGAATAAGTTACAAATTTGTGATTAATAGTAAATGAAAAATAAAGTGAAACAAAAGTTGAATACGTATGTAATTTTTCATATGATGAATGATCCTGACTTTATATATGTAAGGATTTATGAAGTTGACACCACTAGGCGCCAAAAACTTGATCCTTGTATGAAAAGTAAGTTGTGTAAAATAGATATAATTATCGACAATTAATAATGAGATTTTACACAAGTATAAGTATCGTATCAAGTAATAAAAGACTTTCTATTGAAGCCCCAAGTATTGATCCCACATGGAAGGTGTAAATTGATAATGATAAGTTTTACTAGGAAATTTACAGAAAATCAAACGAAATCACTGTCACTAATTTTGTATATTTAGATGTTATCAAAATTAAAGTACTTAACTATTAGCAAAATAGAAATGCAAAGTTTAAAAAGTAAATACTAATCTATTAGCTATGTTTATGTAATGAAGATTTCTTATGTGAAAAAAACATCATTCCCACTACAATGAGGTTCTAGTGAAATTAGATGAGATAAATGCTTATAATATGTATTGTGCCAAATAGGAGTAATTATAATTCTATACCCTGATACAGTGCATAAAAAATCATTGGCTAATCCTAGGTTTAGTCCTATACTAGGAGGATACCGGCTCCCACTCCAGAGCTCCCACTTCCCTTCACCTGAAGGCTAACTCTCTGGCTCTCACTCCAGAGCTCCCCCGTGGTTAGGCTAGGAGGATACTGGCTCCCACTCTAGAGCTCCCACTTCCCTTCCCCTGAAGGCTAACTGCTCCATTAGTTTTTAAACACTAATATCGAATTGGGGATTTTTAGTCTGTCACCCTAGAAATATCCAATTCTACACCCAACAAAGTATATTACTGAATTGGGGATTTTAGTTTATCACCCTAAAGATTCTCCAATTCTACACCCAACAAAGAAAATTTCCTTATTTATTTGCACTTAATTCCATGAACAAATTTCTCCTCCATAAAATCAAATGTGATCCTCACTCTGTTGTAGAACTCATACTTCATTTCCTAGATCATATGTTTCATAACATATTTTAGCAATTCAATAGGCCAGATTGAAATGTAAATTAAGTTCAGAGTTGACAAATCATCATAATTTATTTTATATTTTAATATGGCACATCATGTTATCTCTTCATTTCACCATATCTCAGATTAGGGAGAAAGATAGAGGGAACTACTCAGATTTCATGAGAAAGACACAACAAAAATAAATTTCATATCTAAAAGAAAGTTCATACAACACTAATAAACAAACGAAACTTATCTGAAACTCTTTCTCAATTCAAATCCCTTGTAGCCTTTCCTTAGAAATGCAGGAAGAAGATATCTCTCACTTTTCTCCTTCTCCAACATTCTTATAGAAAGTTTCAGACTAAATATCACCACACAAACTTTAAAATATATAATAAAAATCACAATGGACTCCAATATGGTGGTGGAATGAAGATGGATTATGAAGAATGGCAAAAATGGAGCGTGGTGGAACATTTTGGAGTGAAAAGGAGTCTCTTTCCTGATGAATTTCAGTCCCAAATAAAGCCCACGGTCGGTTCTCCAAGCGATGCCTCCAAAAACTCTTCAAAAATCGTCCAAATACATCAAACCTTCTAGAAACGAGGGCCGCCGTTGGTGCTAGTCTGGCGCCGTCGGCACTGAATAAAAATTTCAGTTGTTCTATTGTTCTGCGCGGTCGGCGCTCCCCTTGGAGCGGTCGACGCTAAGTACTTCTTCAAAAATGTCATTTTGACTCCAAATTCCATCATTTTTGCTTCCTTTTTGCTTTAAGTCTTAAAAATCAACAACCTGCAAGAAAACATCAAAATACCTTACATTAAGGTACAATATCACCAAAAAAAAGTATAAAATATGGGTATAAAAATGCATATATTTTCAGTGTATCAATGAACTTACCAATTTTGTTGAAGAATTGTTTCAAATCATTATACCAAAAGAGTCTTTAATGTTTAAGAGTTCAGCCTCATTCCACGTAAGTGGTTTCATAATCTCCCAAAAATAAGTAGCTAAAGTCCTAATTAGTGCTTATGTGGGAGCAAACATAGGATGGGTGACCTGATAAGTTACACCAACAGGACAATACTATGAGACCAATAAGCCAAAACAATCAATATTTTAATGGGTGAGAGTTCGCATTGTCAGAAATGGTATTAAAGCATTACACAAGGCTGAAGATAGAAACTAAGTGACTTACAAAACAAAGTATTACGCTATGGGAGTCACCTCTTAGACTCTATATGGGATAAAGTGCTACATGATGGGAGTCACCTCTTAACTTTATAAGATCCATATCTAGAACTTTATTTGCATGTTGTATGATTCTAGTTTTAGTGCACTAATGAGGATATCAACTACGTAAATGGGGGAGATTATGAAACCCCTTAAGAGAAAATAACCTATACTTTTAAAAATCAAGACAACTTTTGGTGTAACAATTCAATTTTTAATATAAACTCCAAAATTAAGCATGATTGTGTGGGAACACTTATAGGATGGGTGACCTCCTAGGAAGTTACACCAATGAGGTGAAACTATGAGGCCATTAAACTAAAGCGGATGATATCGTGATGGGTAAAAGTTTGGGATGTTAGAACGGCTTTGACATTAAATTTATTTCTATTAAATCTTTATTTAATTTATTTCTATTAAATCTTGATCTGTTAGAATGGATTTGATATAAATTTATTTCTATTGAAGTCACGCCCAATAATACCATCTATATACTTAATTTGAATAATATAGGATGAATATAAAATCTATGTTATCTTTCATCTTTCATTCCTCTTCTTCCCCAACATATTGGTTGAACACCCTCTTCCCCTTTTTCTTCTTCATTTCCCCTTTTCCAAATACCAACTTTCCATTTCTTCCCTTATTCTTCTTGCCTTTGTCAAAATCCATAACCATTCTCCTCTTCAATTTGTGTTGGCTAAAATTTGCATGCATCGTTCCTTTGGAGAACTCTTCAAGAAAGTTATAATTCTCAACTTTTCTTGTTTTAATTTGGTTTACTTCATGTGTTAATTCATCAAAGTAAAATGAATTTCACATGTATGCTATTTAAATTTTATAAATTTGTATGTTAAGCATAAGTATCTACACATTTTCAAATTTGTTTTTCATATATAGAAGTCCTTTCAAATTCAGTTGATCATATATGTGTTTTTAATTTAATTAATGAAAGTATGTTGAATGTTTGATTTATGTGAAGTTAAAAGTCATGTTTAAGTTGCTTAAAATCCATTTTATTTATATGTTATGTGAAGCTAAAAATCCCTGTTTAGGCTACTTAAAATCTATATAATTTATATATTTGCTTTATGTGAAGTTAAAATTCTAGTTTAGGTTACTTAAGATCCATGTTATTTGTATGTTTGCTTCATGTGAATTTAAAAATCCATGTTTCCATTATGTGGTCTATGTTAGAAAATGTGTTGCTTTTTGTTATTACGAATCATGTTTTTTTTTCTTTTTCTAAATTCATGATAGAAAAATGCGTGACTTTAAGTTTTGTAAGAAAAATGTAGTTTAAAGTTGTTTTAAGACATTTTTTGGTGTATAGATTACATATCGAGTGGAAAGATATATTAAATCATATGCCTCATGCGCTCTTTATCTGTATTGTGAAAGCATGTGATACTTATGTACTTAAAATAAGAGTTTGCAAGTTCACGAGTCTAAGATAAGACCACTTGCAAGCTTATATGCTTAAGTTGTGATCATTTACACATTTAGATAGTTTCAACTTTAATATATGTTTATAAATTTACATCAATTAAATATGCTTTAATTTGAATACTTATTTTTCATAAAGATACATGCTCATAATTCAAAATTAACTACATAACAAAATGATATAAATTAAATGTGATCTAATTTTAAATTTTTCTTAAAATTTATATAAATTTAAATGTGCTCCAAAAAGAATTAATTTTATAAAAATAAGTGTATAAATTAAATATGCTCTAAACTTAAAAACCTATTTTCATAAAGCTATATGCTCAAAATTTAAAGTTATTTTCAAATAAAATTCAAATATGCCCAACATAATTATGTTGTGTAAGTTTAGTTTAAAGTAAAATTTAAGCTTGAATGTGATTTTCCATAAATCAAATAAGCCCAAATTTTTTGAAGTGATTTTCTTAACCACTTTTTTTTTTAAAAAAAGAACCTTGTAGGAAATTTTTTTCCACAAAAAAAAAAAAAAATACAAAAGGCANTTTTTTCCACAAAAAAAAAAAAAAAATACAAAAGGCAAGCAAAGTTGTCTCCAACAAACCCAAAAAACAAAAAATAAACAAAACTAAAAACCATCCTGCAAAATCAATAAATACAAGTCTCTTGGTAAACACTTAGAAATACAAATATAACTCAATTTAGATCTCAGACGAGCAACACAATCAACAGCTTTATCTCCATCTCTTTTAATGTGAAACCAAATAATATCCATACCCTAGACAACTCAAAAACTCTTCTCATCTTTAGTTGAATACTCCAATAAAAATCCATCTTTTTCCTGCAACAATTCCACCAAATTAAAGAATCCAATTAAATATGCAAAAAATTCCAAATAAAATGCTTAGCCAATAGCAAACCAAAAACCACCGCATCTGCTTCAGCACATAAAGGGGAACCAACCATAGAAGAAGCTGCAAACCAATAAACCACATCACCAAAATCTCTGCAAACACCACCTACTCTAGCTAATAAAAATTCCAACTAACATCAACATTTATTTTAATAAAACGAGCAGTTGGCTTACATCACTTCACTAACTTAATAGCAGCATACGATAAAACATGAGTAGGTAAATGGAACTTCACAAAAATAACCAATAACCTTCCACCTGACATCTTATTATAGTTATGAAGCTTTAAAATTTTATAAAAAAAGTTAAAGTTATGAAGCTTTAAAATTTTATAAAAAAAGTTAACTATCATTAAAAATGAGTAGATATACTAGGAATCAAATTCACATGCTTCACATTATTCCTGGATAGCCAAATAAACCAAACAACATTACTAAGAATATTAGATAAGAAAACATGACTTGCTTATTCCAATCCTAAAAAAACATCCTTAAATGAATCAAAGTAGAAATCATTTTCATTCCTACCAATGAAAATGATAACCCCATTTCCAAACCTTCGTAGAGAAATGCTTTTAACAAATATATGATCCATGGGCTCCTCCAGCATCATGTAAAGCAAATAGCATGAAGTAAGCCTCAAACCTTTAAGTTTAAGAATATGATCAGTATTTATAATAGCTTGAATACTTCTCCAAACAAAAAAGGACTGAGAAGGATTGAGTTATTGATTCCAAGCCCAACTCAAGTTAATGCTCTAAAAATTTTGAAAAGAAGCCACAAAGGTTTTAGATATAGAATCACCCAATTTTCTTTTAACTATAGGCATATCATCTATTTTTTTATTAGTAGGAATACTAACAATAAAATTAGCATCAGTGTTATGAACAAAATGCAGCAAACTATCCATATTCCATCACTCTTCAAGCCAAATGTCCTTAATAGTAATATTCACATTCTGAGACCCATAAAAATTTGTGAAAACACTATTTTCCAACCAATCATCATACAAAAAAAGTACATTTACCTTTATCAATATCCCAGGAAAAATAATCCTTAGTGTTTCTAGCAATTTTCAACATTTCCTTCTAAGTTATAGAATCATATTGGGAAGCAGAAACTAAAAGAGGGTGAGCATTATTGTAATATTTAGCAATCAAAAGAGGACCAAATACATTTGCCCATACAAAACTAGTATGAAAGTTTTATAAAATTTTTTTTCATAGTATCTTGAATGCTTCTGAAACCCAAACCTCCTTTATCCAGAGGTTTACAAAACTTCTACCATCTTTTCTAATAAATGTTATGATGATCCTTATCATCCTAAAAGAATTTGTTAAATAACAATTCCAATCTTTTATAAATACTAGCATGAATTTTCATAATTTTCATAGAATAGAGAGATAGAGAAGTTTGAATACTTTTTATTAAAGTAACTTTCCCACCAAATGAGAGAAAATTATTCTCCCAAGATAAAATTATTTTTTTAAGCTTATCAATCAAACCAAAGAAAAGGTGATTCTTTTTCTTCCTTTATCCAGACAAAAACCTAAATATACCAAAGGCAATTCCCCTTTAGTACAGTTAGTGAAATCCATAATCTCGTTCTTCTTACTTGGAGGAATATGTTTGGAACAATAAAAGAAACATTTAGAAGTATTAAATATCAAACCAGTAGTTTCTTGAAAATGCATTATCACCTTCTAAACCAACATAATTGATCTTTTACTAGCATTATTAATGATAACCAAATCATCAACATAACTAAGATGAGAAATACCAATGATACCTCTATGTAAGCAATTCATACTTAAATGCCAAATAAACATATCATTTAAGTTTCTATAAATGTAATCAAATGTCATGATGAACAAAATAAGAGATAATAGATAACCCTGCTTAATGCCTCTGGATGCCTCAAAAAGCAGCAAGTATTTCCATTAATTAACAAAGAATAAAAATTATCCTCTAAAATTCTGATAATAAGATTATAGAAGTCATCATTGAAACCAATATCATGCAATACAACAATAATAAATTCCAATGTTATAATGTCATATGCCTTTTTGATGTCCAATTTGAAAATCATGTTACCACCTCTTCCCTTTTTATCAAGATCAGGTAAAAGTTCATGCACATTCATAGCATTATCACAAATATTTCTACCATTCACAAATGCACATTGATTAGAACTGATGATATTATGTAATAAAGGTTGTAATTTGTTCACCAAGATTTTAGAGACAATTTTGGATATCACAGTATTCAAAATGATAGGTCTAAAAGCATCCTAAGTAAGAGAATCTTCTCCTTTTAAAATAAGAATACTTTAAGAGGCTTTAAAGTATTTAGTCAACTCAATACTTCTAAGGAAATCCTGAATCACATTAATCACATCCAGTTTAATAATCTCTTAACAACTTCTGAAGAATTCTACAGCAAATCCATCAAGCTCAGTAGTTCTACCATCCTCCATCCCATCAATAATGACTTTAATTTCCTCCATAGAATGAGTCATAGTAAGCTTCCTATCATCAACCTAATAAGAGTTAGAATATAGGCCATCATTAATCATAGAAAGCTTACACCCATCACTCTTAAAAAGCTTAAAAAAGAAATTAATTTGATCAACTTCTAAAGAGACAAAATTAGTCAAAATAACACAAATTAATTCTAAATCTTGCATATCATAGTTTGTTTCCTTCTACTTTTAATACAAGCTTGATAAAAAGCTGAGTTCCTATCCTCATCCAAAAGTTAAAGTTTTGCCGCTTTTTGAGCATAAAAAGCCTTGTCCATAGCAGTAGCCCTCTTTAAATGATTTTGACCGTGCATAAAAAAATTCCAAACTAACAACATCATTAAAATAATCAGACTGCAACTCAATAACTCTTCTTTCAGCCTTAAGGGCCACATTATGTAGATGACAAAAAATTTCCCAATTTCACTTCCTAAGATCTTTAGCAATCTTTTTTTTTTGGCGACATCCAATGCCTCAAGCCCTCATTCTCTATCATATTAATATGTCAATTATCAAAGATAAAATGATTAAAAGAAGAATGGAAAAGCCACATATTCATAAATCTAAACTGGTGCATGATCCCGACTTTCTATATAGATAGAAGTAAAATACGATGTATGCGATTAATTTCCTTAATAGATATTCTTAATTTACAACGACTGCCAAAAACTTGATCCAAACAAATAAACACACTAAAAAACAAACACAATTATAATATAAGAAAAATAATTGGTAATAAATTGAAGATTTTAAATATGTAGTTTTAAGTAAAGAGTTAGCTAAATTCTAAACCTTTCTAAGATTCTAGAATTAAGTTCAACAAACACTAACTAAATACAACAAAATAATACAATAAACACAATTACTACCACTCAAACATACTAACTACACACAAAAATCCAAATACATTACAGTATGTGTACTAAACAAAACATAACAATGAAAACTAACAATCTCAACAATATCAACAGTAAACAACAAAGTACAGAATACTTGTACCATCAAAATTTCATAACAATACATAAACAGAAAATAACATAAAATAGAAAATAGAACTACAAATCCAACTAAGCATCATCTTCCTCATCACTATCATCACTAAGCCAAGCAACAGTAGGCTCATACGGTGGATATTTAGGGTACTGAGGAAATACTACATCTAGTTACCTCTATTGAGATGCTCCATAGCTATGTTGTACTCCCCCTCATAATTAGTTCTTCTTTTCATAAACCCATCCATATGCTCAGCAAAATGCTCTACGTTTGCCACATTTTCATTGGTATAAATAACATTATTCAATATTCTTTCCATAAGATGTGACTGAGTATCAGAACCAGAACTCTGACCTCGTGATGTAGAAACATGTGAAGTAGAGACAGCAGAACTACTGAAGAATCCACCCTTTAAACCAAACTAAAGAATGATGTGAATAAATCTTCACATTTACACTGGTAATGGGCTTCAATGGCTGTAGGATCTCTTCCCAGCTATCATATCTAACACCAGCCTGCTCACATAACAAAAAGATTAAGGATGCAAATCCTAAACCTGCGGTAGTAGAATCAATGGAAGAACTGGTAATAACTTCATAAATCAATCCTCCAATATCAATCGACTTGGACTGCTGAATATAGCAGTTCAGGGTTGCTCTCTCTCGAGTCACTTCACTTAGATGATTTGTAGGAAGTAGACGAGTAGAAATAAAATAATGTCATGCCTTGGCATTGACATCCAACTTTGAGGTAGAAAAATTCACTCTTCTTTCATTTGTAATCTTCCATAATCCTATCCCATTAGTTAAAAATGATATAATCTCATCTAACTTCTCCTCAGTAGGACTATAGTTTGCATAAAAACACAAAGTACTAGAAGGAAGATGGTAAAACTGATTAATTACCTCAGGAGAAAATGGTACTGTCTTCCCCCGCACTATGACTCCTTCTTCATCAGCCTCCGAGAGGTTCACATAGAACTCTTGTACAACAGAGATCACGACGATAGCAGAAAAATAACAGAACCAATCTCACTGGCGGCTAACAATCAACTCCTCGACGGTTCCTTCTGGACTTTTGAAACATCGCTCAGCAATCAGTTTCCTTGTATGTAAAGCATCACTGTATTGATCCTGAGTTCTCGAACAAATAAATTTACTCGAATCAAACGGAGCTTTCCCCTTTCTTCTTTTCATTCTCGGTGCCATTTTCTAAAAATTTGTATAAAATTCAAAATAATTATACCTTTAACTCCAAATCACTAAACTCAACTTCTAAAAGCTTAAACTAACAAATCTTTGCATTTTCCATCATTTTTTTCCAAAAAATTCACCATGAATAGTGATTTTCAGGTAGATTATGAATGTACTTAAAATACATGGTAAAAATCACAAATTTTTGCATAGAAGTGAAGCTCTTATTTTAAGAAGATCAAATCTAACAAATTTGGCTTGAATCCACCAAGAAATCTTCAAAATAGTTGATGCCCTAGCGTATAAATCACGAAAAACTTAAGGTAGAAGATGAAGTTGAGGAAAAAATGGAGATTTTTGGACCCAAAATTCACTTAAAACCGTTCGCGAATCGGTTTTCGTGAACCGATGCTTAATCACAAATGGTTCGGCGCTTAGGCTCCAGTCTATCTTTTTAGGCAGCGCTTAAGCATGGGATTTGGTGCTTAGGCGCCAGTGCACAATTTTTTATTTTTTCCATTTAAGTGAAATGCGCTCTAGCTTAAGTCAACCAACCCTCTATGGTCTCAAAATACTGTATATACTATTTTCTTCCCTCTTGCTTTCTTCTAACTCAAAATTTCACCAATTTAAGCTAATTCAATTCACCACTTAATACACAAAGCTTTTCACAAACAAAACATTTACATTCATTCACAGACGATTACAAACATTTTTAAATACATAAATTCTCAATCCAAATAGTATTGGAAGAGAAAATTCCTAACACAGACTCTAAACAAACTTAACTCATAAAAACACTTTAAAACACTCTTAATATTAACAAACAACATTAAGCACTCAAAACACTAAACAAAGAACTTAATAATGAACTTAATTCCATTCTCTAGTTGACGGAACAAAGTCAGGCCTATCGTTAGTTTCTCCTTCAGCATTTGGAATGTATATCTGAAAGAACGGACGATGGTTAATAACTCTGGTTGAATCTTCTTCAATCCATTTTCTTCTTTAGATACATGGCCTTGTTTGCTTCTTCTATAAAATTGGTAAGGCTAAACTGTATCTTTAGTTGCCATCCCATATAATCTAGATGTGCATTAACTTCCATCCCTTTTGCTTCAATTGAAGCACCATTAGCCTCAATCTTAGTGATCTTCTCTGCTATTCCTTCAATATTAATGGCTAGAAAACTGTTATACATCTCTTTCGCACTCTGACTAATAAACTTCTTTCTCATTACTTCCTCCTTCTTCTTCAAATCACTCTCCTAAGATGACATTTTTCCAAGATTTTATCTTTTTCACATAGAATTTAGGGTTAAATGAAGGTCTGGTGAGATTTCTACTCATACCCACTTTATTTATAGGCATAAAACTCCCCCATAACTCCTAGAAACTTCTTAGAACTGCTCTTATACGTTCAAACCAACCAATTTGCAAATTAGAGTTTCTAGAAATCAAAATTTGCACATGTTTTTTAACTGTTGCACTTAAGCGCCGGATCTTGGCGCTTAAGCGCCAGTGCTCAATTTAGCACAGGTCAACTTAACGTCCAAACATTCACAGGTCAACTTAACGTCCAAACATTCATTCTAACAGGTCTAAGTCATCTTTAAATGTCTTAAAATTATTACAAACTTAATATAAATCTAAATACTACCATAATTTTCTAAATCGCACACAATAACATAACAATAAAAACAAATACACAGATAACTATGGGGTATATTGACCTCACTTTTGGTTGAGGTTTAGTTGTCCCTCTTTAGTAGCTTAAGGTCTAGCTATAGGACTTTCCTATTGACTATTCTTAGACAACTAGACAAGGAACCCTCACCCTTAAAAATTTCAAACTCTTCTCTACTCAACTTGAAGTTCCACATATTGGTCCTAACCTCTAGCACTTAGTAGGTGGGGTCACTATGGGGGAAACTCAAGATGAGTCACCCTTAGGACTGCTGGACCTTAGGGTTGACCCTAGGTGTTGGTCTAGGGCTAAGGCACTTACTTGCAATCACTTGTACTCACAATCACTCATTATCCTAAACCCAGAGCTTCTAGGCTTTGGTCCCTTTATACTTTTGGGAGACTCCTGTAGGTGGTTCCCTAAACCCATTAGCCTTAGGCTAGGGTTTAGCTAACAACACTACATAGAGGACCCAAAATGGGGTTTCCATTGATCCATGGCTTTTTTATGGTGGTTGGCAATCTAACTCTATCAAGATACCCAACCTACCATATTGCCCCTAAATTCCCCCAAATTACCCAGATACCCTTGGGACCCCAAATTTGGCCAAAATCTCCAAATCTATCCAAAATACCCAAACTTGTTCAAAAATCATTTCAAACACCTTGAAAACACCCAAATTACCCAAAATCTCCAAATTGGCCAAAATTACCAAAATACCCCTCTTTGGCCCACAATTTCAAAAATTTTATATAATCCCAAAAAAATTCCCAAAACCTCTCAAATATTCTCAATTTCATTTTACTCAACTATCACATGACCCAATTTGGCCAATTTAACCATCCTTGATCAAAACCCGCAAATTGCCCTTTAAAGGCCCATATTTTCTCCAAATCACCTCAAATGTCTATCCAATTGGTCTCAATTTCCCCAATTTCAATTCTAAACTCAAATTCACTCTTCATATGACCATTGAAGACCAAATTAAAGTCCAATGGATCCATGATTTGAATCCAATTTTGATTAAATAAAAAAAACCCAATTTTGGCCCCATGACTTGGTTCCACCAAATTGAACCCATAGCCCACTCAATTGGCCACAAATTGTGTTGAAAAATATTCATGACATTCCTACACATCAAATTTGACCTTCAATTGGCCTTGGTAAGACCTCAATTTTATTTGATTTCAACCTAAGTCCAAAAGCCCCAAATTTGCCCCAAATTGACCATGTCTCAAAATCTCACCAAATTGATGGCCTTAGCCCCAAAATTTTTACTCCATACCTTCATGAAAAATCTTCACAACACTTCCCTTGATCATGTGGACCATTCAATTTGGACTTAGCCCAAGGCTAGCCCAACCTAGACCCATGTCTAGCCCAACATGCCCAAATTGGCCAAATTTCAAAAATCCCTCAAATTGACCTACCAATTAAACTCAAAATCACTTAAAACCTTTACCAAAAATCTTCATAACAATCATATACACAATTTTGATCAATAAATTGGGTCATTTGACATGGATAACCTAGCTCAAACCCAAACTTTGATCACTTGAACCCACATTGAACCTATGCATTAAAGATGGCCTAACTACCCCAAAGTCACCCAATTAACTCCACCTCAACCATTGTTTAGACCCTAAGACTGAGCCAACCCATCTAAACACCTAAACTAAGCCATGGACCAAAGGTCCCCTAAATTAAGGGATTTCATTCCATTTTTTCTTAAGCTTAAGATATTTTTTCCAAAATCAAACCTCAATCCATTAAATTGCTGTGACATTTTCCCCTGGGTTCCCTGAGCTCCTAGCTACCTCCCCCTGGCCGACCGGCAGGCCTAGTGGCCGGAAAATGACCAAACCAAGAGCCACCCCCATGAAGCTTCACCCAAATCAAACCTAGAGGCCAGCTTATCCAAATCAAACTGTAGAGCTCCTCTGCCCTCCACCTAAGCATTACAATGCACCCAAACTTGTGCCCTGAGAGCCACTCCATGGCCATTTTTATGAAAGTTCACCTCCATGGACATGGGAGGTGTGCTGAAAATTTTTTAAAGAGAGCCTCTCAAACTTCTCACAAAGCTTCTCTGAGATCCCCTCAATGCAATCCAACCCTCCTCCCCCACTGAATTCCACTATGAAAGCTTAATTTCGAGCTCAAACCTCTACCCAAAACCAGGAGAGAACTCATTACACTTCCACAGTCCACCGAACTTCAATTACTTGTGTCCACACCTTCACAACCAAGAAAGAAGCCAAAGCCCCATCAAATTACCCTCTGAAATAGCCTCCATCATAGCTCTAGACCAACACCTGAAATCGAGCTGGATCGAGTTCATACCTAGGCCTTACACCATAGCAAGAGGCTTAATCCCTAGCCTCCTTGGACCCCAACAAACGTGCCAAGACCCTTTGATTAAAGCTTCACTTCTCAGAGAAAAGGTATAAAACTTCTCTCCCTCCCGAGCCTATTTTGATTCTCCATTTGATTAAGCTTAATTTAATTGCATGATTACCGTATGGATGTGTTCATCTCACTTAGACGAGTCCATAGGATCAAACCCAAAGTGATTTGGTTGAGTCTAGGTTAAGATCTTAGAGCTTTAGTGTGGACGGTCATGGGATCACTCTATCGGGGATGATGACGGGGAGTCGTCTGATCGCGCGTGTATCGGATGGACGGAGGAGATCAAGCCGGATAGCGCTTCGAAACATAAAATGCGGGCCGAGTCAGCAACTATGTGGATAACAGCGTCCAACTAGAGCGCGCCACGCGTGCCTTCGGAGCTGCCTAGGATCTAGTCAACACACGCTGTTTAAATAGATAAATAGGGATTTTTCCTATTTATTTAAATACCCCTAACTTCAAAAATTCATATCTTGGTGTAGAAAAATCACAAAAATAAAATAAAAATACCTCTTGCTCAGTGAATAGAGGAGAACAATGTGGAAATAATTTGAAGTCCATTTAAAAAATATTTTATTTTTAATTAATTAAATACTGATTTGAATGTTTTGATTCTCCATGCATATTGACACTTCACCATGGCTTGAAACTTTAACATGTTATATCCTCTGTCAAGGGAAACATCCTCTAATTTTTCCAAAGTCATAGAAAGTCTCTAGACAAAGATCTATATTTTTCAAGTTTATGCACATTATTTGCTTAAATTAATCATGGAAATTAGCATGTTGATAAGAAATTTTCCTGAAAATTTTGGAAGGTTTATGATGACTGACCACGACTTTATATGTGCTTAAAAATATAAGATAAATATGGACGTAATAAATATTCAATAATTGTAAAGTCACACTTATCAATGCAAGTATACATATCGCTCAAGTAATATAGGCCTCTAATGGAGTCCTAGATATCGATCCCACAGGGAGTGGTTTAGAATTACGAACAAAGATTTTAGAAAAAGTAATACTTTAATCACAACAACGAAGTTCAATTTGCTTATCTGTCACTAATAGGTAATTGCAATATATAATTTTAATAACTATTAAATAACAAATGATACTAATGAGGGTTTAAATGTGATATTTCAATAATACACAAAGCATCATTCTCCTTGTCAAGAAATTATAGTGAATCGATAAAGTGAATTGGTTTAAATTATATTGTGCCAAATAGGAGCATACCTATTCTTTACCCTTTGGTCCAGACATAAAGAACATTGACAAATCCTATGCTTGTTTACTGAATTTGCAGCTAGGCTGGGAAGATACCAGCTCTCACTTTGGAGCTCCCACGTTCCCCTTGCCTGAGGGCTAACATCTACACTTCAGCACCCAAACGATAGGACCAAATTGAGGATTTTAGTCTATCACTCTAAAATCTCCAATTCTACGCCCGATAATATTATTTCCTTATTTATTTGCACCCAACTTCCAAGGGCTTTGACTTCTCTGAATCTTGGATGTAATCTTCACTTTAGTTGTAAATCTCAACATATTTTAACAAATCAATT
>JXCR01147618.1:25507-46819 GCA_002079205.1 Phalaenopsis hybrid cultivar
GAGGAAGAAATCTCTCACTTTACCTCCACTCTTACAATCTCTCGAAGAATTCTTCACACTATTGGAACCTTTCTAACCTCCAGGAACTCTCTCTGGCACTTCCCCCTCTCTTAGACTCCCTTCTCTCTTTTCCAATTTTCGGCCAAAATAGTCTTTTAAAGTTGTGGATGAGCTTTCTCAAGAGTTGCNAGTATTTTCTCAACCTCAATACATTAATTCAGGGTCGCAATCCATGCCACAACACTCAAAACGCTGAAAACAAAACATCCTATGCTTAGTCTCAACTATACAGAGATCTATAAGCATAATTCTAAAGCAAAGCAAATATAAAGTTCAAATCTAAACACACATAAACATAAAGGTAGCATAGGAAATCTACTACTCGTCAGATTCTGTGCNAACATATAGATAGTAATATAAATCTACTAATCCTCAGACTCAGTACTCGATTCTCCCATTATTGCACCTGAATGAAGAGGTTGTAGAAGGGTCAGAATGGAAATTATTCAGTAGAATCCTCCACAATTAATTTCATCCTCTTCATCAGTCGTATCAAACTATCTTCTAAATGTCCAGAATGTTTGAAATGCTCTTTCATCCTCCAGTCCAGATGATCAAAGAAATCGGAGATATTATTAATTGCATTCATGACATTTTGTACCTCCTTTTCTAATTTCTTGATTCGACGCAGGATCACCAAAGACTTATCAGGGACTAAGGGTGGAACTGGCAGTGAATTCTGAGATGATTTATCAACTATCATGGCCATGCCATTTTCATTCTCAAATGATGGGAATCTTTCAGTTGGATCCAAAGGCTTCCAAGGCAGCAGTACTTTTTCCCAATTCTTATAGGATACTTGGAACTGACTGCAAAGTGAGAAAATTGTGGAGTGGTGTCCAAGCCCATAAGTTGATCCATGAATGATCAGGCCCAAAACCGACTTCACAATTATAGATCCAACATCGATCGACAGTCCCCTTTGGATGCAGTAATTTAAAATGACACTTTCTTTAAAAATTTTACCGATCTTCATTGTCGGTAACAGTTTCGCAGAAATGAAAAAGTGCCATGTTTAGAAACGGGATTCAGGAGTGTTGCAGAAAAACTAACATACCCGTTTTCTCTTGTTTCTCAATCGTCAATTTCATCCGTTAAATACTGGTAAATCTCATTCATCTTGTTTCTCGTTGGGACGAAATTGAAATAATGACAGACCGGAACATTTTCTATCATATATAATTTGTTGATCCGTGCAGGAGTGAAAATGATCCATCTTCTTTGCACATAAACAACTCCTTGGTTGATTTCATGTAAATTTGCAAAAAACTCTTTTACTACTGAAACCACCACGGCGGCAGTAGTGTAGCACAACACTTCCCATCTTCGCCGCACTATTTTTTATTTAATATCCGTCGTGGGATTATTCAATCAGTGATTCACGAATCCTCATTCTTTGATTAATCTTTTCTTCGTCAGCAACTTGTTGAAGATTCGCTGTGCTTCCGCACTAAAAAACTTCCGTCGATTGAAAACTCGCATTCTGGGATTATCAGGGGAATTGGAAGCCATGGAAATGGAATTGGTAGAGTTTCACTTCATTTTTGGAGGNTAGTAAACTCAACAGGAAATCCACGCACTTGAACAATTCCATCTTCAAAATAGATTACATTGGCGTATAACTCCTTCACAATGTTTGCATCAGCCTTATTGGTGGTGTAACAAAAGTTTTCCCACCTCCTCTCAATAATAACTTGCTCGATTTCTCCTCCCGGACTTTCAAAAACTCGATCTTGTATACACTTCTTTCCTTTAAATATAGATCTGAGTCATCGAATTGACGAAGCGAGACTCGTCGAACTCAACTCGTCTCTTTTATGTGGAGCCATTTCAATCTAATCAAATTATAGAAAAATTTCAAAAATTACTTCAAATATGAAAATCATGGCTTCCAACAGTAATTCTAAGAGTTCAAAATTAAGATCCATGAATTTCTTCCGAAATTTTCTTCACATTCTCACATTTTTCGGTTCTCCTCTATGTGGAAGAAATCCATGTTGAAAATCAAATATTTTTAGTTTGGAGTGAAGCTCTTACCTAGAGAAGATCAAATTCAGTGTTAAAAAGCCTTGAAATCGCCTCCCAATCCAAGATGTTTCAAGCCCTAGTTTGAAAATGACATTTTTAGGAGGAAGGGGGTGATGCATAGTGGCAGTTGACTGGTCAAATCGCAGTTAAAGGTGTTTTTTGTGAGCTCGCCGTCGGCGGGGTCTATCGCGCCGTCGGCGGGGTCTATGGCGCCGTCGGCGCGCTCTATTGGAATTAAATCCTAAGTCTCGAGAAAAAACTGTTGTTGGCGGCGTCGAGAGCTCCGTCGGCTGGCTCTATTGATTTTGTCAAAATTTCAAATTTTCATGATTTTGATCAATTTCAAGCCTTAATGACATCTTTCTAATCATTATAGACATAATTTTAAGAGACTAAATGATTCACTTACCACATATAGACTTTGACAACAGAAAACATCACATTTATATATAAATTCGAAGGGGTACAATATAAGTTACATATCACACCTAAGTTTGGTACTAGATTCTCCTCTGAGATCACCCATTGATTACACATGAATGAATTGGTTGTAGAAGGGTTGGAATGGAAACTCTTCAGTGGAATCCTCTTCTATTAACTTCATCCTCCTCATCAGTCGTATCAAATTATCATCTAAACATCCAGAGTGATCAAAATGTTCCTTCATCCTCCAGTCTATATGATGAAAGAAATCAGAGATATTATAAATCACATTCATGACATTTTATACCTCATTTTCCAATTTCTTGATTCGGTCCAGGATCACCAGAGACTTATCAGGAATTAAGGGTTGAACTGGAAGTGAATTTTGAAATGATTGATCTACTGTAATTGTCATGTCATTTTCATCTTCAAAAGCTGGAAATCTCTCAGTTAGATCCAAAGGCTTCCAAGGTAGCAGTACCTTTACCCAATTTTTATAGGACACTTGGAACTGACTGCAAAGTGAGAAAATTATTGAGGGGCGTCCAAGCCCATAAGTTGATCCATGAACGATCAAGCCCAAAACTTACTTCACAATTATTGATCCAATGTCGATCGACAGTCCCCTTTGGATGCAATAATTCAAAATGACACTTTCTTTAGAAACTTTAACGATCTTCATTATCTGTAACAAAAAGTGTCAATGTTTTGAAACAGGATTTAGGAGTGTCGCAGAAAAACTAACATTCCCAGTCGTCAGTTTCGTTCGTTAAAAATTAGAAAATTTCATTCATTTGGTTTCTTGTTGGGACGAAATTGGAATAATGGCAGACATGAACATTTTCAACCATGTATAATTCGTTGATCCATGCAGGAGTGAAAGTGATCCATCTTCCTCGCACATAAACAACTACCTGGTTGATTCCGTGTAAATTTGCATAGAATTCTTTTACCACAGGAACCACCACAGTGGCGAAGGTGTAACACAGTACTTCCCATCTTCGTCGCACTATCGTTTCTTCAATATCCCTTGTGGGATTATTCAATCCACGATTTACAAATCCTCATTCCTTGATCAATCTTTTCTTCATCAGTAACTTGTTGAAGATTCGTTGCGCTTCCGCACTAATAAACTTTCGCGGATTGAAAACTCGTATTCTGGGATTATCAGAGGAATTGGATGCCATAGGAATGAGATTGGTGGAGTTTCACTTCATTTTTGGAGGAAAAATATGAACTAGGAATTGAATTTTTGAGTTTAAAAAGATTATTCCCGCCTAGAAACTGCCAAAAACCGCCATTTGAACCCAAGTAACCGCCATTTCACCGGTATCGCCATCGGCTAGGTCGAGGGCGCCGTCAACGAGCCTCGTTATTAATTTTTTCCTGGACACTTGGGAAAAACCCGCCGTCGGCACCCAAGGCAAAAATTTCACAGTTTTCGTTCTGGTCTGAATGCGTTCTAATTTTTCTCTATGGATCCAATTTTTAAGATGTTTCAAGGGTAAATATGAGTAGTAGAGCTTAATACTACCACATAATAATGATAATTTAAAATACAAACTACTATAATTGCGATAAAATTAAAGATAAATATGGATTGCCTCCCACAAAGAGCTTGATTTAACATCGTCAGCCTGACCTATTCAAGTGTCATTCAGGTTGACTGATCATTAAAATTTCTTTAAAAATTGGTCTTTTACCCTCATAATATGGTTTTAATCTGCGTCCATTTACTTTAAATCTTTTTTCAGTTTTTTGATCTTAAATTTCAACAGCTCCGTACGTATAAACTTGAGTCACAGTAAAGGGTCCTAACCAATGAGACTTCAATTTCCCAGGAAATAATTTTAGCCTAGTGTTGTAAAGCAAAACTTCTTATCCTGGTTCAAAGTTCTTTTGGTTAATCTTCAGATCATGCCATAACTTTAGTTTCTCCTTATAAATTTTGTCATTATCATAAGACTCATTTCTTAATTCTTCCAATTTATTTAATTGTAACAATCTCTGCTTAACAACATCTTTCAAATTATAATATAATTCTTTAGTCGCCCAATATCCTTTATGCTCCAATTGCACTGGTAAGTGAAAAGTCTTTCAAAAAATAAGTCTGTAAGGAGTCATTCCAATAAGAGTTTTATAAGCAGTTCTGTAAGCCCATAATGTGGTATCCAGTTTANAACAATTCCCGCCCAAAAACCGTCAAAAACTGCCATTAGAACATAAGAAACCGTCATCTTACCGGTATCGCCGTCGGCACGCTTCTGTATTAATTTTTTCTGGACTCTCGAGAAAAACCCACCGTCGGCGGTGTCAAAGGTGCCATCGGCGCCCAAGGCAAAATTTTCACTGTTTCGCTCTGGTCCAAATACGTTCCAATTTTTCTTCATGGATCCAATTTTTAAGATATTTCAAGGGTAAATAAGAATAATAGAGCTTAATACTACCATAAACTTGTGATAATCTCAAATAAAAACTATAATAATTACTATAAAAAAAAATAAATATGGGTTGCCTCCCATAAAGCGCTTGGTTTAACGTCGTCAGCCCGACTTATTCAGGTGTTATTCAGGTTGACTGATCATTAAAACCTCTTTAAAATTTGGTTTTTTACCCTCATAATATGAATTTAATCTATGACCATTTACTTTAAATCTATTTCCCATTTTTTTATCTTCAATTTCAATAGCTCCGTAAGTATAAATATGACTCACAGTAAATGTCCCTAACCAACGAGACTTCAATTTCCCAGGAAATAATTTCAACCTAGTGTTGTAAAGTAAAGCTTCTTGTCCTGGTTACAAGTGCTTTTGGTTAATCTTTCGATCATGCCATAACTTTAATTTTTATTTATAAATTCTGTCATTATCATAAGACTCAGTTCTTAATTCTTCCAATTCATTTAATTGTAACAATCTCTTTTTGCCAGCATCTTTCAAATTATAATTGAATTCTTTAATTGTCCAATATGCCTTATGCTCCAATTCTACTGGTAAGTGCCAAGTCTTTCCAAAAATCAGTCTATAAGGAGTCATTCCAATAAGAGTTTTATAAGCAGTCCTGTAAGCCCATNGTTTAGTGGACCAATCTACGCTATTAGGGTTTACAGTCTTCTCAAGTATTTGTTTAATCTCTATATTAGAAACTTCAGCTAACCCACTAGTTTGAGGGTGATAGGCTGTAGAGATTATGTGAATAATATTAAACTTTTCTGTCAATCTCTGAATATATTTATTCCTAAAATGAGATCCTCCGTCAGTGATAATCATTCTAGGCATTCCGTATCTAGTGAAAATATTTTTCATCAAAAATCTTGAAACACTTTTAGCGTCACAACGAGGTAAAGCTTGTGCTTCAATCCACTTAGAAACGTAGTCCACTGCATTTAATATATATAAGTTCCCAAATGAAGGAATAAACGGTCCCATAAAATCTAATCACCAAACGTCAAAGATCTCAACTTCCAATATGAAATTTAAAGGCATTTCATTTCCTCTAGATATATTGCCTACTCGTTGACATCGATCATAAGTTTTTATATATCTATAAACATCTTTAAATATGATAGGCCAATAAAATCCAGTTTGTAAAATTTTATAAGCAATTTTATCAATCCCAAAATGTCATCCAAATTCAGAATCATGACATTTCTGAATGATCAGCTCAGTTTCTTCATAAGGTAATCCCAAAATATCCTCCAAATTTAGAATCATGACATTTCTGAATGATTAGCTCAGTTTCTTCATAAGGTACACAGTCTTCCAAATTCAGAATCATGACATTTCTAAATGATCAGCTCAGTTTCTTCATAAGGTACACATCCTTCAAATTCAAAATCATGACATTTCTGAATGATCAGCTCAGTTTCTTCATAAGGTACACATCTCAAAAATTCAGAATCATGACATTTCTGAATAATTAGTTCAGTTTCTTCATAAGGTACACATCTTCTCATAACTGATATCCTTACATTATTTATATAAATAAGGATCATCCTAAAAATATTCTTTTGCATCATGAATGAATTTTATTTGTAGTTGTAATGTCAGCATAGGTGGCAAAATATCACTTACGATATAGTTAACAATATCAGCATACCATGATATTTTTCACTCATTAATATTATAAAGTTATTCATCAGGNAAATATACTCTTAAAAATTAGTCTCCCAACATTTATAGTTCTATTATTTTGAATACAGAAATTCAGAATAGCTCTATCTCTAGTTACCTCGCTATGGTGATAGGTCGGTAACATAGCAGAAGAAATGAAATAGTGACACGCCTTAGAGGTGGCATTCAGCATGGAAGCAGAAAAATTTACCCGGAAAATGAAATAGTGTCACGCCTTAGAGGTGGCATTCAACATGGAAGCAACAAAATTTACTCGTTCTCGCTGCTTTATCTTCCATAGAATAACTCTATCTCTAGTTACCTCACTATGGTGATAGGTTGGTAACAGAGTAGAGGAAATGAAATAACTCTATCTCTAGTTACCTCACTATGGTGATAGGTCGGTAACAGAGTAGAGGAAATGAAATAGCGTCACACCTTAGAGGTGGCATTCAACATTGAAGCAGAAAAATTTACCCGTTCTCGCTGCTTTACCTTTCATGTTTCTTTCCCATCAGTGAGAAAGCTGATCACATCATTAAGGGGGCCTTCCATTGTACTAAAGGATTCATTTTGGTAGCTATAAGAGTCTGGGACTTCATAAAAAGTGTTGATGCGGGCGGCAGTAAACTCAACAGGAAATCCACGCACTTGAATGATTCAATCTTTTGAAAAGATTACATTGGCGTAGAACTCTTTCACAATGTTTGCATCAACCTTATTGGTGGTGTAACAAAAGTTTTACCACCTCCTCTTGACAATAACTTGTTCGATTTCTCCTTCCGGACTTTCAAAAACTCAATCTTGTATACACTTCTTTCCTTTAAATATGGAAGTAAATTTTGTCTGAGTCATTACATTGACGAAGCGAGACTCGTTGAACTCAACTAGTCTCTTTTTTTGTGGAGCCATTTCAATCTAATAAAATTATAGAAAAATTTCAAAAATTACATCAAATATGCAAATCATGGCTTTCAATAGTAATTCTAAGAGTTCAAAATTAAGATCCATGAATTTCTTCCCAAATTTTCTTCACATTCTCACATTTTTCGGTTCTCCTCTATGTGGAAGAAATCCATGGTGAAAATCAAATATTTTGAGTTTGGAGTGAAGCTCTTACCTAGAGAAGATCAAATCCAGTGTTAAAAAGCCTTGAAATCGCCTCCCAATCCAATATCTTTCAAGCCCTAGTTTGAAAATGGCATTTTTAGGAGGAAGGAGATGATGAATAGTGGCAGTTGACTGGTCAGATCGTAGTTAAAGGTGTTTTTCGTGAGCTCACCGTCGGCGGGGTCGATGGCACCGTTGGCACCGTTGGCGCGCTCTATTGTAATTAAATACTAAGTCTCGGAAAAAATCCGTCGTTGGCGGCATCGAGGGCGCCGTCGGCTGGCTCTATCGATTTTGNGTTTCTGCAACAAAACATTAAAAATACCTTTCTTTAAAGTGTAATATCATAAAAAACAGTATATAATAGGTATGAAAACCTCAACATATTTTCCTCTGGTCAAAATCCCCCAAACTTAACTATTACTTGTCCTCAAGTAATAATTACTACATAAAAGTTATAATCTATTGTAGTAAGGTTTTGATTCAGAAATACTATAAGTTTGATTTAAATAAATATCATAGTGAGATTTTTAGAAAAAATTCCAATTCAGAAATACTATAAGTTTGATTTAGATAAATACCATAGTGAGATTTTCAGAAAAAATTCAAGTAAACCATAAGTTTGATTTAGGATAAATATCATAGTGAGATTTTTAGAAAACAGTTCAAGCAATTGAATTCGTTTGACTTAAATAAATATCATAGTGAGATTTTTAGAAAACAATTCATTTAATTGAATTAAGCCTTGTAAGCCAAGATTATCTAGTCATCAAGTTTAAAGTTCTAACCTTCTATTTATTTCAAGAATGACTATATGTTGCAATATTAAGTCACTTAAAATTTCCAAAAGATATGAACTTCATGAGAACTCTGCTAGTAAAAGATCTATTCCATAAATATAAGTTCAGGAATGTATTTAAGTTTTCCTTTTAGGTAGGTCCAGTGAAGCCAATTTTTTATTAGGCATAGCTTCTCCATACTTTATAAATTTTTTTTTCTTTTCTCTTTTTTCATTTGGATTGCTTTCAATCCTATATTTTTTTTTTCTTTTCAGGGATTATTTTTAATCCTTTCTTTTTCCTTTTTCAAGTGAGGATTACTATATCTGGATAGCCTTTAATGATTTTGAACTTCAATTTTCTTTCCCTAAATTTGAAACTCAAAGCATTCCTTTACCTTATAAACATTTCATAGTTTTTACATCATTGAGCCCCAATATTTTCTTCTCAAATGAATTTCCAGATTCTTAATACTTCAAAATATAGTTTCTTTTACTTTAAATAGTTAACTATAATCTTATTCTCTTATACTAAATATCTTAAGTTACAAATTAATTTTCATTACAAAAATATTTCTTTAAATCTACCATAATATTTAAATAGTTACAAAAATATAGTTACCTGAATTAAATTCACTACATAAAATCATATAAATAATTTTTGCAAATATTGAAATAGAGGACATATAATAGTTAATCTTTTTCTTCCCTCCCCAAAACTTAAATTTTTCATTATGAAATAATATAGATGGAAAGAAAAACTATAAATATAAATCATACCTCAGTATTGTAGGCATTTTCATCATTCTGAAGTTTTTGCAGGCCTTCTCAAATTATTATTTCACCGTGTCTGTAATATTAGGAGCTTTCTACACATATAAATCATTAGAGGAATTTCTAGGTAATGAAATTTTGAAATAAGTATATAAAACTTAAAACATTAAACAAGCACAATATTTCCTAACTACAATACTAAATAAAACAATTACAATTAAAATGCAAAATAAAAATCACATTACATTCCAAAATACTACTCAACATCTATCACAAAACAATTACAATTAAAATGCGAAATAAAAATCACATTACATTACAAAATACTACTCAACATTGCAAAAATAAAGATCACATTACATTACAATCCACAAAATACTACTCAACATCTATTAAACTCACAAAAATGAAAATCACATTACATTACAATCCATAAAATACTACTCAACATCTATTAAACTACACATGCACATTTAACTATAACACTAACTTTATAACAAAAACTAAAATTATCCAAGTACAACGAAATAATAAAAATGAAAGTTCAAATACACAAACATCCGTTTCTATTAAAAATAAAATCACAAAAATAAAAGTACAAATATAAGTACATCAATTTCATTCAATATTAAAATCCCAAGCTATATCTTCATCGCCTTGATAAGCAGGTGGATCGGGCTGATACTGAGTATATCGGGGGCACTCAGGAAAAGTAACATCAGGCTCACCTGTGTAGTGTCGGGCCTGAGCTTCATAATAAACTACCTCAAAATTTGAATGCCTCTGAAGGTACTCACTATCATAATCATGTCGACGTTCTAAACCTCCAATCCTTTCACTTATCAAGTCTATGTAAGGTCAACTCATTCATCAAATCAGAGAGGGTAGGAGAACTAGAAGGTGGAAGGTCATAACTTGTAGAGGGGACATCTCTACTAGTAGAAGGTTCTTGACTTCCACTCCCAGTTCTCCATTTCTCATCGGATTCATAAGTCTTCAAATTAGCTTTATTAATGGGTTTCATAGGGTAAACCCATTCTTCATCTCCAAATTCCACTCCAGAAAGTTTGTAAATTGCATAAATAAGTTCAGGATGTCCTAGACCTCCACTAGTCTCACTCTTTATCGTAGTCAACATATTCTTAAAAATTAGTCTCCCCACATTTATAGTTCTATTATTCTGAATACAGAAATTTAGAATAGTTCTATCTCTATTTACCTCACTATGGTGATAGGTCGGTAACATAATAGATGAAATGAAATAGTGCCACGCCTTAGAGGTGGCATTCAGCATGGAAGCAAAAAAATTTACCCGTTCTCGCTTCTTTATCTTCCACGTTCCTTTCCCATCAGTGAGAAAGTTGATCACATCATTGAGGGGGCCTTCCATTGTACTAAAGGATTCATATTGACAGCTATAAGAGTTTGAGACTTCGTAAAAAGTGTTCATGCGGGCGGCAGTAAATTCAACAGGAAATCCACGCACTTGAACGATTCCATCATCAGAATATATTACATTGGCGTAGAACTCCTTCACAACGTTCGCATCAACTTTGTTGATGGTGTAGCAAAAGTTTTCCCACCTCCGCTCTATAATAACTTGTTTGATTTCTCCACCCGGACTTTCAAAAACTCAATCTTGTATACACTTTTTTCCTTTAAATATTGAAGTAAATCTTGTTTGAGCCATCGCATTGACGAAGCGAGACTCGTCAAACTCAACCTGTCTATTTTTTCATGGAGTCATTTCAATCTAATCAAATTATAGAAAAATTCCAAAAATTACTTTAAATATGCAAATCATGGCTTCCAATGGTAATTTAAAGAGTTCAACTTTAAGATCCATGAATTTATTCCCAATTTTTATTCACATTCTCAATTAAGAGTTCAACATTAAGATCCATGAATTTCTTCCCAAATTTTCTTCACATTCTCACATTTTTTGGATGTCCTCAATGTGGAAAAAATCCATGGTGAAAATCAAATATTTTTAGTTTGGAGTGAAGCTCTTACCTCGAGATGATCAAATCCGGTGTCAAAAAGCCTTGAAATCACCTCCCAATCCAAGATCTTTCAAACCCTAGTTCGAAAATGGCATTTTTAGGATGAAGCGGATGATGAATAGTGGCGATTGACTGGTCAAAATTGAGGTTAAAGGTGTTTTTCCGTGAGCCCGCCGTCGGCGGGGTCGATGACGCCGTCGACGCCATTTATTGGAATTAAATCCTAAGTCTCGGGAAAAATCCGACGTTGGCAGCATCAAGGGCGTCGTCAGCTGGCTCTATTGATTTTGTCCAAATTCCGGATTTTTGCAATTTCGATCAATTCCAAGTTTAAACAACATCCGTTTAATCATTATAGACATCATTTTAAGGGACTAAATGATGTACTTAGCACATATAGACTTTCACAACACAAAACATCACATTTATATACAATATACGTTACATAACACACCTAAGTTTGGTATTTTCTTAACCTCAATACATTAATTCAGCGTCGCAATCCAAGCCACAACACTCAAAATGCTAAAAATAAAACATCCTATGCTTAGTCTCAACTATACAGAGATCTAAAAGCATAATTCTAAAGCAACGTAAATACAAAGTTCAAATCAAAATATATAGATAAACATATAGGTAGTAATATAAATCAACTAATCTTCAAACTCGGTACTAGATTCTCCTCTGAGATCACCCATTGATTGCACATGAACAAAGAGGTTGTAGAAGGGAATGGAAACTCTTCAGTGGAATCCTCTTCTTAAATTCATCCTCCTCATCAGTCGTATCAAGCTATCTTCTATATGTCTAGAGTGATCAAAATGTTCCTTCATTCTCCAATTTAGATGATCGAAGAAATCGAAGATATTATTAATCGCATTCATGATATTTTGTACCTTCTTTTTTAATTTCTTGATTCAGAGCAAAATCACCAGAGACTTATCAGGAATTCAGGGTTGAACTGGCAGTGAATTTTGAGATGATTGATATACTATAATGGTCATGTCATTTTCATCTTCAAAAACTGGGAATCTCACAGTTGGGTCCAAAGGCTTCCATGGTAGCAGTGCATTTTCCCAATTTTTGTAGGACACTTGGAACTGACTACAAAGTAAGAAAATTGTGGAGGGGTGTCCAAGCCCATAAGTTGATCTATGAACGTTCAGACCCAAAATTGACTTCACAATTACTGATCCAATGTCGATCGGCAGTCCCCTTTGGATGTAGTAATTCAAAATGGCACTTTCTTTAGAAATTTTACCGATCTTCATTTTCGGTAACAGTTTTGCAAAAATGAAAAAGTGCCAATGTTTCGAAAGGGGATTTAGGAGTGTCGCAGAAAAACTAACGTACTCGTTTTCTCTTATTTCCCAATCGTAAGTTTCGTCCATTAAATATTGGTAAATTTCATTCATCTGGTTTCTTGTTGGGACGAAATTGGAATAATGGCAGACAGGAACATTTTTTATCATGTATAATTCGTTGATCCATGCAGGAGTGAAAGTGATCCATCTTCCTCGCACATAAACAACTCTCTGGTTGATTCTGTGTAAATTTTCATAGAATTCTTTCACCACACGAACCACCACGGCGGCGGTAGTGTAGCACAAAACTGCCCATCTTTGTCGCACTATAATTTCTTTAATATCTGTCGTAGCATTGTTCACTTCACGATTTACGAATCCTCGTTCCTTGATCAATCTTTTCTTCATTAGTAACTTGTTGAAGATTCGCTGCGCTTCCGCACTAATAAACGTTTGCTGATTGAAAACTCGCATTCTGGGATTATCAGGGGAATTGGACGCCATAGAAATGAGATTGGTGGGGTTTCACTTTGTTTTTTGGTGGGAAAATATGAACTAGAAATCAAATTTTTGAGTTTAAAAAGATTATTCCCGCCTAGAAACTGCCAAAAATCGCCATTTGAACCCAAGTAACTGCCATTTCGCCGGTACCGCCTCAGGCTAGGTCGAGGGTGCCATCAGCGAGCCTCTTTATTAATTTTTCCTAGACTCTTGGGAAAAACCCGCCGTCAGCACCCAAGGCAAAATTTTCACAATTTTCGCTCTGGTCTGAATGCATTCTAAGTTTTCTCTATAGATCCAATTTTTAAGATGTTTCAAGGGTAAATATGAGTAGTAGAGCTTAATACTACCACATACTAACGATAATTTCAAATACAAATTACTATAATTGCGATAAAATTAAAGATAAATATGGGTTCCCTCCCACAAAGCGCTTGCTTTAACGTCGTCAGCCTGACCTATTCAAGTGTCATTCAGGTTGATTGATCATTAAAACCTCTTTAAAATTTGGTCTTTTACCCTCATAATATTTAGGTTGACTGATCATTAAAACCTCTTTAAAATTTGGTCTTTTACCCTCATAATATGGTTTTAATCTATGTAATCATTAAAACCTCTTTAAAATTTGGTTTGTTACCCTCATAATATGGTTTTAATCTATGTCCCAGTTGACTGATTATTAAAACCTCTTTAAAATTTGGTCTTTTACCCTCAAAATACGGCTTTAATCTGTGTCCATTCATTTAAATCTTTTCAGTTTTCTGATCTTAAATTTCAACAGCTCTGTACGTATAAACTTGAGTCACACTAAAGGGTCCTAACCAATGAGACTTCAATTTCCCAGGAAATAATTCCAGCCTAGTGTTGTAAAGCAAAACTTTTTATCCTAGTTCAAAGTTCTTTTGGTTAATCTTTAGATCATGCCATAACTTTAGTTTCTCCTTATAAATTTTGTCATTATCATAAGACTCATTTCTTAATTCTTCCAATTCATTTAATTGTAACAATCTCTGCTTACCAGCATCTTTCAAATTATAATTGAATTCTTTAGTTGCCTAATATCCTTTATGCTCCAATTCCACTGGTAAGTGAAAAGTCTTTCAAAAAATAAGTCTGTAAGGAGTCATTATAATAAGAGTTTTATAAGCAGTTCTGTAAGCCCATAATGTGGTATTCAGTCTAGTGGACTAATCTACGCTATTAGGGTTTACAGTCTTCTCAAGTATTTTTTTAATCTCTATATTAGAAACTTCAGCTAACCCACTGGTTTGAGGATGATAGGTAGTAGAGATTCAATGAATAATATTAAATTTTTCTGTCAATCTCTGAATATATTTATTCCTAAAATGGGATCCTCAAGTGATAGTCATTCTAGGCATTCTGTATCTACTGAAAAATCTTTTTTCATTAAAAATCTTGAAACACTTTTATCATCACAATGAGGTAAGGCTGTGCTTCAATCCACTTAGAAACGTAGTCCACTACAATTAATATATATAAGTTTTCAAATGAAGGAATAACTGGTCCCATAAAATCTAATCCCCACACGTCAAAGATCTCAACTTCTAACATGAAATTCAGAGGCATTTCATTTCTTCTAGATATATTGCCTACTCGTTTTCAACTTCCAATATAAAATTTAGAGGCATTTCATTTCTTCTAGATATATTGCCTACTCGTTGTGATCACAAGTTTTTATGTATCTATAAACATCTCTAAAGATAGTAGGCCAATAAAATTCAGCTTGTAAAATTTAACAGTTTTATCAATCCCAAAATGTCCTCCAAATTCAGAATCATGACATTTCTAAAAGATTAGCTCACAATCTAAGATGTCCTCCAAATTCAGAATCATGACATTTCTGAATGATCAGCTCAGTTTCTTCAAAAAGACACATCTCCTCATAATAAGATCTTTACATTGTTTATATAAATAAGGCTCATCCTAAAAATATGCTTTTGCGTCATGAATGAATTTCCTTTGTTTCTACAATGTCAGCATAGGTGGCAAAATATCACTTACAATATAGTTAACAATATCAGCATACCCAGTGTTAGCATAGGTGGCAAAATATCACTTACAATATAATTAACAATATCAGCATACCATGGTAATTTTCAATCATTAATATTATAAAATTGTTCATCAAAGAAACTGTCTGTAAATTAATGTCAGATGATTCTTGGTTTTCTAATCTTAATAAATGATCAGCAATTTGATTATCAGTTCCCTTTCTATTAATAATTACAAGATCAAATTCTTGCATCAAAAGTATCCATCTAATCAACCTTGGTTTAACATCCTTCTTTTGCATCAGNGAGTAAATAAGAGTAGTAGAGCTTAATACTACCACATACTAACGATAAGTTTAAATACAAACTATTATAATTGTGATAAAAATAAAGATAAATAAGGGTTACCTCCCATAAAGCGCTTGGTTTAACGTCGTCAGCCCGACCTATTCAGGTGTCATTCAATTAACTGATCATTAAAACCTCCTGCGTCCATTTACTTTAAATCCATTTCCAGTTTTCTGATCTTCAATTTCAACAACTCCGTAAGTATAAACTTGAGTCACAATAAAGGGTCCTAACCAACGAGACTTCAATTTCCCAAAATAATTTTAGCCTAGTGTTGTAAAGCAAAAATTCTTATCCTAGTTCAAAGTTCTTTTGGTTAATCTTCCGATCATGCCATAAATTTTGTTTCTCCAAATAAATTATGTCGTTATCATAAGACTCATTTCTTAATTCTTCCAATTCATTTAGTTATAACAATCTCTTCTTATCAGCATCTTTCAAATTATAATTGAATTCTTCAATCACCCAATATGCTTTATGCTCTAATTCCACTGGTAAGTGATAAGTCTTTCCAAAAATAAGTCTGTAAGGAGTCATTCCAATAGGAGTTTTATAAGCAGTTCTGTAAGCCCATAATGTGGTATCCAGTCTAGTGGACCAATCTACTCTACTAGGGTTTCAAGCCCATAATGTTGTATCCAATCTAGTGGACCAATCTATTCTACTAGGGTTCACAGTCTTTTAAATATTTGTTTAATCTCTCTTTTATAAACTTCAGCTAACCCACTGGTTTGAGGATGATAGGCAGTAGAGATTTGATAAATAATATTAACCTTCTCTGTCAATCTCTGAATATATTTATTCCTAAAATGAGATCCTTCATCAGTGATAATCATTCTAGGCATTCCGTAACTAGTGAAAATATTTTTCATTAAAAATCTTGAAACACTTTTAGCNGATCCTCAGGAGTAATAAGAATCTGATGGTAACCGGTATATCCATCTAGAAAACAAAAATATTTGTGCCCAGAAAGTCTATCTACTATTTGATCTAAAAAGGGTAAAGAGAAGTGATCTTTCATGATGACAGTGTTTAATTTTCTATAATCAATGCAAATACGCCACCCAGGTAACTTGTCTTTTCCTAGTGGCAGTGTTTAATTTTCTATAATCAATACAAATACGCCACCCAGTAACTTGTCTGATAGGTATTAATTCTTTATTTTCTTTCTTTTCAACAGTCACTCCTCCTTACTTAGGAACACAATGAATTGGACTTACCCACGCACTATCTGAAATAGGATATATAATTCCAGTGTCTAACTATTTCAAAATTTCCTTCTTAACTACTTCTTTCATCATCGGATTTAATTTCCTTTGTGGATCAACTCTTGGTTTATATTATTCATCTAATATAATTTTGTGCATACAGATGGAAGGACTGATTCCCTTAATATCAGTTAAGATCCAACCAAAAGCTTTCTTATATCTTTTCAATGTATCTAACAGTCTTTTCTCTTGCAAATTATTTAATTCAGAAGATATAATAACAGGTAATGTAGATGAGTCTCCCAGAAACACATACTTCCGGTGGATAGACAATATTTTTAACTCAAGTTCAGGTGGTTTTATAATTGACATAAATTGATTCTTATCAGCATTTTCTGTAATATCTAGCATCTCAAATCTTTCCTGAACATAATCTAATTCTTGTCCAAAATAACTTCCATCCATCCTCAAATTGTTCTTTCTCTTCAAAATATTATTTAAAATGCTCTTTCAATAGATGTTCACTAATTTCCATACGAAAACATTCATTATCTCTTTCAACGGCAGGGTATTTCATAGATTTTGTAATATTAAAAGTCACTTCTTGATCGTTAACTCTCATAGTTAATTCTCCTTTTTGAACATCTATCATAGCTTTTCCAGTAGTTAAAAATGGTCTCCCTAAAATAATAGGTATTTATTTATCTTCCTCCATATATAAAACAATGAAATCCACATGAAAGATAAATTTATCCACTTTTACTAACACATCTTCTATAACTCCCTTAGGATATGTAACTGAATGATCCACTAACTGTAGAGTTACAGAAATAGGTGAGACTTCTCNAATGAATTAGCAGCTACATCAAGATTTTGGATAGATAAGTGAATTTCATTTGTTGTAGGATTTGCATAATCTCGTAGGGGTCTAGGTTGGTGTTCATTTTCTATTCCTTGATTGTTCATGTTGTTTTCCATTATATCAGAATTTCTAGGTTCTCCTCTTAATCTTCTAATCTTTCTAACAGTGCGTTCTAATTCCGAATCGTAGGGTATAAGATTTTCAGGTCTGAATTTACGCATACAATTTGAAATCAGTACACAGTAATAAAATTAACTAAATATAAAAATAAGTTGCAATTCAAGTAAAAATTTTCTAATAATCCTAAATTGTCTGTTACTCTAATTGTGATTTTTGGTTACTCACTCCCCGGTAACGGCGCCAAAAACTTGACCGCGACAATATATATGCTTAAAAATATAAGATAAATATGGACGCAATAAATATTTAATAATTGTAAAGTCACACTTATCAAAGAAGGTATACGTATCACTCAAATAATATAGGGCTCTAATGGAGTCCTAGATATCAATCCCACAGGGAGTGGTTTAGAATTACGAACTAAGATTTNTGATATTAATTAGGGTTAATTGTGATATTCAATATATAAGAAAACATCATTCTCCTTGTCAAGAAATTATGGTAGATGGATAAAATGAATTAGTTCAATTTATATTGTGCCAAATAGAAGCATACCTATTTTTTAACCTTTGGTCCAGACATAAAGAACATTGACTAATCCTACGCTTGTTTACTGAATCTGCGGCTAGGCTGNCTATTTGTCACTAATAGGCAATTGCAATGTATAATTTTAATAACTATTAAATAACGAATGATACTAATGAGGGTTTAAATGTGATACTCAATATAACAAAGCATCCTTCTCCTTGTCAAGAAATTATAGTGAATGGATAAAGTGAATTGGTTTAAATTATTTTGTGTCAAATAGGAGAATACCTATTCTTTACCCTTTGGTCCAGGCATAAAAAAAATTGACGAATCATATGCTTGTTTACTGAATATGCCGCTAGGTTTGGACGATACCGGCTCTCACTTCGGAGCTCCCACATTCCCCTCGCCTGAGGGCTAACATCTACACTTCAGCACCCAANGCGACTAGGCTGTGAGGATACCGACTCTCACTTCGGAGCTCCCACGTTCCTCTCACCTGAGGGCTAACATCTACATTTCAGCACCCAAACGATAGGACCGAATTGGGGATTTTAGTCTGTCACNATAGGTGAGACTTCTCATAATCCTAATCTTTTGAAAATTGATAAAGGCATAAGATTAATGTTGCCTCACAAATCACATAAAGCTCTTCCATAAAATTTTTCACCAATAGCACATGGTGTAGTGAAACTGCCAGGAGCTTTTAATTTTTTAGGAAGCTTTTTCTGAATAATTGCACTACACTCTTCGCTAAGTGCAACAATTTTGTTATCCGTGAACTTCCTTTTCTTGTTCAGAATATCTTTCATAAATTTCACATAATTGGGCCTCTACGAAGGGAATATTCACTGTTAACTTCTTAAGAATTTCTAAAAATTTGGAAAATTGTAATATTTACCATTAATTTCTTAAGAATTTATAAAAGCATAGAAAATTATTTCTTCTATTTGAATCAAAATATCTTTCATAAATTTCACATAATTAGGCATTTGCTCTAAAGCTTCTACGAAGGGAATATCAGTATATCTTTCATAAATTTCACATAATTGGGCATTTGCTCTAAAGCTTCTACGAAGGGAATATTAACTGTTGACTTCTTAAGAATTTCTAAAAATTTGAAAAATTGTATATTTTGTTTGTGTTGCTTTAGTCTTTAAGAAAACGGTGGTGGAGGTTTCTCCACAGTAATTTTCATTGGTGTAAATGGATACTCTAAAACTGGGTACTCGTGATCCTTTTATTTTTCGATATCCATTTTCTCTGTTTCAGTTTCTATTTTTTTTTGCACCCTTATTTCCAATTATTTTCCACTTCGTAATTGTATCGCCTTGATTTGTTCTTTTCCTTGATCTTTAGGATTTGGTTCACTTCATAATTGTATCGCTTTTATCTATTCTTTTCCTTGATCTTTAGGATTTGGTTCCACAGTATGTAATTGTATCACTTTTATTTGTTCTTTTCCTTGATCTTTAGGATTTGGTTCCACAGTACTAAAAAAGTTTCTGATGTTCGGTTACAAAGCGCAGTAGCGATATGTCCCAATTGGTTTTCAATATTCTTAATAGCAGTTCCTCAATTTTGCAATTGATTTCCTTGATTCTGCAATTGTTGACCCATGTTTAATATCAGCTCTTCCATAGACAACTTCTTTCCTTAATTTGAGTGCACTGTTAAATCTTGAAGGATAAGAAGGTCTATAGTTAACATTTCCTTGGTTGGATGAATTTCTAATTGTTGACCCATGTTTAATATCAGCTCTTCCATAGATAACTTCTTTCCTTAATTTGAGTGTTACACAATTGTGGACCCATGTTTAATATCAGCTCTTCCATAGACAACTTCTTCTCCTTAATTTGAGTGTTACTGTCTGGAGGATAAGAAGGTCTATAGTTAACATTTCCTTGGTTGGATGATTTTCCTAATGGGTTCACTATGTTTAACATCAGCTCTTCCATAGACAACTTCTTTTCCTTAAATTGAGTGTTACTGTTAAATCCTGGTGGATAAGAAGGTCTATAGTACATTTTTTTGGTTGGATGAATGTCCTAATGGGTTTACTGAGTTGTTTGCCCATTGTTGATTTGTAGAATCTTGTTTGGATGAATTTCCTATTGGGTTCACTAGGTTGTTTGCTCATTGTTGATTTGTTGAAGAATTGTTATTCCAATTAAAATTTGGATGATTCTTCCAACATGGGTTATAATAGTTCGATAAAGTTGTTGGGTCTGTTAATAACATTTAAGGTCTCATATAAAGGTTGAACATCCACAAATTTCCCAGATGAATTCTCTTCCATCATAGGAAGTGTTGGAGAATAATTCATTCCATAATGATCTTTCTTTGATATTGCAGCAATCTGCGAAGCTAACATAGATATTACATCAGAATCATGGATACTCTACTCTTTTAGAATTTACCCGTTCAGAGGGTCATTGAAAATTGTTGGTAGCCATCTCTTATATTAATGAATAAACCTTCAGAGGGTCATTGAAAATTGTTGGTAGCTATCTCTTATATTAATGAATAAGCCTCATCAAAAGGTTTTGACATTAAAGAACCACCAACCGCAACATCTACAATCAATCTAAGAGATCCCACTAATCCATTCTAAAAAGTTTGAATTATCAACCAATCTGGTAACGAATGATGAGGGCACTTCCTAAGAAGATCTTTAAATCTCTCCCAAGCTTCATATATTGACTCTCCATCAATCTGACAGAACGATGTTATGTCATTTCTAAGTTTAGCAGTTTTGGATGGAGGGAAATAATTGGATAGAAATTTCTGTGAAAGTTCTCCCCAAATTGTAAAAGATCCTGGTGATAACAAATTTAACCACATCTTAGCCTTCTCCCTCAGTTAAAAAGGAAAAAGTCCAAGTCTAACAACATCGTTTGAGACTCTGCCATATTTAAAAGTAGCACACATTTCTAAAAAAACTAGCGAGGTGTAAGTTAGGATCTTCATTTGGTGTACCTCCGAATTGATTGTTTTGTATCATTTGGATAATAGTAGGTTTAAGCTCTAATGAATTAGCAGCTACATCAAGATTTTGGATAGATAAGTGAATTTCATTTGTTGTAGGATTTGCATAATCTCGTAGGGGTCTAGGTTGGTGTTCATTTTCTATTCCTTGAT
>JXCR01147618.1:61066-114050 GCA_002079205.1 Phalaenopsis hybrid cultivar
AAAGAGAAAGGCAGAGAAAACTACTCAGATCTCATGGGGAAAACACAACAAAACTCAAAATTTATATATAAAATCAAAGTCATACAAACTACAATAAATAAATAACTTATCTCTAATTTCTCCCCAAGAACACTCCTCGAAGTTCCTCTGAATCTCTTCCTTTCTTTACAGCACACATAATTCCTCTTCGAAATAGCAAGGAGGAAGAAATCTCTCACTTTCCTTTCACTCTTACAATCTTCGAAGAATTCCTCACACTATTGGAACCTTTCTAACCTCCAAGAATTCTCTCTGGCACTTCCCCCTCTCCTAGAGTCCCTTCTCTCTTTTCCAATTTTCGGCCAAAATAGTCTTTTAAAGTTGTGGATGAGCTTTCTCTAGAGTTGCCTAAGCATCCCTTCAAAATTTGGCTTTATCCAAAGCATGATTGGCATAATCGCAGAGCTCGCCGTCGGCGGACATTCATAATGAATTAATTCTGGAGTCTCAAAAAAATCTCGACGTCGGTAGGATCGATGGCGCCATCGGCGCCCTAGTTTAATTCTGCACATTTTGGTCCTTTTCGCTCCAAATTCGCTCCTTTTTGTATATTTTTGCTCCACTGACCATAATTCATCATTCATGCAACAAAACATCAAAAATACCTTTCTTTAAAGTGTAATATCATCAAAAATAGTATAGAATAGGTAAGAAAATCTTAACATATTTTTCTCTGGTCAATGACCAGGGAACCTTTAGGAAAATTTTTCATGAGTGAAGTCATTTAAAATGCACCTAATTTTCACAAACACTAAATCACTAAGATAATTAATTTTGAAAGATATAAACATTTAAATGACTTAATTTTTTATCTCCACTGTTATTTATGATCCAGAGAACTCATCATAAAATATCAAAATATTTTGAGTTCATTTGATAACTTAAGTTGATTTTTAAAGATAAACATCACTTTTGGCATTTAAATGATTTTTAATGATCAAAATATAACTAAAAAATTTATAAAAACTTATTTTTTGAGTTCTCTGTGATTAGGGGTATTTTCTAAATATAAAATGATATTCAAAATAAAAACTTAATTTTTAGTCTATTTTAAATAATAAAATAATTAAAAGTCCCTAAAAATCACAAAAATAATAAAACTCATGGAAATATTCTAAATTGCTTCTTAAGCACTTAGGAACAATTAGAATATTTTTCCTGGTTTTCTAAATAAAGAAACTGAATTTCAAAGCTTAAAAATAATTTTTAAAGGCTAAAAATGAGTTTTCACTAAAAATAACTCCAATAAATCAAATAAAATTCAAAAAAATATAAAATCTTCTTCTCTAAGTTTTTTGACCTCAGGGAGACTTTTCAAAAATATAAAACTTAATTTTCCCCATTTAAAATATTTTATATTTAATAAATACTCTAGAACTTAAACTAATTCTTAAAATTCAAATAAAATCCAAACGATTATGAAATTTAGTTCAAAGGCTTCTCTAATCTATGCCTGCCTCCAGTAAAAATTTTAAGGAATTAAGATTTACCTTCGTCAAGTTAGGAATTTTCTTTGAAAAATCTTATTTTTGCATAAAAATAATTATATAAAATAAATTAAATTTTGGAAAATCACATTTTTCTTCTCTAATGTCTTAATTTATCCATGAATGATGTACAATAAAAATTTCAAAGTCATTTGAATTGAATTTGACAAATTATGAAGTGTTAGAGCCTTAGGAAAATGTGTAATTTTGGAAATTTAGCCAAAGTCATTTGGATTAAATTTGATAAATTATGAAGTGTTAGAGCCTTAAGGGAAATTGTGTAATTTTGGAAATTTTATCTTAATTAACATTTAGGCTTAATTCAAGGAGGAAAATGGGCAACCTCTGATCTTAATCAGTTTATTTGGATTTTTGAAACACAAGGGGTTAATTGTAATTATGAAGTGTTAGAGCCTTAGGGGCAAATGTGTAATTTTGGAAACCTTGCCTTAATTAAACATGTTAGGCTTAATTCACAAGGAGGGAAAATGGGTAACCTCTAATCTTAATCAATTTATTTGATGTTTGAAACCCAAAGGGGTTGAAAGAAAATGGGCAACCTCTGATCTTAATCAATTTATTTGATGTTTGAAAGATAAGGGGTTAATTGGTAGAAACCAACCTCACTTTCTTAATTAAAAAGATAAGTTAATATATTTCTAAATTAGTAAAATTTGGAAGTTTATTAAAATAAAATGAACCCAGGGCTTAGGGTAGGACTTTTGAAGTCAATAATTAATCAATTTAATACCCCTATTTTGATTTTCAAATAAAATTCAAATCANTTCGATTTCGGTGACCGACAGCTTCTACGGGCAACTCCCCTCCAACCAAAAATAGTGCCGACAGGGTACCTCTCACAGAGCGCTTGATTTTATATCGTCAGCCCGATGTAACCAGTGCTTATTCTGGTTGACCCAACATTAGAAAATCATTTTATTTAAGTTGGTCACCTAAAAAGTAGGGTTTCAGCCTGTGACCATTCACTTTGAATATTTTATCAGTCTTAGTATCTTTAATATCCACAGCTCCATGAGGATAAAATTCATCACAACAAATGGGCCCATCCACCTGGACTTAAGTTTGCTTGGGAATAATCTTAACCTTGCATTATTAAGCAAAACTTGTTGCCCTAGCTGAAAATTTTTAGTCAGAATCCTTCGATCATGCCACATCTTCATCTTTTTTTTGTAATTCTTAGCACTTTCATAAGATTCATTCTTTATTTCTTCAAGCTCGTTTAATTGCAATAATCTTTTCTCACCAACATCTTTCAAATTATAATTAAATTCCTTAATCGCCCAATATTCTTTATGCTCAAGTTCAACTGGTAAGTGACACGCTTTCCCAAATATTAGCCTGTATGGGGTCATTCCTATAGGAATTCTGTGAGTAGTCCTATAAGCCCACAAAACATAGTCAAGTTTAGCTGACCAATCCATTTTTCTTGGATTTACAGATTTTTCCAATATTCATTTAATTTCACGATTAGATAATTCAGCCAAACCATTTGTCTGAGGATGATAAGCAGTAGAAATTCTATGGTTAATATGATATTTCTTGAATAATTTCTCTATTATTGCATTTTTTAAATGAGTTCCCCCGTCAGTTATGATCACTCTTGGCATCCCAAATCTATAAAATATATTCATTCTTAAAAACTTTGCAACACTTTGAGCATCACATCGAGGTACAGCAACAACTTCTATCTATTTGGATACATAATCTACTGTTAACAATATATATTAATTTTTGAAAGATGGTATAAATTATCTTATGACATCTAACTCCAAAACATCAAATATCTTAACTTCTAACACATAAGTGAGGGGCTTCTCATTCCTCCTAGAAATATTGCCTACTCGTTGACATCGATCACAAGTTTTGACATAAGCATTAACATCTCTAAAGATTGTAGGCCAACAAAATCCAGATTGTAGGCCAATACATTTAGTTCCAATCAAGTATGGTCCAAATTTATCAAAAGCATATATTACCGCTAATAACTCTTTCTCAGTTGTAGTATAATTAATTTGAGCTTCATTAAGAGTTCTATTAGCATAGTAGATAACTTTGAAAATATTATCATGCTTTTGTCCTAAAATAGCTCCAATAGCATAATCACTAGCATCACACATTAATTCAAATGATTTTTCCCAATCTGGTGCAATAATAATTGGAGCAGTGACTAATTTTTCTTTTAATAATTTAAAAGCTTTTAAGCTCTCATCATCGAAATTAAATATTACATCTTTTTCAAGTAAATGGCACAGAGGCTTAACAATTTTTTAAAAGTCTTTAATGTATCGCCTGTAGAATCTAGCATGTCCTAAGAAACTCATAATTTCCTTTACACTTATTGTGTAAGGTAAATTAGCGATCATTTGAATTTTTGCTGGGTCTACTGTCATACCATTTTCTGAAATTTGATGTCCCAATACTATTCCTCCGCATACCATAAATTGACATTTTTCCCAATTAAGGACTAATTTTTTTCTTCACAGCGCTTAAGAACTTTGATAGATGTTTTAGAAATTAGTTCAATGAAGTTGCAAACACAAAAAAATCATCCATAAAAATCTCAATTCCTTTTTCAATTAAATCACAAAAAATAGCCATCATACATCTTTGAAATGTAGTAGGTGCATTGCATAAACCGAAGGACATTCTTCTAAAAGCAAATGTATCATAAGGACTAGTAAAAATTGTTTTCTCTTTATCCTCAGAAGCTATTTATATTTGGTGATAACCAGTATATCAATCCAGAAAATAAAAGTATTTATGCTCAACTAGTCTATCAAACATCTGATCTAGAAAGGGTAGTGGGAAATGATCTTTCCTTTTGGAAAGATTTAGTTTTCTATAATCAATCCATATTCACCATCCTATAACTTGTCTTGTTGGTATTAACTCATTATATTCATTCAAAGTCACAGTCACTCCTCCTTTCTTAGGAACACAGTGAATTGGACTAACCCATGCACTATCTGAAATAGAGTAGATAATTCCAGCCTTAAAATTTCTTTCTTAATAACTTCTTTCAAACAAAATTCAGTCTCCTTTGAGGATCAGCCTTGGGTTTGCAGTTCTCTTCCATATGAATTCTATGCATACAAATTAAGAATTGATTCCTTTTATATCAGCAATTGTTCATCCAAAGGCTTTTTATATCTCTTTAAAATTTTCATCAAACTATCTTCTTTTTCAGTAGTTAATTTTGAGGAAATTATAATAGGTAATGTAGAGGAGTCACCTAAAAAGACATACTTCAAATGTTCAGGAAGCAACTTCAACTCAAGCTCAGGAGGTTTTTCAATTGATGGATAAAAAAAGTTTCTTTTTCTGTTGTGTCCAAAACTTCAAAACTTTCTCGAACATAACTGGAATCTTCCTTATATAAATTTTCATGTTGATCTAATTCCTCTTCTTGCTCGTGTTCCAACTCTTTCATCTCAGATTTATCTTCATAAGTTGATTTGAAATGACAATTACTTAATTATCTTATCACATCCATTCTATAGCATTCATCATCTTTACCTTTTGCAGGGTACTTCATTGATTTGGAAATATTAAATGTAACTGTTTGATCATTGACGCACATAGTTAATTCTTCTTTTTATACATATGTCATTGCTCTTCTAGTGGCTAGGAAAAGTCTCCCAAAAATGATAGGTATCTCTTTATCTTCCTCCGTATCTAGCACAATGAAATCAACAGGAAAGATAGATTGATTCACTTTCACTATGACATCTTCTATAACTCCTTTAGGATATGTTATTGATCTATCTACTAATGCAGAGTTACAGTAGTAGGGGTTATTTCTCCTAATCCCAATCTTTTAAATATTGATAATGGCATAAAGTTGATTCTTGCTTCTAAATCACATAAAGCTTTCCCATAAAATATGTCTCCAATTGCACATGGAATTGTAAAGCTACTAGGATCTTTAAGCTTTTCAGGAAGTTTCTTCTGAATTACAACAATGCACTCCTCACTAAGTGCAACAGTCTCATTGTCTTCAAACTTTCTTTTTATGTTAAGAATATCCTTCATATACTTCACATAGCTTGACATTTGTTCTAAGGCTTCAACAAATGGAATGTTAATTGTACGCTTCTTAAAAATTTCCATAAATTTTGAAAATTTCTTATCCAACCTTTGTTGTTGAAGCCTATGAGGAAATGGAGGGGGTGGTCTTTCTAAATCAACTTTAAGTGGAGAAATAGGTCTTTCTAAGCCTTTTGGAGCTTCCTCTTTTGGTTCTTCAATCTCTTCTCTCTCTACTTCAGTCTCTTTTTGAACTCTATCTTCCAATTCTCTTCCAATTCTAAGTTGAACGACTTTTACTTGCTCTTAATTCTAGTCTTTTGGATTTATTTTTGTACTATTAGGAAGTTTTCCTTGGGATCTATTACTTAATGAATTTGCTATTTGTCCAAGCTGATTCTCAATATTTCTAATTGTAGCTCCTTGACTNCTCTTAATTCTGGTCTTTTGGATTTATTTTTGTACTATTAGGATGTTTTCCTTAGGATCTATTACTTAATGAATTTGCTATTTGTCCAAGCTGATTCTCAATATTTCTAATTGTAGCTCCTTGACTTTGTAACTGATTTCCCATTTGTAACACAATATTTCTAATTGTAGCTCCTTGACTTTATAACTGATTTCCCATTTGTAACACCACTTCTTCTATAGACAACTTCTTCTCCTTAAATGTGAATTACTATTAAAACCTGGAGGATAAGTAGGTCTACAATTAATATTCTCTTTATTTTTTGAGTCTTCCAATGGGTTTACTTGATTGTACCCCCATTGTTGATTATTACCACCCATAGTTTCAATTGAAGTTGGGATAGTTCTTCCAACCTGGGTTATAATAATTTGAATATGGGTTATTCTGCTTGTTATTTATGACATTTAAAGTCCTAATGATGCTTGAGAGTCCTAATGAATTCTCTTCAATCATTGAAATTGGTTGAGAAAAATATATTCCAAAATAGTCTAAATTCTTTGAAATTGCAGCAACTTGATTTGCTAACATGGGAAAAGCATCAGTTTCATGAACATTGGCTAATTTCTTAAGATTTACTCTCTCTAAAAGCTATTTAAAATTATTGGTAGTCATTTCTTCTATTAAAGAATAAGCGTCATTAAATGGTTTTTACATCAATGAACCACCAACAGCGTCATCGATAATAGATCTAAGAGATCCAAATAATCAATTGTAAAATGTTTGAATTATTAACCAATNAGAAAACCTCTTCTCCTTAAATTGTGAATTACTGTTAAAACCTGGACAATATGTAGGTCTACAATTAATATTCCCTTGATTTTTCGAGTCTCCCAATGGGTTTACTTGATTGTACCCCCATTGTTGATTATTACCACCCATAGTTTATTTCAATTGAAGTTGGGATGGTTCTTCCAACCTGGGTTATAATAATTTGAATATGGGTTATTCTGCTTGTTATTTATCAATCAAAGTTTCTAATGATGCTTGAGAATCTATCATTTATCCTAATGAATTCTCTTCAATCATGGAAATTGGTTGAGAAAAACTTATTCCAAAATAGTCCACCTTCTTTAAAATTGCAGCAACTTGATTTGCTAACATGGCAAAAGCATCAGTTTCATGAATGTTGGCTAATTTCTTAAGATTTACTCTCTCTAAAAGCCATTTAAAATTATTGGTAGTCATTTCTTCTATTAAAAAATAAGCGTCATTAAATGGTTTTGACATCAATGAACCACCAGCAGCGTCATCGATAATAGATCTAAGAGATCCAAATAATCAATTGTAAAATGTTTGAATTATTAACCAATATGGTATAGCAAGGTGTGGACACTTTCTTAAGAGTTCTTTAAATCATTCTCATGCTTCATAAATAGATTCCCCTTCAAAATGGCTAAAAGATGTAATATCATTTCTAAGCTTTGCAGTCTTTGATGGTGGAAAATATTTAGCAAGGAATTTTTTTGCTAAATCACTCCAAGTTCTGATAGATCCAAGTGATAATGAATGTAACCATATCTTAGCCTTATCCCTCAGTGAAAAAGGAAATAATCCAAATCTTATAACATCATCTGATACACCATCAAATTTAAATATAGCACTCAAGTCGAAAAAATTGGCAAGATGTAAATTTGGATCTTCAATTGGTGCTCCCTAAAACTGATTATTTGATATCATTTGGATAATAGCGGGTTTAAGTTCAAATGAATTAGCCACTACAGTGGGTTTTTGAATACTACAAAGAAGTTCATCCACCATAGGGTTTGCATAATCTTTTAATGGTCAAAACTCTTCAACCTTTTGATTATTTTGATTTGTCATTTCTTGAAATTTTTCAGTAATTTTTAATTTTTTAATTTTTTTAATAGTTTTTTCTAATTCATAATTGTAAGGCACGAGTCCTACAGAACCTAAACTACGCATACATTACTATAAAACATAATAAAATAAAGTGAAAAATAAAAACGCATAAACAAAAACTATATATAAAACAACACTACAATATTCCTAAAATAAATCTTAAAATTTTAAATAAGACTTACTAAAAAAAATTTTATCCAAAAAATTCTTTTTAAATTTTTTTGCAAATTACTAATAATTATTTTCCTTCCTTCTCTGGCAACGACGCCATAAACTTGGTGTCAATTCTTCGGTATAGATAGAAGTAAAATGCGATGTACACGATTAATTTCCTTAATATATATTCTTAATTTGCAACAACTGCTAAAAACATGATACAAAGCAAGGGCTAGGTAAAATTTTCACTATGAAGCAAATAAGAATGCAATTATAATATTTAAATATGGGATACTACGTAAGTATACATATTATCAAGTAATATAGAACTTTTCTGATTAAGTCTCGAATATCAAACACATGGGAAGGATTAATTTTAGATGACAAAATACTTAGCAATTTATATTCTTATTCAAACTTAAGATGCTAAATTAAGAATGAAAGTTTGATTATTTTTGTTTAATTTAAAAATAAAGTAATCAACTAATTAACTTAACTAAAATACTTTCAAGATGAAGGCAATATAAGTAAAATATCTTTTTTCTTATCATGAATCAGTGATAAATATAGAAATTTAGTTGTGGAAGTATACGAAATGTGTTGTGCCAAATAAGAGCAATAATATTATTTAACCTTTCTAGAGATGCTATAAAGAACATTGGTTAAACTATAGTTTGAATAGTCTTGAAGACCGGCTAGGCAGGAAAGATACTAGCTCTCACTCTAGAGTTCCCTCTTCTCCCTCCACCCTGAGGCCAACATCTCGTATCAAAACCTAAAACTATAAATCAAATTGGGGGCTTTAGCCTATCACTCTAAAATTCTCTAATTCTACACCCATTAAAATATATTTCTTTATTTATTTTCACTCAACCCCATGAACTACATTCTCATTCATGAAATCAATATGTGATTCCAACCATTTGTTGAATGAGAAAAAAACCATCTTGGATTTCACATGTTCTAACAACAGGTATTAACATCTTAATTGACCAAATCAAGAAGTAAATGAAATGCAAGGTCTTGAATCATCACAACTTCTTCCAACATTGAAGTCTAATACTTCACACAAGTTCTTTTAAACATTTAATCACTTATCATTTTAAGGAAAAGGATAAAGAAAACTATTCAGAATTCATGGAGAAAATATAACTACACAAGAGTTCAAATGTAGAAATCATGCACACAAACAAGAAATCTAAATTGAAAACCAAGGGTAGTCACAATGATAAACACTTATCTCAATTTTTCTCCACCAAATGTCTTGAAGTTCCTTTGAATTCTCTTTCTTCTCTGACAATACAAACTAACACTCAAAATAAAATAAAATAAAGGTGGCTGGCAGCGGCGGCGGCGGTAATGTGAACTTTTGGTGGGTGGTTGCTGGCCTCCTCTCCTGGATAATCTAAGTCTTTTCTAATAAAAATCCAAGGGGTGCATTGGTGTCTCTTCAAAAAGGTGTCTCCATTCAATGAAACTTCTAGAAGTTGTGTCCTTATAAGCTAATTGAATGAATTTTCGTGTCCATGAGTTATTTCCCACATTTTTATCAAGGGTTACTTCAAACACCTCTTCAAAATCCAATTAGTATTTCTTCAAATAACTAACTTTAGAACTTAAGCGTGGGATACCTAGCGTTTAGGTGTGGATTTGGGTGCTTAGGCACCCCAGTTCATTTTGCACATTTCTTCATTTTTGCTCCAAATTTGACCCCTTTTCACTCTTCTTAGCATTTTCCATCCATTTGATTGTACCTACAGAAAAAACACAAAAATACCTTTCATTAAAGCGCATTATCTTAAAAATAGGTATAAAAATGTGTATAAAAATACTATATATTTTAGGTGTACAGCGCACAAAAGATTTACTACACTTCTTCTCTTCTAGAAGAAGAGGACCATGATTAGAAGCAATCATAGTAAGATGATGAACCAAACTTATTTAAAAAGCATTAGCTCAATATTCATTAGCCAAAAATTTGTCAAGCTTTTCAAAAACATTACCTCTAGAACAAGTGAAAAGGCATCCTTTATACCCCAAATTAAACCAACCATTATCAAACAAAGCCTAAGAAAAATCAGTAATAAGATTCATATTAGGAGTATTTCCACCTTTCTTCTACTGAACAAATGTATTAAGATTAAAATCACCCTGCACTGACCAAGCCACGCTATTTAGCTTAACAGAGCACAGTTGATTCCAGAACTTTGATCTATCTTTTCTACAGCAACCCGCATAGACCACAATTAGACAGAAGAAAGTCCCATCATTATAGATTTTCACATGAAGGAATTGAGTGTTTTCTACAAGAATATTCACCTTAAGTTCATCTTTCTACATAAACCAAATCCTATTAATAATGTTAACATAAAGATTAAAAATTACCAATCACTTCATATACTTTTCATTATTTTGAGAAACTACAATAGTTTCAAGAATGCAGAAGATTTTTAAATTATGAGCACGGATCAATTTTTTTAATCTATTAGAGGCATCCACTTTGGCCACACCTCTAATACTCCACGCCAAAAATTTTATCATCATTTAATCCTTATTCCCTCTAGTAGACCTAGAAGGAGGAGAGCTAAAATTATCCACATTTCCTCTCCATAAAGTTGAAACTAAGCAACCTCATGATTTAGATATTTAAGTTCCATTATTCCTTTAATTTTCCATTTTCTTGAAGATCATTGAGTCAACTAATCTTCTTCAAGTTCAGCTCTAGTAAGAATTAAACTACTATCAGCATTAGTAACATTAAGAAATTTAACCCTTTTGTTATTATTCATTTCAAGAGAATCCATAACTCTATCTTGAACCACATTATTTGTACCATTATTCAAAACATCCACCTCACCCACAATAGAAACATCTCCCCAATGCTCCTCCCTCATAGCATTCTCAACTTTATTAATAACTAATTCCAAACAAACATTCTTTCTTGAAAAATTAATTCCCACCAAAGGATTAACCATATGAGACTCCAAACCACCAACCTTCCCAACAATCTTATCAACTTTATTATTTAGATTAAATATATAGTCCTTCACCTCAATAATTCCCCCATCCACAGAATTAACCACCACCCTATCACTTTCTTTGTTCAAATTCATGCTATCAAACCTTCTCTGAATACCTTCTTTCAAATCTGGATGAGCTCTATAGCATTTAACAAAATAATGCCCAAACATATATTTAACACTGTAAGGAGGAACATACTCCATCAATGGTTTGCCAATATTCATAATTAGCGCCGCCTTTCCACACAGTATCACAAAAAAGGCATCGTAACATCCCTTTCCACCATCACCCGAGCAACAAACCTTGAAGAATGAGAGTTTCCAAGTTAACCTTCATAGGAGACCCAAAAAATAGCTCCTAAAGAATAAATAACTTTCATATTAAAAAGGTGAAGCTTAAAACCTGCACACCAAAACTAAATATGCCCAATAAGAGGTTCATCTTTATGATTAAATTATGTTGTCCTTTAAGAATCTTCATGTTCACCCCCTCAATTTGTAGAACCTTCCTAGAAAATAAAGAAGTACAATCCACCTCCTATTCCAATAGAATCACAAGATGTCTACCATCAATCAAACCCACATTCCACCAATCAATAAATCTCAATTATGCAAAAAAATTCCTGATAAATTCCATTCTAGGATGAGCAAAAGTAGATTTACCAACAAATGTAAATTTAAAAGGTTCAGCAAGAGCATTCAACTCTTCTTCCTGATAAAATAATGTTGGCTTCTTATTCTTTCTCGTTGCTTTTTTTCAGTAACCAGGTTGATGAGCCTTCTACCATCTGGTTCTTGAAATTAACAGGAAACAAATAGTTATTAGCATGCATATAATTTGCATTGAGCTTCTTTAACATGAGACGATCTAACAGTAGAATATGTCATCAAAAGACCCAAAGAACAAACAAGAACAACAAACCAGAATCACAAACCACAAGAATAGAGAAATCAAACAAATAATTGTAGCAAAAGAGCTACAAGACCCTAAAGCTCATCGCTCTAAGAAACAGTCGACTCCGCTAATCTTTGAATTTGGCTGGAAAAAAGTCTCAGAATGGGAGAAACATGTGACCCTATATGATTTCGGCTGGAAACGAATCACTGAACATGTTATTAAATTATACAAAAAACAACTGATAGATCGAGCATAGAAGCTAAAGAAAGTGAATTGGTTGGGCACTATTAGTATGCAGAGCTTGATTTGGTTCATACCAGACCAAAGATATTCTAGATCACCTAGAAAGTGTTCTATTAAAGGATCTCAATTCTGTGAAGAGTGGCAAATACTTTGTAGAAGTAAAACCATAGTTATTTTGAAATTATAGTCTTCACCCTGGTTAATTTTTAGCAAAATGTTTCCCCCTAATATAAAAAATTATCTTTAGGGTGTCACAAAGGGCATAGTTGCAGAGTTTCTTATCTTATTGATGTAGAAAAAGAAAAGCTTCTCAGTTTCATTCTTTGTCTTTGTGACGATAGATCCGATGAGGATATGTGTGAGGTGATCAATGGTGCAAGGGAAGGACTCACCTTTTCTCCCATCACCAAAGCATTTGCCTAAACCACTAGGGCAAAAGCCAAGCAAAGTAAAATGTTATCTCGATGATGTGATGGAGATTGTCAAAATGTTGTAGGCCCTCATCATTCCTTCAAACCAATTGGCGCCTGTTTTCCTTCCTAATCTCTCAATATTCCTCAAATCATGTAATCCATGTCATTTTCTTAACAAATTTTTTTTAGTAAAGAGCATTATACGACTCCAATTTATTCTAACAAAATTAAATTTTCAAGAGGGGTGACCAATAATTCCTCAAACCCCACCACAAAACAAACAACTCACACAAAAAAGAAAAAAAAAACTAAAGAATCATTGACCACTTACAACCACACAAAAAAAATAAAAATCAACTCGCAACATGAAGAAAAAGGATATTAAGATTAACCCTTTAATTAGAAGAGCATGCTCCAACGAAAGCAGATTAGAAAAAGTACCAACTTGTGATTTTAAGCCACATTTTGCAACCTAATCTACACATTTATTACCTTCATAGTGTATAAAAAGCCAACGAACCTATATAAAATTCATAAGAGGAAAATTTTTCTTTAATTGAAGAATAAGGTTCCAAGGATATCCCTTCTTACTTCAACAATAAAGCCATAAATCTATGGAATTCATTTCAAAATAATATTATGCCAACTAAATCTAACCGCGAACTCCAAACTAATAATCATAGCTTGAGCTTCAACAACAATAGGATTAGAGGCAATCACAGAATCAGAAAACCAACAAAGACAATGTCAAGTAAAATCTCTGCAAATACCACCTGTACCAGCAGCGATCGGGGACCAACTTCCATCAGTATTAAGTTTTAGATAACCTTGCATAGGAGCTTTCACATAATCAACTAAATAACAGGTTTACCTTTTCTATCATACGCAATCTGAAACTTACGTAACATGTTCAGGACACTATGATGAGGAGAAGCAGTAAACTTACCAAATTTCAACATTTTATAAAAAAACCATTAATAGAAGAGAAATAATTAGAAGGAGAAACCACTTCACCATCATGTTTGCATTCATTACTTGCTAACCAGATATACCAAAAGACAATTGTAGGAATATAAGAAAAAAGGATACTACCCTTCTTCTTTCACTCATCATCAAACTAAAAATAAAAGTGTTGTTCAATCAATTCCCATTAAAATAAAACAAGTAAAAAACCATATCTCAAAGTGCAATAATAAAAGAGCATTGATGGAATAAATGTTTCAGGCACTCTTCATGATTCTTACACAGATAACTGATAGAAGGTAATCAAAGACCCTTAAATTTTAAAATATCATCCATAGGTACTATTTTATGTAGATGTATTCAAAAGAAAAGAAAGACTGAGTGGGTTTTACCAAAGTATTCTAACCCAATGAATATCCAAACCATTAGAGAAGATGAGAGATTGAGAAAAAAATGTTATAAGCAGATTTACCCAAACCACCTTTAATTTTAACAGAATCAGGGCCCATAGTGATAGAAATTTTAGTAATTTGCATAGCATCCTCCTTACAGATCAACTCAACAAGTTGGGAGATTTTCTAGTCATTCTCAGTCTAAACATCCTTCACCATCAAATTAATATCAAAAGGGCCACCATAATAATCAGCTAAAGGACCTTGCCCAAACCATTCTTCATAACAAAAACTGCAAAGTCCCGAACTATATCGCAACAAAGAAATTTTTTAGTACACTTAGCCACATCAATCATACCTTTCTTAACATAAGAATTTCGAGATTTACTAGCTATAGCCAAAGAATGATCAAAATCACAGTATTTTTGTTTCATCATTTTAGCCTAGAGAGAATTTCCACTACGAAACTTCATCCACATCTTCATATATATGATTAGCATGGTATCCACAAGAGATCGAAAACCAAGACCATATTTAGTGGTAGGTTTACACATCTTATTCTAGCACATCCAATGCAGCTTAGTATCTTTACCAACCTATAAAAACTTATTAAAGATACCTTCCAATTTCTTACAAATACCTAAAGGCATCTTCATGAAACATAAATTAAATAATGGAATAGAAGTAAGTATACCTTTAAGTAAAGTTACTTGCCACCATAAGAAAGTAGAAGATTTCCCCCAAAAAGAATTCTCTTCCAAACTTTATCAATAATATAATAAGAAAGATGTAATTTCCTTTTGCCTTTATCTAAATTGAAACCCAAATAAATCATAGAAAGATCACCCATGGCACAACCAGTGAAATCTTGAATACACTTCTTCTTATGAATAGAAACCCTTTTAGAACAATAAAAATTACATTTGTTGGGATTGAAAATAAGCCATGTAGCATCTTGAAAATGCTACAAACCCTTCCATAATCTCTTAATAAAACCTTTAAAAGCATTAGTGAAAATAATAAGGTCATTAACATATGCTAAATGATTAATACTAGACAACCATTTATCATTGTACATCATACTAGGATACCTCTGAAAAATCTTATTAAGATGTCGAGAAAGAAAATCAAAGCCCAAAATGAAAAGAAAAGGAGAAAGAGGATCTCCTTATTTAAGACCTCTAATAGAATTGAAAAAAAACACATTTAGTACCATTGATAAGCGCAAAGTAAAAATTACAAACCAAGATCCTCTTAATAATATTACAAGAAACCATATTAAAGCCTTTAGCATGAAGCACTTTCATAATGAGCTCCCATCTATGAGCATCATAAGATTTTTAATGTTCATTTTAAAAGTAACATTACCTCCTCTCCCTTTTATGTCAATATCAAGACATAATTCTTGAGCAATAAGGGCATTATCACCAAAAAACCTACCTTTAATGAAAGTAGATTTATTCTCAGAAACCAGTTTATCCATAAAAGGTTGAAGTCTATGAACCACCACTTTAGAAAAAGTTTTAGACACCACAGTATTAAGACTAATAGGTCTATAAACATTCCAACTTAGACCCACATTATCTTTAGGAATAAGAATAAGATTAGAATCTTTAAAATATTTAGGGATATTCATCCCTCTAAAGAAATCCTGCACAGCTCTAATAAGATCTTCTTAAATAAAATCCTAGCAACTTTGATAAAAAAGTTGCTGGAAAACCATCAGGTCTGGCAGACTTATTGCCATCAATGTTGTCCAAAGCAACTTTAATTTCAGCAGCATCAAGAATATTATGAAGAGAAATGTTAGAAGCATACATGAAATCATCAACAAAGAGAGTTAACCCCATCAGTTTCAATAGAAGTAAGCTCACTATCATCACAATTAAGAAGATTAAAAAAATAGTTAACCCCATCAGTTTCAATAGCATCAAAGGAACAAAGTACAATACCTTTGTCATTCTTAATCTTACTGATGTTGTTAAGAAATCTACGTTTCTTGATAAACACATGAAAAAAAGCAGTAATATGTTCCTTATTCACAAAGAATTGACTCTTAGCCTTTTGTTTAAAGTAAGCCTCTTCCATATTAATAGCCACAACAAGTCTCTCTTGACCAGCCAAGAAAAGGTTATTATCAGTAAGATCATCCTAATAAGCTTTTTCAAGAGTCCTTAAATGATCCTTAGCAAATAAAATCATAGAATGAATATTTCTAGAGGAATCCCTATTCCAGCTATGGATTTTATTAACCAAATGCTTATGCAAAAGCCTTAACCTTTTGCCAGGGTTAGCAAGGATATCACAAGTCCAATTATCTTTAACAAATTGTAAAGAAGAATCATGCAAAGTCCAAAAATTTAAAAAGATAAACCGATAAACCTGATGTCTACTATTTAGATTAAGAGCAGTCAAGATAGGAGCATGATTAGAGCAAATGATAAACAGACGAGTCACAGAAAAAATAGGATAAACTATCATCCAATGCTCATTACCAAGAAACCTATCTAGCTTTTCAAAAATGTTACCTCATTCCATTATGTGATCCCAACTTTCTATATAGATGTAAAATGTGATGTATGCAATTATATACTTCATTTCCTTAATAGTTATTATTAATTTACAATAAAGTCAAACACTTGATCCAAAGCAAAAGCTAAGTAAGTTTTTTACTATGAAACAAATAAGAATACAATTATAATATTTAAATCTGGCATACTACGCAAGTATACGTATCATTATCAAGGAATATAAGACTTTTTTATTAAACTTCAAATATTAAACCCACAAAGAAATTAACAATATGCACTTTAGGAAACTAAAAAGTTTAGATGACAAAAGTCTACTTCACAAAATATTCTTACTTAAACTTAAAAGGCTATAATAGGAATGAAAATTTGATTCTTTTTGTAATTTTTTATTTTTAAAAATAAAGTAAACAACTAATTAACTTAACAAAATATTTGTAAGATGAAGGCTATATAAATAAAATATCTTTTTTCTTATCATGAATCAGTAATAAGTATAAAAATTCTATTGTGGAAGTATGCTAGACGTGTTGTGTCAAATAGGAGAAATAATATTCTTTACTCTTACTAAAGATGCTATAAATAACATTGGTTAATCTATAGTTTGAATAATCGTGAAGACTGGTTAGGTAGGGAAGATACTAGCTCTCACTCTAGAGTTCTCTCTTCTCCCTCCACCTAGGGGCAAACATCTCGTATCAAGACCTAAAACTATAAATCAAATTGGGGGCTTTAGCCTATCACTCTAAAGTCCTCTAATTCTACACCCATGAAAAGTTTATTTACCTATTTTTTTGCACTCAACCCCATGAACTACATTCTCTTCTAACCATTTGTTGATTGAGACAATATCATCTTAGATCTTACATGTTCTCACAACAGGTATCAACATCTTAATTGTCCAAACCAAGAAGTAAATGAAGTGCAAGGTATCAATTTATCACAACTTCTTCCAACATTAAAGTCAATACTTCACACAACATCCTTTAAACACTTAATCACTTATCATTTTAAGGAAAAATATAAAGAAAACTACTCAAAATTCATGGAGAAAACACAACCACACATTAGTTTAAAAGTAGAAATCATGCACACAAACAAGAAAATCTAGATTAAAACTAAGTGTAGTCACAAAGATAAACACTTATCTCAAATCCTCTCCACCAAATGTCTTGAAGTTCTTTTGAATTCTCCTCTTTCACTCACAATACAAACTAACAATTAAAATAAAAGAAAGTGGTCGGCGGCGACAGCAATTACTCGGATTGATGGTGGCTGTCAAATCTGATGGATGGTTGGTCCCGGCGGTTGGCTTTGATGATCCAGTACTTCTTTAAAAATCCAAAAGGTGCATTGGTATCCCTTCAAAATGTGTCTCCATTCAATGAATCTTCTAGAAGTTGCCTCTTCAAAAGCCAATTGAATGAATTTTCGTGTTCATGGGATATTTCCCACATTTTACCAAGGGTTCTTAAAAAATTTATCTAAATTCAATGAATCATCAAATAACTACTTCTAGTGCTTAAGCGAGGGGTACTTGGTGCTTAGGCGCTAGTCTCTAATGCATAGGAGTCAGTCTTAGGCGCTTAGGCGCCCCAATTCATTTTTACTCTAAATTTGACCTCTTTCACTCCTTTTAGCATTTTCATCCATTTGATTGTACCCGAGAGAAAAACACACAACTATCTTTCATTAAAGCAAAATATCTCAAAAATAGGTATAAAAATGTGTATAAAAACACTATATATTTTAGGTGTATCAAAATCTCCCAAACTTAAGATGGTACTTGTCCTCAAGTGACCCTTCAATCTTTAAAAACCAATATAAGTAGATAATGTATATGAGTTTCTTTAGGAGTTACCAAAATTTTGATGTAGAAATATAGTAGTCCAATTAGAAAAAAAATTAGTAAATGAGACCAACTTAGAGTTTAGAAATTCTTAAAGTTAAACAATATGAAAATATGAGTTTCTATCTAATTCAGAAATATTGTTGATTCTCCAAAAATAAAGTTTAGGTATTTTATCTTCTCCACTTTAAAATTTTTATTAATCATAATTTTACTTACTATATTATATCGTTAAGCTTAAGAGTTTCTAAAGTCTTATACTTTAAAAAGATCAGATGTGAAACCAATTTTTGATTAGGCACTAATCCTCAAGCTTCTCCTCCCTTTTTCAATTTCTCTTTCCTTTTTCTTTTTCATTTTTATTTTTCTATTATTTTCCTTTTTCTTTTTATTTTTCTTTTCTTTTTCAGGCAAGGATTACTATATCTGGATAGATCTTTAATGATTTTGAATCCCACTCTTCCTTTCCTAAAGCAAAAAATTGATATTTTTCTTTCACTTAAAAACATAATAATAGTTTTGAAAATTATTTTTAAGAAAAGAAATTTAAGTTTTGAAAATAAAAATCTAAATCTTCTAAATTTTTCAAAAATACAATTTTTCCTACTAAAGATAGTTACACTATATTTAACGTTTTCCACACTAAAAATTTTCAACTTTAAGTTTTTCTTCATTACTATAAATTTTAACTAAATTCTCTTACTCATTTCTATATTAAAATTTTACTTCCCTAATAGAACTTCATATACATGATCATTTTTCTTCAAATTAAAATCAAATTTAATTGAAGCACAATTGAGAACAAATAAATTTTTAAGTTCCTTAGAAAAATTTTCATCCCTCCCACAAACTTAAATTTTTTAATAAAATTAAAACATTTTAGCATCATATATAAATATTAGCAGGAATGAAAATTTAAAATAACATGCTTGCAGGAATTTTTACATCCTAAATATGCAAATACAAAAAAATTAAAACAGAAGTAAAATTTAAATTGAGCAAATTTTAATTTTCTTAACATATAGAGATTCATGAGACTTCTATGTAGTGGAGTATAAAAGAAAACAAACACACTAACAAACATTCATGACTGCAACATAATGAAAAATAAATGGTAGTAAATTAAAAATTTTAAACATGCAGCTTTTAAGTAAAAAGTTAGCTAGACTCTTAACCTTCCTAAGATCTCAAAATTAAGTTCAGCACACACTAACTAAATACATTAAACAACACAATTAACACAATTACTACCACATAAACATAATATCTACTCACAAAACATGAATACATCATAGTAGGCGCACGAAACAAAACATAACAAAAACTAACAGTCTTAATAATAACAACTAAAAACACGACAAAGTACAGAACAACTGCACTAACAACAGTTCATAGCAACACATACACTAAAAACATTAAACAAAACTAGAGATCCAAACTAATCATCATTTTCCTCTTAATCACTATCATCACTATGCCAAACAACTGGTGGTTCATATGGTGGATATCTAGGGTACTAAGGAAATACAACATCCTGGTTACCTCTCATAAGGTTTTTCATAGCTAAATTGAATTTACCCTCATAATCACTATGTATAGTCATATACTCATCCATATGCTCTGCAAATCGTTCTAAGTTTGATACATTTTCATTGGTATAAATGACATTATTCAAAATCCTGTTCAAAAGCTGTGATCGAGAATCAGATCTAGAAGTCTGGCTCCGTGATGTAGAAACATGTGAAGTAGAAGCTCGTGACATTGAAGTAGCAGAGCTACTGGAGAATCCAACCCTCCAACAAAAAATAGAATGATGAGAATAAGATTTCACATTCACATGGTAATGGGCTTTATTGACTGTAAGATCTCCTCCCAACTGTCAAATCTAACTTCAGCCTGCTCGAATAAAGAAAATATCAAGGATGTGAATCCTAAACCTGCAGTAGTAGCACCAACGGAAGAACTAATAATAACTCCATGAATCAAAGCTCCAATATCAAGAGTCTTGAACTGTTGAATGCAATAGCTCAAGGTTGCTAGATCTCGATTCACTTCATTCAAATGATTTGTAGGTAGCAGACGAGTAGAAATAAAATAATGTCATGCCTTTACAGTGGCATCCAACTTTGAATTAGAAAAGTTTACTCTTCTTTAATTTGTGATCTTCCAAAGCCCTCTTCCATCAATAAAAGATGAAATAATCTTGTCTAACTCCTCTTACGTAGGACTATAGTTTGAATAAAAACACAAAGTACTCGGGGGCTATTGATAAAATTGATTAATTACCTCAGGGGAAAAAGGCACTATCTTCCCCCTCACCTTGACTCATTCTTCATCAGCTTTAAGGAGATTTGCATAGAACTCCCACACAACAGAAATCACTGTAACAGTAGAAAAACAAAAGAACAGCTCCCACTAGCGGCGAACAATCAAATCTTCATCAACTCCTCCCATACTTTTAAATCACCTCTCAAGAATCAATTTTCTTGATTGCAGTGCATCACTATATTGATCTTGAGCTCTTAAACTGACAAACTTGGTTGAATTGAGTGGAGCCTTCCCCTTCTCTTCATTCTTGGTACCATTTCTAAAAAATGTATAAAATTAAAAATAAATTCCACATTCAACTCCAAATCACTAAACTAAACTCCTAAAAGCTTAAACTAACAAATCCATGCCTTTTCCATAGATTTTTCTCAAATTTTCACCATTAATAGTGATTTGCGGGTAGCTCATGAATGTGCTCAAAACAAATAGTGAAAATTAAAAATTTTTGCATAGAGGTGAAGCTCTTACCATAAGGATATCAAATCTAGCAATTTTTGCCTCAAATCATCAAGAAATCTTCAAATATGGTAAGCCCTAGCTCCAAAATTGTGAATGACCCGAGGAAGAAAATGAAGTGAGGTGTGAAAATGGTTTTTTGGGGCTGATTTTTCACTTAAAATTGTTCGCAAATTGATTTTTGTGAACCGGTGCTTAAGCGCGAATGGTTTGGCGCTTAGGCACCTGTATCTCCAAAATTGCATAAATTTTGATTTTTTCAATTTAAGTGAAATGCACTTCTAGCCTAATTCAACCAATCCTACATGATCTCATAACACTTTATATACTACTTCTTTCCACTTTAACTCTACTCTTACTCAAGATTCACCAATCTTAACTAATTCGATTCAACACATAATAACATGAAATTTCACAAAAAAAAACACTTATATTAATTGACGAATGATTACAAATATTTTCAAATACATAGGTTCTCAATCCAAATAGTCTTAGATGAGAAAATTCCTAATACAAATACAAGACACTTATCTCATAATAACATACTAAACACATTTAACATTAAACAAAGACTAAACACACAAACACAAAACTATAAACTTAATTTCATTCTCCATTTGGTGGAACAAATCCTAGCCTCTCATTAGTCTCTCCTTCAGCATTTGGAATGTATATCTAAAAGAACAGACGATGATTAATAACTCTAGTTGAATCTTCTTCAATCCACTTGTTCTTCAGATACATAGCCTTGTCCGCTTCTATTATAAAACTGGTATAGCTAAACTGCAACTTTAGTTTCCATCCCATATGATCCAGATGCACATTAAATTCCATCACTTTTGCTTCAATTGAAGCCACATCAGCCTCAAATTTAGTGATTTTCTTTGTTATCCCTTCGATACTAATGGCGAGGAAACCTTTATATAACTCTTGCGCACTCTGACTAATAAACTTCTTTCACATTGCCTCCTTCTTCAAATCACTCTCCCAAGATGACATTTTTCCAAAATCTCTCTATTTCACTCAAGATTTAGGGTTAAATGGAGGTGTGGTGAGATTTCTACTTAAACCCTTCTATTTATAGGCTCCAAACTCTTCCTATAACTCCTAGGCATGTCTTAGAACAGTCTCCCACGTTTAAGCCAACCAAATCTCGGTTAAAACTTTTGAAAACCAAAATTCACACATGTTTTTTTAACTGTCGCGCTTAAGCGTCTGATATTGGCACTTAAGCGTTGGATATTGGCGCTTAAGCGTTAGTGCTCAATTTAACATAGGTTAACTTAACGTCCAATTAATCATTCTAACATGTTTAAGTCATATTTAAAGGTCTTAAAATAATCACTAACTTAATATATAATACAAAATACTACCAAAATTTTCTAAATTACACACAATAATATAACAATAATAACAAACAAACATATAACTATGGGTTGCCTCCCATAGAGCGCTTGATTTTACGTCATCAGCCCGACGTAACCAGTGCTTTTTCAGGTTGACCCAACATCATAAAATCATTTAATTATTGTTAGTCACTTAAAACATAGGTTTTCAGCTTGGGACCATTCACCTTAAACATTTTGTCAGTTTTAGGATCTTTGATATCAACAGCTCCAAAGGGATACACTTTCATCATAACAAATGAGCCCATCCACCTGGACTAAATATTTCCTGTAAATAATCTTAACCTTGCATTATAAAGATAAACTTGTTGCCCTAGCTGAAAATTTTTAGTAAGAATCCTTCGATCATGCCATATCTTCATCTTTTCTTTGTAAATCCTAGCACTTTCATAAGATTCATTACTTAACTCTTTAAACTCATTCAATTGCAATAACCTTTTCTCACGAGCATCTTTTAAATTGTAATTAAACTCTTTAACTGCCCAATATGCTTTATGCTCAAGTTCAATTGGTAAGTGACAAGCTTTTCCAAATATTAGCATGTATGAGGACATTCTTATAGGAGCTTTATATGCAGTCCTATAAGCCCGCAAAGCATAGTCAAGTTTGACTGACCAATCCATTTTGGTTGGATTCATAGTTTTTTCCAATATTCTTTTAATTTTACGATTGGATAATTCAGCCAAACCACTTGTCTGAGGATGATAAGCAGTAGTTTTTCTATGGTTTATATAAAAATGGGTCATCCCAAAAATAAGTCTTAGCTTCACATAAGAATTTCCTCTTTTGTTGGTATGTCGTTCCATAGGGTATAATATCATAAAAAATGAAATTCACAATATTAGAATAGCACGGAACAATATTGAACAATTCTTCATTCAGAATATGTTCATTAATCTCTTTTTCAAAATTAAGTGGTTTCTCTAATTCAAGTCTGGACAAATGATCAACAGTTTGATTCTTATCTCTCTTTCAATCTACTATTTCAAAGTTAATTTTTTGCAAAAGAAGAACCCATCTTATAAATCTTAGTTTTGCATCCTTCTTTTTCATTAAATACTTAATAGCAGAATAATTTGTATGCGCAATACATTTAGTTCCAATGAAGTGTGGTCTAAATTTATCAAAAGCATATACTACTGCAAATAACTCTTTTTCAGTTGTGGTATAATTAATTTGAGCTTCATTAAAAGTTCTACTAGCATAGTAGATAACTTTAAAAATTTTCTCATGTTGTTGTCCTAAAACAGCTCCAATAGTATAATCACTAGCATCACACATCAATTTAAAAGGTTTTTTCCAATCTAGGGAAACAATAATTACTACAGTGACTAATTTTCTTTTAATAATTCAAAAGCTTTTAGGCACTCTTTATCAAAATTAAAAATTACATTTTTTCAAGTAAATGACATAGAGGCTTAGCAATTTTTTAAAAGTCTTTAATATACCACATGTAGAATCCAGCATGTCCTAAAAAACTCTTAATTTCCTTCACACTTGTTGGGTGAGGTAAATTAGTGATTATTTGAATTTTTGTAGGGTCTACTTCCATACCATTTTCTGAAATTTGATGTCCCAAAACTATTCATCTTGCTACCATAAATTGGCATTTATATCAATTAAGGACTAAATTTGTTTCTTCACAACGCTTAAGAAATTTTGATAAATGTTCTAAACATAATTAAGGACTAAATTTGTTTCTTCACAGCGCTTAAGAACTTTAGATAAATGTTCTAAACTTCAAATGAAGTTCCAAACACTAAAAAATCATCCATAAAAACTTCAATCCCTTTTTTTAATTAAATCACAAAAAATAACCATCATACATCTTTAAAATGTAGCAGGTGCATTGCATAAACCAAAGGGCATTCTTCTAAAAGCAAATGCACCATAAGGACTGGTAAAAGTTGTTTTCTCTTGATCCTCAGAAGCTATTTGTATTTGGTGATAACCAATATATCCATCCAGAAAGTAAAAGTATTTATGCCCAACTAGTCTATCCAACATCTGATCTAGAAAGGGTAGTGGAAAATGATCTTTCCTAGTGGTGAGATTTAATTTTCTATAATCAATGCATATTCGTCATCCTGTGACTTGTCTTGTTAGTATCAACTCATTATGTTCATTTAAAATCACAATCACTCCTCCTTTCTTAGGAACGCAGTGAATTGCATTAAACCATGCACTATCTAAAATAGGGTAGACAATTCCAGCATCTAACCACTTTAGAATTTCTTTCTTAACTACTTCTTTCATAATAGGATGCAATCTGCTTTGAGGATTAGCCCTAGTTTTGCAGTTCTCTTCCATATGAATTCTATACATACAAATTGAAGAACTGATTCCTTTTATATTAGTAATTGTCCATCCAAAGGCTTTCTTATAACTCTTTAAAATTTTCATCAAACTCTCTTCTTCTTCCAGATTTAATTTTGAGAAAATTATAACAGGTAATGTAGAGGAATCACCTAAAAAGGCATACTTCAAATGTTTAGGAAGCAAATTCAACTCAAGCTCAGGAGGTTTTTCAATTGATGGACAAAAAGATATATCTTCTTCTGTCGTGTCCAAAACTTCAAAACTTTCTTGAACATAATTTGAATCTTCCTTATATAAAACTTCATATTGATCTAATTCCTCTTCTTTTTTGTGTTCCAACTCTTTAACTTCAGATTTTTTATCATTATTTGCTTTGAAATGACATTCACTTAAATATCTTATCACATCCATTCTATAACATTCATCATCTTTTCCTTTTGCAGGATATTTAATTGATTTAGAAATATTATATGTAATTGTTCGATCATTGATGCACATAATTAATTCTCATTTCTGCACATCTATCATTGCTCTTCTAGTGGCTAGGAAATGCCTCCCCAAAATGATAAGTATCTCCTTATCTTCCCCCATATCTAGCACAATGAAATCAACAGAAAAGATAAATTGACCCACTTTTACTAAGACATCTTCTATAACTCCCTTAAGATATGTTATTGAAGGATCTGCTAGCCCCAGAGTTACAGTATTAGGGGATATCTCTCCTAATTCCAATATTTTAAATATTAAAAATGGCATAAGGTTGATGCTTGCTTCTAAATCACATAAAGCTTTCTGATCCCAAAAAATATAATTGTGTAAAACTTATAAAGTTGACTCCGCTTTACAACGATGCCAAAAACTTGATGTGTTATTTTATGAATAAGAAATTTAAGCAATTTATGTTGGGATTCTACGCAAGTATACGCATCATTATCAAATAATATAAAACTTTCTAATTAAGCCCCAAATATCAATCCCACGAGGAAGGTTTAAATTTGAAATGATAAATTAAATAGGAAATTCACAGAAATAAAATGAAATTACTGTCACTAATTTTGAATTCTTTGAGATACTATAGGCACTAAATTATTAACTACTAGCAAAACCAAAATGCAAAGTTTAAACATTAACTACTAAACTATGTTTTATGTGATGAAGTTTTCTAATATGAAAAAGCATATTTCCCCACTACAATGAGTTTTTGGTAAAATGTGATGAGACAAATGGTTTAAATATGCATTTTGCTAAATATGAGCAATTTTAATTCTCTACCCTGATTCAGTGTTATCAAAAATCATTGGCTAATCTCAAGTTTAGTCCCTAAATCTGTGGTTAGGCTAAGAGGATATTGGCTTTCACTCGAGAGCTCCCACTTCCCTTCCCCTGAAGGCTAACGCTCGCTTCAGTTCTTAAACACTACAACCGAATTGGAGATTTTAGTCTGCCACCCTAAAATCTCCAATTCTATACCCAACAAAGTATATTTCTCTGTTTATTTACACTTAATTCCATGAATGAAATACTCCTTCATGGAATTAAATCTGATTCTCACTCTTGTTGTAGAACTCATACTCCATTTTCCGAATCATATGTTTCACAACATATTTTAACAATTCAATTGGCCAGATCGAAAAGTAAATTAAGAATGGAGTTGAAAAATAATCACAATTTATTTTATATTTTAATATTGGCACATCCATATTATCTCTTCATTTCTGGAGTTGAAAAATCATCACAATTTTTTTTATATTTTAATATTGGCACATCCATATTATCTCTTCATTTCACCATATCTCAGAGAAAAAACCATCACAATTTATTTTATATTTTAAAATTGGCACATCCAAATTATCTCTTCATTTCACCATATCACAGAGTTGGGAGAAAGATAAAGAAAACTACTAGACTTCAAGAGAAAGCTACAATAAAATAGAAATTTCATATATAAAAGAAAGTTCATACAAGACTAATAAACAAACAACATTTATCTGAAACTCTTTCTCAAATTAAATCTCTTGTAGCCTCTCCTAAAAGATGTAGGAAGAAGAAATCTCTCACTTCTCTCCCTCTTAAACACTCTTAGAGACACACTTAAACTCACCACAAAAACTCAAAACTCTAAAGAAATAAATGACTAATGCACTCTAAGTAGTTGTGAGGAATGCAGAATAGCGTGGAAGAGAGTGGAAAGCAGACGAAGAGGGTCTTTTCTGATCAATTTCTGCTCTAAATAGAGCCTAATGTCATTTTTCCAATATTGCATCCAAAAACTCTTCAAAAAGCGTCCAAATTCATCGAATCTTCTAGAAATAGGTCTTGCACCGACATTGGCACCGTTGGCGCCAGCAGCCCATGAATTAATTCCGTGCTCTCTGTAAAATGGCACCGTCGACGCTGAGGATAGTCTGACCTCTATTCTTAATTCTGTGCCGTCGGCGTCCATCCTGGCATCATCGGTGCTGAGTATTTCTTCAAAAGCGTCATTTTGACTCCAAATTCCATCCTTTTTGCTTCCTTTTTTGCTTCAAGTCCTAAAAATTAACAACCTGTACTAAAACATGAAAATTACCCTCCTTTAAAGCGCAATATCACCAAAAATGAGTATAAAATATAGTTCTAAATATGCATGTATTTTTGGTGTATCAAAATCCCCCAAACTTAAATGTTACTTGTCCTCAAGTAACTCCTTTACTATTAAAAATATGACTCATCGCAAAGAGTTTTAACTTCTAGATTTCCATATTTTAGTCCACTGAATACAATAGCATAACTTAAGAAAAATGTAAAATAACTCCAATTAATACTAAAGATATAAGAATATCTAGCAATCAAGTCTAAGATTTTTGATTCCATTCTTTCAAGGAAAATAACAAATTGTCATATTAAAGCCACTTAAAATATCCATATGAAAAAGAACTTCATGAAACTTTAATAGTAAATATGCTAATATTTAAATATAAGTTTAGAGAATGTAGTCAAGCTTTCTTCTTCAAGTTGATTCAATTGAAGCCAATTTTTAATTAGGCATCTCCTTAAGCTTCTCCTCACATTTTTTTTTCTTTTTCTTTTTTTTTTGTAGGATTATTTTCAATTCTTTTTCTTTTCTTTTCTTTTCTTTTCTTCTTTTTCTTAAGTGAGGATTACTATATGTTGATAGCCTTTAATGATTTTGAACTTCACTATCCCCTTCTTAAAGTTAAAAACTTTTAACATCCTTCACTTTATAAATTTATATTAGCTTTAAAGATTTTTCATAAAGTTTTATTCTTTTCTTATTACATGAATCTCTAAGATTTTTCTTAACACTTTAAAATGACAAATTCCTTTACTTATAATAGAAAAACATAGTCTTATTCTCTTACACCAAATATCTTAATCTTTAAAATTAACTTTTATTATTGAAAATTTTTACTTAAATTTGCTATATATTTAGAAACACAAATATAGTTATATAAAGTTACCCTCTAATACCAAAGGTCATGTTAAATTTAAAATTTTGAAAATATAGCTAATTGAGGAGAAATAAAATTAAGTTTCTCTCTTTAAAAAGAAATTATTTATTTCCCCCCCACACTTAAAATTTTAAAAGATTTTGCCTGAAAAACTTAAAAAGAAATAAAGGGTTAAAGAAAACATTTAATACATAAAGAAAAGACTTACATATTGAAGTTTTTTATATGGAAACTTAACTCTAAAATATTGTAGGTGCTAATATGAAAAGCTACAAGACTTAAAACATTAAATAACACATAATGCATATAAAAGTTTGTTGAGAAAGAATTTACTACAAATACATTCAACAAAATACTAAAAACTAACAACAGTACTAAAATGATTTCCAATGTAAAAATAATTTTACAATCCTACTATTCACAATATAACATGACATCTAAAATAAAATAAAGTATCATACTCTAAAAGCAAACAATAATAACAATAAAGTACTACCAACTATAAATAAACAAAAGATTAAACTAAAACATCACCAGTCATCATCATCTTCTTCTTCTACATCAAAGTTTTGCTGCTGATACGGGGCAAACACAAGGTAAGTAGGAAACTGAACTGAGTGGTCAGCCCTCATGTATCTAGCCATCGTATCATCATAAGCAACATCATTTTCAAAATTTTTCCTTGTCAAATCATCATTATGTGCATTTTTGGCCTTCATATTTTCCATTATGTTTTCCATCCTCAAGATATCTCCTTGTTGGATCATTAGTTGCTCCATAAATCCCTGGAGAGTAGGGGTACTAGAAGTAGAAGGAATATACTTATTCCTACTTCCAGATCTCCATCCAACATGAGATTCATAAGTTTTAATATTGACAAGCCCAATTGATTTTAGAGGTTCAATCCTCTCCTCATTCATTCCAAAATCAACTCCTGCTTGTTCACAGTGAGTGAAGATCAGGGAAGGTGTACTAAACCACCAGTAGTCTCACCCAAAGAAATAGAACGAGTGTTTTTATAAATAATAGAGCCTAAATATATCCTTCTCATCTGCTAGATACAGAAGTTCAAGATGGTACTATCCTTTGTAACCTCGCTATGATGATTTGTTGGTATCATTCTAGCAAATATAAAATAATGTCAGGCCTTAGATACTACATTTAACNATGGAAAGCCTAACCTAGTCCAAACACAAGATGTTGTCATATGCACCTCCTTGGACTTATGGTCAAATCCAAATCAATTGAGCTTGTTATGGTCAAATGAGCCTTACCATAACTCATGTTAGACTCTAGGGTTGAGTTTAAAGCCAGCCACAAACCCATGGTTAAGCTTGATATTTATCCCATGGGTAAATTTTCTGTTGATTTTAAAGCCAGCCACCAACCCATGGTTAAGCTTGATATTTATCTCATGGGTAAATTTTTTTTAATAAAATTCTTAAAGGGATAAGGAGAGGGTTAAATCAAGGTACTTGCCATACCACATGTCCATAATTCTTAAAGGAATAATAAAGGAGGTTAAATTTATGTACTTGCCCAAACCACATGTCCATAGTACCCTATGGTGCCATTTTTATTGAGCATCATAAGCTTTAACCATGATCAAAACCTTGGTTAGCCACCTTAACCCAAGATAAAACCCAAAAACCGTGAGCCCCCACATGGCTAAAACCCAAACTCATGCCAAGAGGCCACCTCAGCCCAAATTGAGCTGAGAGCTCCTCTGCTTGACACCTAAGCAGTGGGGCTAACCTCTCAATTGGCCAACCAAGCATCGCCATAGCCATTTTCTATAAAATCCACCCCACGACCATGAATAGTGGTGCGGTAAAAAAATTTTCACTAAGGCTTACCAAACTCCTCAGAGAGCTTCCCTAGGAGACCCTTACACATTTCAATCCACTTCCCCCTCTCAAATCCACCATGGCAATCCAATTTTGGGTTTGAATTCCTGCCCGAAATCAGGACAAATTCTAATCTCAACCTACACAGTACCAAACCCCTAATAGATTGGCCCTACACCTTTACAACAGTGAAAGAAGCCAAACCCCCATCAGTTCCCCCTCTGAAACAGTCTCTACCATAGCTCTCAACCAACACCCAAAATCGGCCTTGATTAAAATCATACATAGGCTTTACACCAGAGCCAGAGGTTTCATCCCTAAGCTCTTTGGGATCTAATGAAGGTGTGAAGAATCTCTGATTGAGGCTACACCTCTCGGAGCAAAGGATAACTCACTTACTTTCCCGAGCCTTCGCGAGCTCTACATTTACAATGGCTTGATTTCATATTATGTTTACCATATAGATATGTTCGTCTCTTTAATACGAGTAATTTAAAAAAATAATCACTAAAATCCATTAAGAAATGAGGGAGATATTAAGCTTTAGAATAGACGGCTCTCGGTTAAGGCTATCGGAGACGATGAACGGATGCCGTCCATTCTCGCGTGTACTGACAAGCTCAATAGTCGCGTGCATTTCTGGCCTTCGTATTTTCCATTATGTTTTCCATCCTCAATATATCTCCTTGTTGGATCATTAGTTGCTCCATATGTCCCTGGAGAGTAAAGGTACTAGAAGTAGAAGGAATATACTTATTCCTACTTCCAGATCTCCATCCAACATGAGATTCATAAGTTTTAATATTGACAAGCTCAATAGATTTTAGAGGTTAAATCCTCTCCTCATTCATTCCAAAATCAACTCCTGCTTGTTCACAGTGAGTGAAGATCATGGAAGGTGTGCTAAACCACCAGTAGTCTCACCCAAAGAAATAGAACGAGTGTTTTTATAAATAATAGAGCCTAAATATATCCTTCTCATCTGCTAGATACAGAAGTTCAAGATGGCATTATCCTTTGTAACCTCGCTATGATGATTTGTTGGTATCATTCTAGCAAATATAAAATAATATCAGGCCTTAGATACTACATTTAACATAGAAAGAGGGAAGTTTACCTTAACATTATTCTTCACCTTCCAAGCTCCTCTTCCATCAGTAAAAAAAGAAATAACTTCATCTAATGCCTCATTTGTAGCAGAAAATGATTTGTACTGTCAGCTAAACACATCCTCTAATGGGTAAAATTCATTAATTCTTCTTGAAGTAAATTCTACCATTTTCCCATGAATAAAAACGTAGTCTTCAGAAGTTTCCTTTAAGTTGGCATAGAACTCCATCACTATACCAATAATAGCCTCGGTGGTAAAGTAAAAAAAAATTCTCGCACTGCCGAGCAATGATTAATCTTTCAACTTTCCTCCACCTAGATTTTTAAATGCTCGATGCGGAATTACTTTCTTAGTTGCATGCAGACTATTGAAACAAATGTTAGCCTTGTAGTTGACAAACTTTTGATCATCAAAATCCACTTTTCTCTTTCCCTTACTCATTCTCGGTGCCATGTTAGTCTAAGAAAATTTGATAAAATCCAAATAAATTCCCAAAATTCTGAAAATCACTATGTGGAAAGTTTTGAACATAAATCTACTAAGTAAGAGTTCTTCACCAAAGTATTTTCTCAAAATCTTCTTAAAAAATTTCAAAATTTTGGATCTCGGCAATGTAAGATAAATCCTTGGTGAAAATCAAAAGATTTTGGGTTCAAAGTGTATCTCTTACCGAGAGAATATGAAATCCAGACTTCTTTTGCCTTAAAATCGCCTCAAATCCAAGAAATAGTAAGCCCTAGGTGCACAAACTAGAGGTTGAAGGTGACCGAAAGGGTAAAAATGGTGTTTTTACTGTGCAAATTGTGAATTTTAAGGGATTTGGGTACTTTAGGGTCGAGGGCGCTGTCGGCGCTAGTGGCCAAAAATTTAAATTTTCAATTTTTGCAATTTTCAACTTTCTTTCAATTCACTCCAAAGTTTAATTAGTCTTTTTGAACACTNCAAATTTCAAAATTTTCGATCTCGGCAATGTAAGATAAATCCTTGGTGAAAATAAAAAGATTTTAGGTTCAAAGTGTATCTCTTACCGAGAGAATATGAAATCCGGACTTCTTTTGCCTTAAAATCGCCTCAAATCTAAGAAATAGTAAGCCCTAGGTGCACAAACTAGAGCTTGAAGGTGACCGAAAGGGTGAAAATGGTGTTTTTACTGTGCAAATTGTGAATTTTAAGGGATTTGGGTACTTTAGGGTCGAGGGCGTTCTCGACGCCAGTGGCCAAAAATTCAAATTTTCAATTTTTGCAATTTTCAACTTTCTTTCAATTCACTCCAAAGTTTAATTAGTCTTTTTGAACACTAATTTTCATCTTAAAATAATTCACAAACAAGTATTTTCACAAACAACACCAAACTAACTTTTATATATGAAAATCCAATTCTTACAAATACACTTTTCTAATCACACTTTCACATACATAAAGCAAACTAAATTATATTTCAACGTCGAAATCAAGCCACAACACTAGAATGCTGACACAAAATTATAGAAACAATTAAAGTTATAAGAGTTCTAAAGCAAAGTAAATCCAACACAATCACATTAAAAATATAATTACTTTAAAATTGTAGAAAGTTTAACTTCTTCACTTATTCTGCTTCATCTTCAATACTTTCTCCTCCTCTAATATCAGTATGGGAATTGATCAGTAAAATTTTAATCGATCCATCCATTTTTCTTGAACATCTGCACCAAACCTGCTTCAATTGTTCCAATATGATCAAAGTTCTCGTTCNCTAACTTCTTCACTTATTCTGCTTCATCTTCAGTACTTTCTCCTCCTCTAATATCAGTATGGGAATTGATCAGTCAAATTTTCATTGATCCATCCATTTTTCTTGAACATCTGCACCAAATCTGCTTCAATTGTTCCAATATGATCAAAGTTCTCCTCATCCTCCAATATAAGTGATAAAAAGGTAGTTAAAATTTCCTATTACATTCATAATACTATAAGGTTCTCTTTCGATTTTCTTCATTTTCTTCTCCAAAGCTATTGAACTTCCAACTGTTTGTGGCATTAATGGTGTTGAAGCATGTGATGAATGATCCAAAATAATATCTAATGCTTCATTTCCATTCCCAATATAATTGTCATCAATAAGAATTATGGGCTGCCAGGGTAATAACACATTCTCCCAACTTTCATATGGCACTTGAGATTGACTGCAAAGTAAGAAACTTGTANCGTTCATCCTCCAATATAAGTGATAAAAAGGTAGTTAAGATTTCCTATTGCATTCATAATACTATAAGGTTCTCTTTCAATTTTCTTCATTTTCTTCTCCAAAACTATTGAACTTCCAACTATTTGTGGCATTAATGGTGTTGAAGCATGTGATGAATGATCCAAAATAGTATGTAATGCTTCATTTCCATTCCCAATATAATTGTCATCAATAGGAATCATGGGTTGCCAGGGTAATAACACATTCTCCCAACTTTCATATGGCACTTGAGATTGACTGCAAAGTAAGAAACTTGTAGAAGGATGCCCCAGTCCATATATAGACCCATTCATAATAATACCCATAATAAATTTGAAAATAATCAATCCCAAATCAATGGGCTTTTCCATTTGAATGCAATAGTTTAAAATTGCACTTTCTTTTGTAACTCTACTAATCTTCATGGTAGGGAGTAATTTTACAGAGATGAAGAAATCTCATTATTTTGATATTGGATTAAGTAATGAAGCAGAGAAACTAACGTATCCCTCATTTTTAATTTCCCAATTATCATTTCCATCCATCAGAAAATGATATACATCTTGCATTATATCTCTCGTTAGGATAAAATTCGTATAATGACAGATTGGCACGTTTTTTATCATATACAAATCAATAATTTGAGGCGGAGTAAATGGTACAGCCTTACCTCAAACAAAGACGACTCCATGGGTAATTCCATGTAAGTTAGCATAGAATTGCTTTTCCACTGGTACAACAACTGCAGCGGTAGTGTAGCATAGAACTTCCCAACGCCTCTGTACTATGATTTTCTCAATCTGTGAACTTGGATTACTCAATCCATGATTGACAAAGCCTCACTCCTTGATAAGTCTCTTCTTTGTGATGACTTTGTCGTATAATATCCGCGCGTCAAAACAGATAAACTTTCTTCTATTGAAAACTCCATACCTTGAAGTATTTCTGAAATAGAAAGCCATGAATTTCAAAATTTGGAAGTTTTGGTCATTTAAGGCAACTTTTAGGCCTTTAAAAACACCTCTCGGTGGTTATTTAGGAGTGTAATCCAGCTAAAGTCCGCCAAATTCATCCTGGACGCACGAAATTGCTCAGGATGCTGTTGACGCTCCCAATGGTGCTATCGACGCCATGGCTCGTGAAGACGGGCGTCGTCGGCGCTCACTCTGACGCCGTGCGTCTCTTATTTTTTTGGATCAATTTGATTCCAAATTTTCCTCCAATACCAATATTTATCTTAATTTATGATATATAAAATTGAGTAGGATNAAAGTCTCTTCTTTGTGATGACTTTGTCGTATAATATCCGCGCGTCAAAACTGATAAACTTTCTTCTATTGAAAACTCCAAACCTTGAAGTATTTCTGAAATAGAAAGCCATTGATTTCAAAATTTGGAAGTTTTGGTCATTTAAGGCAGCTTTTAAGCATTTAAAAACACCTCTCGGTGGTTATTTAGGATTGCAATCCAAATAAAGTCCACCAAATTCATCCTGAACGCACGAAACTGCTCAGGATGCTGTCGGCGCTCCCAATGGCGCTATCGACGCCATGGCTCGTGAAGACGGGCGCCGTCGGTGCTCACTCTGGCGTCGTGCAGCTCTTATTTTTTTGGTTCAATTTGATTCCAAATTTTCCTCGAATACCAATATTTATCTTAATTTATGATATATAAAATTGTGTAGGNATGCTTGGTTTAACGTCGTCAGCCTGACATACCATTGTTTAATCAGGATGACTTAACATCAAAATTTCTTTAAATTGTGGCATGTGCCCTTCATAATAATGTTTCAATCGATGCCCATTAACTTTAAATATATTTCCAATTTTATGATCTTTAATAACAATAGTTTTATAATGATAGACTTTAATCACTTTAAATGGTCATAACCATCTAAATTTCAGTTTTCCTGGAAATAATCTCAATCATGTATTATATAATAGAACTTCTTGTCCAGGTTCAAATTTCTTTTTGATAATCTTTTGATCATCCCATATTTTCATTTTCTCTTTATAAATTTTTGCATTATCATATGCTTCATTTCTAATCTCCTTAAGTTCATTGAGTTGCAACAATCTTTTCTCACCAGCATCCTTTAGATTAAAATTAAATTCCTTAATAGCCCACAATGCTTTATGCTCCAATTCTACTGGTAAGTGCCATGTTTTTCCCAAAATAAGTTTATATGGTGACATTCCAATAAGGGTTTTATAAGCAGTTCTGTATGTCCATAATGCAGTATCTAATCTAACAGACCAAACCAATTCATAGGGATTTACAGTTTTTTTTTAAATTTGTTTTATTTCATGATTTGATATTTCTGCTAGACCGCTAGTCTGATGATGATAAGCAGTAGAGAATCTATGCACAATATCATATTTTTTAATTAATTTCTCGATTCTCTTATTCTTAAAATGGGATCCTCCATCCGTAATAATTACTCTCGGCATTCCATATCTTGTAAAAATATTTTTATTTAAAAATTTAGAAACACTCCGAGCATCACATTTAGGTATAGCAATAACTTCAATCCATTTGGGCATATAATTAACAGCAAGTAATATATATATATATATATATATTTCCAAATGAAGGCATAAATGGTCCCATAATCTAATCCCCACACATCAAAAATTTCAACTTCCAATGTGTAATTTAAAGGCATTTCATTTCTTCTAGAAATATTTTCTATTCGCTGACATCAATCACATGTTTTATTATATTTATTAACATCTCTAAAAAGAGTAGGCCAATAAAATCCAGCTTGTAAAATTTTATGTGTAGTTCTATTTATTCCAAAATGTCCTTCAAATTTAGAATCATGACATCTTTCAATTATTTGTTGAGTTTCTTCATAAGGCACACACCTCCTAATAATTAGATCTTTACATTGTTTATACAGATATGAGTCATCCTAAAAATAGAAATTTGAATCATAAATAAATTTCTTTAATTGTTGATTCTTAACATCTGGTGGTAGAGTATCACTTGCAATATAATTTACTATATCGGCATACCATGGTATATTCATTATATCAATATTATATAATTATTCATCAGGAAAATTTTCTAAAATTTCATTTATAAAATTAATTAATATTTCTTTTTCTAGTCTAGACAAATGATCAGCTATTTGATTATCATTTCCCTTTCTATCAATTACCATAAAATTGAGCTCTTGCATCAGAAGTATTCATCTAATTAACCTTGGTTTAGCATCCTTCTTTTGCATCAAGTATTTGATAACAGAATGATCTGTATGCACTATACATTTGGTTCAAATCAAGTAAAGTCTAAAGTTATCAAAGGCATAAATAATAGCTAATGACTCTCTTTCAGTAGTAGTGTAATTAATTTGAGCATCATTTAGAGTTTTACTAGCATAATATATTACTTTAAGAACTTTGTTGTGCCTTTGTCTTAAAACAGCTCCAATAACATAATCAATAGCATCGCACATTATTTCAAATGGTTTCTCCCAGTCAGGTGGAACTATTATAGGTGCAGTAATCAGTTTTTCTTTCAATAATTCAAATGCTTTTATGCATTTCTCATTAAAATCAAATTTTATATCCTTTTTCTAAAACTTGGCATAATGGCTTAGTTATTTTTGAAATTTTTTTTATGTAGCGCCTGTAGAAACCAGCATGTCCTAGAAAAATTCTTACCCCTCTAACCGTAGTAGGAGGTGGTAATTTCTCAATAACTTAAATTCTTGCAGGATCTACTTCCATGTCATTTTCAGAAATTTTATGCCCAAGTACAATTCCTCCTGCAACCATAAATTGACGTTTTTCCCAATTTAGTACTAGGTTGAATCATTCACATAGTTACAGAACTTTTTCTAAATTATTTAAAAATCATTCAAATGAAGTCCCAAATACAGAGAAATCATCCATAAATACTTTCATTCCATATTCAATCAAATTACTAAAAATTGACATCTACATCTTTAAAATGTCGCAGGTGTATTGCATAGTCTAGAAGACATTCTACGAAAAGCAAATGTTCCACAAGGGCTTGTAAATGTTGTTTTCTTTTGATCCTCAGTAGCAATTAGAATTTGATGATACCCAATATATCCATCTAAAAAATAGTAATATTTGTTTCCAGCCAATCTATCCAACATTTGATCTAGAAATGGGTAAAGGAAAGTGATCTTTCCTGGTGGCCATGTTTAATTTTCTATAGTCTATACAAGTTTGTCAACCAGTAACTTGTTTTAATGGAATTGATTCATTTTTCTCATTTACTTAAATTGTCACTCCTCCTTTCTTTAGAACACAGTGAATTGGACTTACCCAAGAACTATCTGAAATAGGATATATAATTCCAACAGCTAACCATTTTAAGATTTCTTTTGTAACAGCTTCTTTCATTATTGGGTTTAGTCTCCTCTGAGGATCAGTTTTAATTTTGTATTGTTCATCTAATAGAATTCTATGCATGCAAACTAAAGGACTAATTCCTTTAATATCTGCTAAAGTCCATCCAAAAGCCTTTTTATATCTTTTTAACATTTCTATTAATTTTTGTTCTTGAATTTCAGTTAAACTAGAAGATACAATAACAGGAAATGTAGATGAACCTCCTAAAAACACATATTTTAAATGAGCAGGTAATACTTTCAGTTCAAGTTCAGGTGGTTAAATACTTGAAGGAATTAAATTTTTATTATCATTTTCCAACAAATCTAAAGTTTCAAATTTGTCTTGAATATAATCTAAATTATTTTCTTTTATTTCATTCTCATAATATTCTTCTTGCCTTAATTTTTCTTCAAACACTCCCTTAAATTGCTTATGACTCACATAATCAGTAACTTCCATTCTAAAACATTCATTATTTTTTTTTATTGCAGGATATTTCATAGCTTTCACAATATTAAATGTTACTTCTTGATCATTAACTCTCATTATTAATTCTCCTTTTTGTACATCTATACAGCTCTCCCTATTTCAAGAAATGGTCTCCCTAAAATAATAGGAATCTCTTTATCTTCCTCCATATCTAATAGCTCTCCCTGCTGCAAGAAATGGTCTCCCAAAAATAATAGGAATCTCTTTATCTTCCTTCATATCTAATGCTATAAAGTTTATAAAAAAAATAAATTTATCCACTTTTACTATTACATCTTCTATAACTTCTTTAAGATAAGTTATTAATCGATCAACTAACTGAAGAGTTATAGTAGTAGGGGAAATCTCTCCTAAATCTAAACATTTAAAAATCGATAGAGGCATAAGATTGATACTCGCACCTAATTCACATAAGGCTTTTCCAAAAAACTTTTCACCAATAGCACAAGGTATAATAAAACTACCAGAATCTTTTAACTTTTCAGGAAGCTTTTTCTGAATAATAGTGTTACACTCTTCACTGAGTGCAACGGTCTCATGATCTACAAACTTCCTTTTATTGTTTACTATGACTTTCATAAATTTCACATAACGTGACATTTGTTCTAAAGAAGGAATGTTTATCATTAACTTATTAAGGAATTCCAAAAATTTTGTAAATTGTTTATCTTTATACTTCTGCTCAATCTTTGAGGAAATGGAGGTAGTGGCTTTTCTAAAGGAACTTTTATTGGTTCATTTTCCTTATGGTCGCTTTCGAACTCTTCCTTCTCCTTAACTTCAGTTTCTCTTTGGATTCTTGTTTCTACTTCTTTTCCACTTTGTAACTAAATAGCTTTAATTTGCTCCTTATTTTAATCTCTTAGATTAACTTCCACAGTACTCGAAAGAATTCCTGAAGGTCTGTTACTAAGTGCAGTAGCAATATGTCCTAATTGATTTTCAATATTTATAATAGCTGCTCCTTGATTTTGTATTTGATTTCCCATATTCAACATTACTTCTTCAAACGTTAAATTCTTTTCCTTAAATTGTTGGTTAGGGTTAGAGTTAAATCTAGGAGGATAATAAGGTCGATAATTAAGATCTCCTTTGTTGTTTAAATTTTCTGAGGGCTTCACGGAATTGTTATAATTATTCCAACTAAAATTAGAATGATTTTTCCATCCAGGGTTATAATAATTAGAATAGGGATTCTTATTTTGATTATTTATGGCATTCAAAGTTTCATAAGATGGTTGAGTATCAATTATCTACCCTAATGAATTTTCCTCTAATACTGGTGGTATTTGAGAATAGTTCACTTAAATTTGATCAATCTTTTTCGATATAGCAGCAATTTGAGATGCTAAAATAGACATTGCATCAAAGTCATGAATACTGGCTACTCTCTTAGGATTTACCCATCCAGAGGGCCATTGAAAATTGTTAGGAGCAATTTCTTCTATTAAAGAGTATGCTTCATCAAAAGGTTTTGACATTAGTGATCCACCTGTAGCAGCATCTATAATAGATCTAAGTGATCCTACTAATCCATTGTAAAAAGTTTGAATTATTAACCAATCTAATAAAGCATAATGTAGACATTTTCTAAGAAGATCTTTAAATCTTTCACAGGCTTCATATATCAATTCCCCTTCAAACTGACAAAAAGATGTAATATCGTTTCTAAGCTTAGTAGTTTTCAAGGGTGGAAAGTATTTAGCCAAAATATTTTGTGATAGTTCTCCCCAAGTTCTGATAGATCCAGGTGCTAATAAATTTAACCAAGCTTTAAGCTTTGTCCCTTAAATAAAAAGGAAAATTTCTAAGCCTGACATCATCATTAGACACTCCATTATATTTAAAAGTAGCACATATTTCAAGAATCCCTTAATGAAAAGGAAAAAGTCTAAGCCTAACAATATCATTAGACACTCCATCCTATTTAAAAGTAGCACATATTTCAAGAAAACTAGCAAGATGTACGTTAGGTTCTTCAGTAGGTGATCCTCTAAACTAATTATTTTGTACCATTTGTATAATAGCAAGTTTAAACTCAAATAAATTAGCAGCAACATCAGGATTTTGAATAGTCAAGTGAAGTTCATCTCTAAATTTCCTAATTTACCAAATCTATTTGATTTACTATTACCTTCCCCGGCAATGACGCCACAAAAATATAATTGTGTAAAACTTATAAAGTTGACTCTGATTTACAACGATGCCAAAAATTTGATGTGTTATTTTATGAATAAGAAATTTAAGCAATTTATGTTGGGATTCTACGCAAGTATACTTATCGTTATCAACTAATATAATACTTTCTATTTAAACCCCAAATATCAATCTCACGAGGAGGATTAAATTTGAAATGATAAATTAACTAGAAAATTCACAGAAATAAAATGAAATTACTGTCACTAATTTCAAATTGTTTGAGATACTATCAGCACTAAATTAGTAACTACTAGCAAAACTAAAATGCAAAGTTTAAACAGTAACTACTAAACTATGTTTTATGTGATTAAGTTTTCTAATAAGAAAAAACATATTTCCCCACTACAATGAGTTTTTGGTAAAATGAGATGAGATAAATGGTTTAAATATGTATTGTGCTAAATAGGAGCAATTTTAATTATCTACCCTGATTCAGTATTGTAGAAAATCATTGGCTAATCTCAGGTTTAATCTCTAAATTTATGATTAGGCTAGGAGGATATTGGCTCTCACTCCAAAGCTCCCACTTCCCTTCCCCTGAAGGCTAACACTCGCTTTAGTTCTTAAACACTAAAACCGAAGGACGCCTTTGACACTGCTCCTGGCGTCATCGGCCAATGGCCCGTGAATTAATTTCATGTTCTTTGTTAAATGAAGTTGTCGACGCTGCTCCTGGCTCCTTCAGCGTTGCTCCTAGCACCGTCGGCGCTGAGGATAGTCTGGCCTCTATTCTATAAGTCTGCGCCGTCAGCGTTAATCCTGGCGCAGTCGGCGTCAATCCTGGCGCCGTCGGCGCTGAGTATTTCTTCAAAAACTCCATTTTAACTCTAAATTCCATCATTTTTGTTTCCTTTTGCTTCAAGTCCTAAAAATCAACAACCTGCAATAAAAAATGAAAAATACTCTCTTTTAAAGCGCAATATCACCAAAAATGAGTATAAAAGATAGGTCTAAATATGCATGTATTTTTTGTGTATCATTTTCCCATAAAATATGTCTCCTATTGCACATGGAATTGTAAAGCTACTAGAATCTTTAAGCTTTTTAGGAAGCTTTTTCTGAATTATAGCATTGCATTCCTCACTAAGTGCAATAGTCTCATTATCTTCAGACTTCTTTTTCTTGTTAAGAATATCCTTCATAAACTTTACATAGCTTGACATTTTTTATAGAGCTCCAGCAAATGGAATATTAATTGTAAGCTTCTTAAAAATTTCCATATTTTTTGAAAATTGTTTATCCAACTTTTGTTGTCGAAGCCTCTGAGGAAATGGAGGTGGTTGTTTTTCCAAATCAACTTTAAGTGGAGAAATGGCTTCTCTAAACCTTTTGGAGCCTCCTCATTTGGTTCTTCAATCTCCTCTCTCTACTGCAGTCTCTTTTTGAACTCTACCTTCCAATTCTCTTCCACTTCTGAGTTAAACGACTTTTACTTACTCTTTATTCTGGTCTTTTGGATATACTTTTGTATTACTAGAAAGTGTTCCTTGGGATATTTTACTTAATGAATTTGCTATTTGTCCTAATTAATTTTCAATATTTTTAATTGTAGTTCCTTGACTTTGTAATTGATTTTTCATTTGTAATACCACTTCTTCTATAGACAAAATTTTCTCCTTATATTGTGGATAATTGTTAAAAGCTAGAGAATATGTAGGTATATAATTACTATTCCCTTCATTGTTCCAATTTCTCATGGGTTTACTTCATTGTTCCTCCATTGTTGATTACTTGCACCTGAAGTATAATTCCAGTTAAAATTGGGATGGTTCTTCCAACCTGGATTATAATTATTTGAATATGGATTATTCTCCTTGTTATTTATGGCATTCAAAGTCTCTAATGTTGCTTGAGAATCTACCATTTGACCTAATGAATTCTCTTTAATCATGGAAATTGATTGAGAAAATTTCATTCCAAATTGGTCTAACTTCCTTAAAATTACAACAACTTGATTTGCTAGCATGGCAAAAGCATCAGTTTCATTAATATTGGCTAATTTCTTAAGATTTACCCTTTAAAAAGGCCATTTAAAATTATTTGTAGTTATTTCTTCAATTAAAGCATAAGCGTCATGAAATGGTTTTGACATCAATGAACCACCAACAACGGCATTGATAATAGATCTAAGAGATCCAGCTAATCCATTGTAAAATGTTTGAATTATTAACCAATCTGGTATAGCATGGTGTGGACACTTTCTTAAGAGTTCTTTAAATCTTTTCCCATGCTTCATAAATAGATTCCCCTTCAAACTGATTAAAAGATGTACTATCATTTCTATCTTCATAAATATTCACAAAAAGATGTAATATCATTTCTAAGCTTTGTAGTTTTTTATGGTGGAAAATATTTAGCAAGTAATTTTTGCTCTAAATCACTCCAAGTTCTGATAGATCTAGATGATAACGAATGTAAGCATATCTTAGTTTTATCCCTCAGTGAGAAAAAAAATAATCTAAGTCTAATAACATCATCTGACACACCATCATATTTAAATGTAGCACACAGTTCTAGAAAATTGACAAGTTTTAAATTTGGATCTTAAGTTGATGCTCTCCCAAACAGATTATTTGATACCATTTGGATAATAACACATTTAAGTTCAAATGAATTAGCCATTACAACAAGTTTTTGAATACTACAATAAAGTTCATCCACCGTAGGGTTTGCATAATCTTTTAAAGGTCTAAATTCTTCAACATTTTGAATATTTTGATTTGATATTTCTTGAAAATTTCCAATAATTTTTAAATTTTTTTAATTTTTCTAATAGTTCTTTCTAATTCAAAATCGTAAGGCACAAGTCCTGTGGAACTTGAACTACACATACATTACTATAAAATACATATAAAAAAAGAACACACAAACAAGAACTTAATATATAAAAAATAACACTACAATAATCCTATAATAAATCTTAAAGTTTAAATAAGACTTTATGAAAATAGAAATTTTTGTTTCTAAAAACTCTTTTGAAAATTTTGCAAATTTTTGTACTTTAACTCTCCCCGGCAACGGTGCCAAAAACTTGATCCCGACTTTCTATATATATGTAAAATGTGATGTATGTGATTATATGCTTAAATTCCTTAATAGTTATTCTTAGTTTGCAACAAAGTCAAAAACTTGATCCAAAGCAAAAGCTAAGTTTTCCACTATGAAAAAAAATAAGAATAAATATATAATATTTAAATATTGGATACTACGCAAGTATACGTATCGCTATCAAATAATATAAGATTTTTTTATTAAGCCTCAAATATCAAACGCACAGAGATATTAACAATATGCAATTTAGGAAACTAAAAAGTTTAGATGACAAAAATCTATATCACAAAATATTCTTACTTAAACTTAAGAGGCTATAATAGGAATGAAAATTTGATTCTTTTTGTAATTTTTGATTTATGAAAATAAAGTAAACAACTAATTAACTTAACTAAATATTTGTCAGATGAAGTCTATATAAATAAAATATATTTTTCCTTATCATGAATCTGTAATAAGTATAAAAATTCTATTGTGGAAGTATGCTAAATGTGTTTGTCAAATAGGAGCAATAATATTCTTTACCCTTACTAGAGATGTTATAAAGAATATTGGTTAATCTATAATTTGAATAATCTTGAAGACTGATTAGGTATGGAATATACTAGCTCTCACTCTAGAGCTCCCTCTTCTCCCTCCACGTAGGGGCTAACATAAAACTATAAATCAAATTGGGGGCTTTAACCTATCACTCTAAAGTTCTCTAATTCTATACCCTTGAAAAATTTATTTTCTTATTTATTTGCACTCAATCCCATGAACTACATTCTCATTCATGAGATCAATTTGTGATTCTAACCATTTTTTGACTGAGACAATACCATATCGGATCTAACATGTTCTCACAACAGGTATTAACATCTTAATTGGCAAAATCAAGAAGTAAATGAAGTGCAAGGTTTCAAATTATCACAACTTCTTCCAACATTGAAGTCTAATACTTCACACAACTTCCTTTGAACAATTAATCACTTATCATTTTAAGGAAAAAGATAAAGTAAACTACTCAGAATCCATGGAGAAAACATAACCACACATGAGTTTAAAAGTATAAATGAAGCACAAAACTAAGAAATGTAGATTAAAATCAAGTGTAGTCACAAAGATAAACACTTATCTTAAATCCTCTCCACCAAATGTCTTGAATTTATTTTAAATTCTCTTCCTTCACTAATAATATAAACAAACACTCAAAATAAAAAGAAAGTGGTCGGCGGCGGCTGCGACAGTTACTTGGATGGATGATGGATTTCAAATTTGATGGAATATTTTTATCTTCCTCCGTATCTAATACAATAAAATCCACAAGAAAAAAAAATTATCGACTTTTACCAAAACATCTTCTATATAACTTCTTTAGGATAGGTAATCCAATGGTCAACTAACTGAAAAGTTATAGTTGTAGGTGAAATATCTCTTAAGCCTAACCTTCTGAAAATTGATAATGTCGTAAGATTTATACTGTCTTCTAAATCACATAAAGCTTTTCCATAAAATAGTTCGCCAATAACACAAGGAATTGTAAAACTTCCATGATCATTAAGTTTTTCAGGAATCGTATTCTGAATTATAGCACTACACTCTTCACTGAGTGCAACAGTCTGATTATCTACAAACTTCCTTTTCTTATTAAGTATATCCTTCACGAACTTCACATAGCTTGGCATTTGTTCCAACCCCTCAACATATGGAATGTTTATCGTTAAGTTCCTCAAAGTTTCCAAAGATTTTGAAATTTGATTATCTCTATGTTTCTGCTTCAATCTTTGAGGAAATGGTAGTGGTGGTCTTTCTACAGTGATTTTCATTGGTTTAATAGGATTTTCTGCTTCAAAATGAAAATCTTCATCAGATTTTTCGTTTTCCACCTCATCCTTTTCCACTTCTTAGTTGAATAGCTTTAATTTGCTCTTTGTTCTGATCTTTAGGATTTACTTCAACATTACTAGGCAATATTTTTGGAGATCTATTGCTAAGTGCAGTAGGAATACATCCTAATTGATTTTCCATTTTTTTGATTGTAGCTCCTTGACTTTGTAATTGACTACCCATTTGCAATATAAATTCTTCATTGATAGCTTTTTCTTCTTACTCTGCAAATTATTAAAATATGGGGGGTAAAAAGGTTTATAAGCTTGATTCCCTTTATTGTTGAAATTTCCCAATAGGTTCGCAGCAGTGTTTCCCCATTGTGGATTTGCATCATCAGAATTATTGTTACTCCAACTAAAGTTTTGATGATTCTTCCAACCAGGGTTATAATAATTGGCATAAGGGTTATTAGAACGATTGTTTATTGCATTTAAAGTCTCATAAGATGATTGAAATTCTATCATTTGTCTCATTGAGGTTTCCTCAAGCATAGGTGTTGTCTGAGAATAATTCATTCCATATTGATTTATCTTCTTTGATATAACAGCTATTTGAGCAGCCAAAATAGATATAGCATCAAAATCATGAACACTAGCTACTCTTTTTGGATTTACCCTTTTAGAGGGCCATTGAAAATTATTTGTAGCCATCTCTTCAATTAATGAATATGCTTCATCGAATGGTTTTCACATTAATGATCCACCAGCAGCAGCGTTAATTATCAATCTAAGAGATCTAACCAAGCCATTATAAACAGTTTGAATTATTATCCAATCTGGCAACACATGGTGTGTACACTTTCTAAGGAGATCTTTAAATCTTTTCCAAGCTTCATAAATTGATTCCTTTTCAAACGGATAAAAGATGTGATATCATTTCTAAGCTTAAAAATTTTTGAAGGTTGGAAATATTTAGATAAGAATTTGTGATAAATCTCCCCATGTCCTGTAATCTAGGTGCTAATGAGTTTAACCACATTTTAGTTTTATCCCTTAGTGAAAAAGGAAAAATTCTAAGTTAACACTATCATTTGATACTCCATCATATTTAAATGTAGCACACAATTCTAGAAAACTAGCAAGATGTATATTAGGATCTTCAGTAGGTGTTCCCCCAAACTAATTGTTTTGAACCATTTGGATAAAAGTAGGTTTAAGCTCAAATGAATTTGCAGCTACGACAGGGTTTTGTATACTGAAATGAATTTCATTTGCTGTAGGATTAGCATAATTTCTTAAAGTTCTCTGATGATGCTCATTTTCATTTTCAACATTGTTTAAATTGTAAGTCATTTTGCTAAAATGATCTTTCTCTTTCTCTTTTTTTGAATTTTTCTAACAGCACTTTCTAACTCAAAATTGTAAGACACTAAATTTTCAAATCTTACACTACGCATAAACAACTAAAACAGGTAATTAAAACAAGCAAACACACTTAAATAAGAAAATGTTCAAACTAAACTACAAACACTCACTTTTTTTATTTTTTATTTTTTTAAAATAAAATAAAATACTAATGTTTTCTGTTACTTCCCTGACAAAGGTGCCAAAAACTTGATGCGAGGCGATTTAGTGTGACAATTTTATAAATATTTTTCAATATTACAAAATTACAAACGACAAATTTATAATAAATATGCAAGATAATTCCAACAAAAAAACTCTTTATGTAATTAATTTATCTTTGAAAACTCCTTTTAAACTGCCAAATCCCCTTTAATATTAACTCAAATCTACGTATCGCTCAAGTAATAAAGGGCTCTAATTGAGTCCTAGATATCGATCCCAGGGGGAAGTTGGAAAATCCTAAAGTAAATTATGAAAAAAATTTTATAACAAGAAAACAAAAACAAAAGTAAAAGTAAAGTACGAAGTTTGAAAATTGACTACTGAAGTGAATGTTAATTAAAATGCAGATGTAAGACTACAGAAGTTAAACTAAACTAAATACTAAACTTTCAAAAGTAAAATTACAAAAATTAAACAAAGTTTTTATTGTGACGACAAGTTCAATTTGAAGAAAGCATCATTCCCCTTTACAATGAGTATATGGGTTGTGAAGAAATTGAAATCATTTGAAAAAATATATAAAAATTGTTTTGTGTCAAATAGGAGCAATCATATTCTTTACCCTTTTTTGAGTGATATAAAAAATATTAACTAATCCAGAGTTTGGTCCCTAATTTTGTGGTTAGGCTGGGAGGATACCGGCTGCCACTCCAGAGCTCCCACACCTCCCTCCCCTGAGGGCTAACAATCTCGCATTAATTTCCAATCAACTGGACCAAATTGGGGATTTTAATCTATCACCTTAAAATCTCTAATTATGCATCCAACAAAGTGTATTTCCCTATTTATTTGCACCCAATCCCATGGATGACATACTCTCCCATGAAATCAAATATGATTCTCCCTATGTTGTAGGAATCATATCTCATTCAAGAATGTGTGTCTCTCAACAAGTTTTAACATTTCAATTGGTCAGATCAAAAAGTAAATGAAGATCAAAGTTCAAATCATCACAAATTATTATCATTTAAAACCATAGAAAACAAAATCTATTTTTCATAAAATCATATCTCAAGGTAGGGAGAAGGATAAAACGGACTACTCAAAATTTATGAGAAGGATAAAAAGGACTACTCAAAACACAGATTTCATATATAAAAATAAGTGTACAAAACAAAAGAAATTAAAATACAACTTATCTCATAATCCTTCCCAAGAAAATCCTTATAAATTCTATCCAAGCCTTTCTATCTTTACAGTCACTCCTAATTCTCTCTTAGAAGTGTAATAAAAAAGAAATCTCTCACCTTCCCTTTACTCTTACAACCTAGAAGAAAATCTCCTCTTCTCTCTCTATCTCAAACTCATGCCCCCTTTCTCTCTCTCTCTCATGCCACACACACTTTTCAACTCTCCAAGTCTTCTTCATTTATTTTTGGGCTGCCTCTTTTGGAAAAGAACTCAAAATTCCCTCCAAAAGTCAACTCTTTTAAATTCAAAAGATATGTCATTTGATCCAAGAGTCATATCCCTTCATAAAAGAACACTCAAAAGTGTATAGATGGATTGAATTACTCTAAGAGGTGTGTAGAATAAATGTCCTTCTAAAATTTGTGCAAAAATTCATCTCGAACCACCTTAATTTAAAAAAGTTTTCTCTGGCACATCATGAGCCAGTTCTCTGGATTGTGGCGCATCATGCAACAGAATCCCAAAATTTGCTATTTTGGCTCCAATGTTTGTCCTTTTTACCATTTTTGCTTTAAATGCCTAAAAATGATATAATTGCAACAAAAATAAAAATACACCCTTCTTTAAAGTGCAATATCCAAAAATAAGCATAAAATAAGTACTTAAAACAATATATAATTTTGGTGTATCAATAAGCAAGGATCAACCTTATGTCATTATCAATATTTAAAAGATTGGGATTAGGAGAAATATCCCCTACTACTGTAAAGTTGCAGCTAGCAGATCATTCAATAACATATCCTAAGGGAGTTATAAAAGATTTCATAGTGAAAATGGATCAATTTATCTTTCCTGTTGATTTCATTATGCTATATGGAAGAAGATAAGGAGATACCAATCATTTTGGGGAGACCATTCCTAGCCACTTGAAGAGGAATGATAGATGTGCAAAAAGGAGAAATAACTATGCGTGTCAATGATAAAACAATTAAATTTAATATTTCCAAATCAATGAAATACCCTGCAAAAGGTAAAGATAATTATTGTTATAGAATGGATCTGATAAGATATTTAAGTGTATGTCATTTCAAAGCAATTATTGAAGAAAAATCTGAAGTTAAAGAGTTGGAACACGGACAAGAAGATGAATTAGATCAATATGAAGATTTATATAAGGAAGATTCAAATTATGTTCGAGAAAGTTTTGAAGTTTTGGACATGACAGAAAAAGATACCTCTTTTTGTCCATCAATTGAATAATCTCCTAAGCTTGAGTTGAAGTTACTTCTTGAACATTTAAAGTATGTATTTTTAGGTGATTCATCTACATTACCTGTTATAATTTCCCTAAAATTAAATCCAGAAGAAGAAGAGAGTTTGATGAAAATTGTAAAGAGTTATAAGAAAACATTTAGATGGATAATTGCTGATATAGAAGAAATTAGTCTTTCAATTTGTGTGCGTAGAATTCATATGGAAGAGAAATGCAAACCTAGGGCTAATCCTCAAAGGAGATTGAATCCTATTATGAAAGAAGTTGTTAAGAAAGAAATTCTAAAGTGGATTAGATGTTGGAATTATCTATCTTATTTCAGATAGCGCATGAGTTAGTCCAATTCACTTAGTTCCTAAGAAAGGAGGAGTGACTATTGATGCAAGAGTGTGATTTTGTGGTAGTTGATAGAAAATGGACTGATAATCAAATAACTGATAATTTATCAAGGTTAGAACATGAAGAAATACTTGATTCTGACATAGAGATTAAAGATACTTTTCCTGATGAACAACTTTATGTTGTAAATGGATGGGAAATACATTGGTATGTTGATATTGTAAATTATATTGTTAGTGGTATTTTACCATATGGATTGATAGGACAATAGGAAAAGAAATTTATTTATAATGCAAAATCTTATTTTTGGTATGATCCTCATTTATATAAACAATGTAAAGATTTATTTATAAGACGATGTGTGCCTTATAAAGAAATTCAAGAGATTATTCAAAAATGTCATGATTCTGAATTTGGAGGGNTTGAACTCAAGCTTCAATTTTTTGACCTACCTACCGTATATGCAATTGGGACTATTCTTGGAAAACCTTTGCAGGTAGGCACACTTACAGCTTATTTCTCTAGGCCCTCTATTGAAAGAATTTTGATTGAAAGGGATACTACACTACCAAATGTAGAAGAAGTCTGGTTTGGCTCTGCTCACAATAGTTATTGGCAAAAAATCACTATGGAACAAAAAGCTTACTACTGCAAATACTGCAAGATGTTTGGACACCCGCAAGAGAAATGGAAATATATATTCATTTGGAAATATATATATATATATATATATATATATATATATATATATATATATATATATATATATATANATGTTGTAGGAATCATATCTCATCAAAAATGTGTGTCTCTCAACAAGTTTTAACATTTCAATTGGTCAGATCAAAAAGTAAATGAAGATCAAAGTTCAAATCATCACAAATTATTATCATTTAAAACTGTAGAAAATAAAATCTATTTTTCATAAAATCATATCTCAAGGTAGGGAGAAGGATAAAAAGGACTACTCAAAATTTATGAGAATGATAAAAAGGACTACTCAAAACACAGATTTCATATATAAAAATAAGTGTACAAAACAAAATAAATAAAAATACAACTTATCTTATAATCCTTCCCAAGAAAATCCTTATAAGTTCTATCCAAGCCTTTCTATCTTTACAATCAATCCCAATTCTCTCTTAGAAGTGTAATAAAGAAGAAATCTCTCTCCTTCCCTTTACTCTTACAACCTAGAAGAAAATCTCCTCTTCTCTCTCTATCTCAAACTCACACCCCCTTTCTCTCTCTCTCTCATGCCACACACACCTTTCAACTCTCCAAGTCTTCTTCATTTATTTTTGGGCTGCCTCTTTTGGAAAAGAATTCAAAATTCCCTCCAAAAGTCAACTCTTTTAAATTCAAAAGATGTGTCATTTGATCCAAGAGTCATATCCCTTCATAAAAGAACATTCCAAACTGTATAGATGCATTGAATTACTCCAAGAGGTGTGTAGAATAAATGTCCTTCTAAAATTCGTGCAAAAATTCATCTCGAATCACCTTAATTTGAAAAAGTTTTCTCTGGCACAGCATGAGCCAGCTCTCTGGATTTTGGCACATCATGCGCCGATCTGGCGCATCATGTGACAGAATCCCAAAATTTGTTGTTTTGGCTCCAAATTTTGTCCTTTTTACCATTTTTGCTTTAAATGTCTAAAAATGATATAATTGCAACAAAAATAAAAAAATACCCTTCTTCAAAGTGCAATATCCAAAAATAAGCATAAAATAAGTACTTAAAACAATATATTATTTTGGTGTATCAAGGAGCAAGGATCAACCTTATGCCATTATCAATATTTAAAAGATTGGGGTTAGGAGAAATATCCCCTACTACTGTAACGTTGCAGCTAGCAGATCGTTCAATAACATATCCTAAGGGAGTTATAGAAGATTTCATAGTGAAAATGGATCAATTTATCTTTCCTGTTGATTTCATTGTGTTATATGGAAGAAGAAAAGGAGATACCAATCATTTTGGGGAGACCATTCCTAGCCACTTGAAGAGGAATGATAGATGTGCAAAAAGGAGAAATAACTATGTGTGTCAATGATAAAACAATTATATTTAATATTTCCAAATCAATGAAATACCCTGTAAAAGGTAAAGATAATTATTGTTATGGAATGGATATGATAAGATATTTAAGTGTATGTCATTTCAAAGCAACTATTGAAGAAAAATCTGAAGTTAAAGAGTTGGAACACGAACAAGAAGATGAATTAGATTAATATGAAGATTTATATATGGAAGATTCAAATTATGTTTGAGAAAGTTTTGAAGTTTTGGACATTACAGAAAAAGATACCTCTTTTTGTCCATAAATTGAATAATCTTTTAAGCTTGAGTTGAAGTTACTTCCTGAACATTTAAAGTATGTATTTTTAGGTGATTCATCTATATTACCTGTTATAATTTCCCCAAAATTAAATCCATAAGAAGAAGAGACTTTGATGAAAACTGTAAAGAGTTATAAGAAAATATTTAGATGGATAATTGCTGATATAGAAGGAATTAGTCTTTCAATTTGTGTGCATAGAATTCATATGGAAGAGAACTGCAAACCTATGGCTAATCCTCAAAGGAGATTGAATCCTATTATGAAAGAAGTTGTTAAGAAAGAAATTCAAAAGTGGTTAGATGTTGGAATTATCTATCCTATTTCAGATAGCGCATGAGTTAGTCCAATTTACTTAGTTCCTAAGAAAAGAGGAGTGGCTATTGATGCAAGAGTGTAATTTTGTGGTAGTTGATAGAAAATGGACTGATAATCAAATAACTGATAATTTATCAAGGTTAGAACATGAAGAAATACTTGATTCTGACATAGAGATTAAAGATACTTTTCCTGATGAACAACTTTATGTTGTAAATGGATGGGAAATATATATGTTGATATTGTAATTTATATTGTTAGTGGTATTTTACCATATGGATTGACAGGACAACAAGAAAAGAAATTTATTTATAATGCAAAATCTTATTTTTTGAATGATCCTAATTTATATAAATAATGTAAAGATTTAATTATAAGACGATGTGTGCCTTATAAAGAAATTCAGGAGATTATTCAAAAATGTCATGATTCTGAACTTGGAGGGCATTTTGGAAATAATAAAACTGCTCGAAAAATTTTATAATATGGATTTTATTGGCCTACTATATTTAGAGATGTTAATATATATATATATATATATAT
>JXCR01147618.1:114435-176378 GCA_002079205.1 Phalaenopsis hybrid cultivar
ATAATCATGTGATGAGTGTCAGAGATTAGGTAATATTTCTAGAAGAAATGAAATGCCTCTAAATTTTAATTTAGAAATTGAAATTTTTGATGCATGAGGATTAGATTTTATGGGACCATTCATGCCTTCATTTGGAAATATATATATATATATATATATTGATTATGGTAGATTATGTTTCAAAATGGATAGAAGCAGTCCCTTTACCTAGATGTGATGATCAGAGTGTTTCAAAATTTTTAATTAAGAATATTTTTAGGAGATATGGAATGCCGAGAGTAATCATTACTCATGAAGGGTCTCATTTTAAAAAATGAAATAGTTGTAAGATTGACGAAAAAATATAATATAATACATACAACTGCTTATTATCCCCACACTAGTGATTTAGCAGAAGTATATAATCGTGAAATTAAGAGAATTTTGGAGAAGAGTATTAATCCTAACAAAATGGATTGGTCTATTAGATTAGATATTGTATTATGGGCATATATGACAGCTTATAAGACACCTACGAGACTGTCCCCCTATAGATTAATTTTTTGTAAGACTTGTCACTTGCTAGTTGAATTAGAACATAAAGCTTATTGGGCGATTAAATAATTTAACTTCAATTTGAAAGAAGTTGGTGAGAAAAGATTATTGTAACTGAATGAGCTTGAGAATATTAGGAATGAATCTTACCATAATGCGATGATTTATAAGGAATAAATGAAAGAATGGCTTGATCAGAAGATAGTAAAAAGTGAATTTGAATATGGATAGGAAGTTTTGTTATTTAATTCAAGATTAAAATTATTTCCTGGAAAATTGAAGTCTAGGTGGAAAGGGCCATTCAAATTTATAAAAGTCTATCTCTATGGAGTAGTTAATATTGAAGATTTAAGTCTGGAAAAATATTTAAAGTATATGGGCACAGATTAAAACCTTATTTTGATGGTCATAGAATAAATTTTAAAGAGACTACCATGTTGGATCACCCAGAATAAGACTGGTAATGTCATGCTGGCGACATTAAACCAAGCGCTTTGTGGGAGGCAATACATATGTATCGTTGTTTACTTTGATTTTTGAGTTTTTGTTTAAAATTTTATATGTATGTTTATGTTTATCTCTTTATATAATCTGTGTATTTAAGAAAAATGTTTAGAAACATCTTCATTTTCCTAATGTTGTGAAAAGACTGAGAATTTATTTGATAAAAATCAAAACGACCAAATTTTGGAACTGGCGCATGATGCGCCAGATTGGCGCACAATGTGTTGAATTCTAAAGAGCTGTTGCATGATGCGCCGCAGAGACAAAATGATTAAAACGTGTTGAATGACAGTTTTTGGCAGTTTCTTAAAGTTTTTGGCAGGAAACTTTCAAATAACTTCTAAAAACCAACTCTAAGAAAATTTTAGGGAGGAAAATTAGGGAAAAGTCACCACTTTTCAATTCCCATGGCTCCCTACTCTAGAAACTCCTCTAGGTTTGGAATTTTCAACCGAAGAAAGTTCATCAATTTTGACGCACAGAAGTTGCATGATTGAGTTATAGTGAAGAAGAGGCATATCAAAGAGAGGGTATTTGGGCATCGAGGATTCAACATACCAAATACTCGAGTCAAAGAAGTTATTACGCAGAGGAGTTGGGAAGTGCTTTGTTACACTACTGTCGTTGTAGTCATCCCTGTGATGAAAGAATTTTATGCAAATCTTCAAGGGATCAACCAAGGAATGATTTATGTGTGAGGTAGGTTTGTGCAGTTCACTGCTTCGAGAATAATTGAAATGTTTATGATTGAGAATGTGCATGTCTGCCACTATGCAAGTTTTATCCCTACAATAGACAACATGAATGAACTCTACCATTACCTTACGGATGAAGATGATAATTGGGAAGCCCGAGATGATGGGAATGTGAGTTTCTTCTTCAACATTATTAAATCCTACTTCAAAGGCATGAAATTTCTTCATTTCCTCAAAATTACTGCATACTATGAAAATTAGTAAGGTCACGAAGGAGAGTGCTATTCTGAATTACTGTATTCAAACTGGGAAACCTGTTAATATTGGAGCCATAATTGTAAAATCTGTTTTGGATTTGATTGTAAATGGATATGCAACTCGATTGGGACACCCACCTACTATTTTCCAACTCTACAGTCAATTGCAAGTACCTTACAAAGTTGGGAGAAATCCTACTGCCTTGGAAGCCGGTGGATCCTGAATTCTACTGCAGTTGCATTGGAATGGGAGATGAAAATGTAATGGATGTACTAATAGATCAAGGATCTAAAAATTCATGACCTATTTAGCCCTACTACAACTCGAGTGCACTTTCAAAAAGAATTAAAAAGATAGAGAAAGAGGTGCATAATCTTATGCATGCAATTGAGAATATTTCAGAAATGCTGGATCACCTGGATTGGAGACTTAAGGAACATTTTGAACATACAGGGCGTATTGAAGATGGTTTGGTACATATGTTCAAGAGGAATGTATTTATTGAGAAGGAAAATGCAATTGATGAATTTCCATTTAGGCCTTTCTACAATGTGTATGTACAAGACCACTCTATGGGAGATCTCCAGGAGACCGAGAGTGACGAAGATGAGTGAAGTTGAATTAAGCACGAAACGTTTTGTCCAGTATTGTTTGTTATATTTTGTTATGTTGGATTGCTTTACTTTAATTTGTTGCACATTTATGTTATTTGCTGTGAAGTTTAATGTTTAGATTTCAGTGTTTAGGATGTTAGTTTTCTTTAAAACACTAAATTTGTTATGTGTTGGCTTTAAAAATGTTAGTTTGTATTAGCTCGGATTTTTTATATAAATATGAATTTTGTGTTGTTTGTGAAAATGTAGTGTTAGTTTGATGTTTAATTATGCTTAAAAAGGTTTATTTGAGGCAAGTAGAGGTTGATGTAAAGCGGTACGAAGCAGATTTCTACAAAAATTGAAATCAGGAAAAAATACACTATGGCGCATGATGCACCAAATTGGCGCATGATGTGCTAGATTGACTCATGAAGTGCCAAATGTCTGAACACGCTATATTTCCTATAAAACCACAAAATCGCATGGACAACCTCCATTTTTGCCGCTTGAGTCATCTTTTACTTCAAGACATTGATCTAGGGCATCTCATTGCGGGCTAAAGAGAAAGATTCAGAGGATAAAAATCATCAATTTCATTTTCTCTTAGTAAGAGCTTCACTTTAACTTAGAAATTGTTTATTTTCACCATGGATTTTGGGAGATCCAAAAAATAGGATTTTTGATGATAGTGCTTGAAGGAAACTCATGGTGAAAAGTTTCTTCTCAAATAATCTTGCTTAGGGAGTTGGATTTTTGATTTAATAATTTTTTTGGAATTTATTTGGATTTTCATATAATTTATGATGGCTCCCCGAGTTAAGCAAGGAAGATCGACTGATGACTTTGATGCTCAATGATTTGTTAGTTTTAAAGTCCAACACTGTTATAATATCTTATTTGAGAACAAAAGAATGATCCAAGAGCGGGCGTTTGCAAATCCGGGAGGTGAGGTCGAGAGGTTGATTCACGCTAGAAATTGAGAGCGATTCTACTACTTCACTGCTGTGGAAATCGTCTTTATGGTCCGGGAGTTTTATGTAAACTTAAGATTCACTGCGGAAGATCACATTTTGGTGAGAGGTACGCAAGTCGAGTTTACCTCTGAAAGGATCAATGCATTTTATGGGCTTAGAAATGTCTTCCACGATGAATATACCACTTTTTCTATCATATACTAACCATTTGAAGAAGTTATTACCTTTTTGATTGACGGAAGTGGAGAGTGGAAGATAAAGAACAACAAGATAGTTAACTTCCATGCTTCCATGTTAACTATTCAGTAAAAAATATGGCACCATTTCAGCTATGCCAGACTTTTACCTACAAATCATCTTGTTGATTTTACAAAGGATCAAGCTGTGTTGAACTATTGCATTCAAAATATGAAGGTAATAGACGTTGGTTCACTTATTGTTCATCACGCTCGGAGGATTGATGGTAGTGCTACTGCTGGAGGCTTAGGATATCCTGCCCTGATTTTCACTTTATTTGAACAATCAGGAGTTGAATCCAATAGAAATGAAGAAAGGTTATAGCCTCAGAATCTGATTAGGAAACACATGATTCAGAGAGTAGAGTCATTTGTTGAGTCTAGAAGTGGAAGAAGGGATAGACACTTTGGAAGGTTCCAATTTGAAGAGATTTGACTCTTAGATCAAGGAGGCACCTCTTTTGAAATACAAAGTTTTGACTTTTGAATTTTGGAGGAAATTGAGACTCTTTTCACAGAGGAGAGGCTGCCAACAAAAGGGAAATTTTGAAGGAACTTGGAAGGGGGGACAAAAAATTTAGAGAGAGAGGATATGCATGAGTTAGAGAGAGAAAAAGGAGGAGATTTTCTTCTAGGGTTGTAAGAGGAGAGGGAAGGTGAGAGATTTCTTCATCATTACATTTCTAAGAGAGAATTTGGAGAGATTGTAAAGAGGGAAAGGCTTGGAGAGAACTTCTAAGGATTNGAAAAATAGGATTTTTGATGATAGTGCTTGAAGGAAACTCATGGTGAAAAGTTTCTTCCCAAATAATATTGCTTAGGAATTAGATTTTTGATTTAGTAATTTATTTGGAATTTATTTGGATTTTCATATAATTTCTGATGGCTCCCCGAGTTAAGCAAGGAAGATCGACTGATGACTTTGATGCTCAATGATTTGTTAGTTTTAAAGTCCAACACAGTTACAATATCTTATTTGAGAACAAAAGAATGATCCAAGAGCGGGCGTTTGCAAACCCGGGAGGTGAGGTCGAGAGGTTGATTCACGCCATAAATTGAGAGTGATTCTACTACTTCACTGTTGTGGAAATCGTCTTTATGGTCTGGGAGTTTTATGTAAACTTAAGATTCACTGCGAAAGATCACATTTTGGTGAGAGGTACGCAAGTCGAGTTTACCTCTGAAAGGATCAATGCATTTTATGGGCTTAGAAATGTCTTCCACGATGAATATACCACTTTTTCTATCATCTACTAATCATTGGAAGAAGTTATTACCTTTTTGACTGATGGAAGAGGAGAGTGGAAGATAAAGAATAACAAGATAGTTAACTTCCATGCTTCCATGTTAACTATTCAGTCAAAAATATGGCACCATTTCAGCTATGCCAGACTTTTACCTACAAATCATCTTGTTGATTTTACAAAGGATCGCGCTGTGTTGAACTACTGCATTCCAAATATGAAGGCAATAAACGTTGGTTCACTTATTGTTCATCACGCTCGGAGGATTGATGGTACTGCTACTGATGGAGGCTTATGATATACAACCCTGATTTTCACTTTATGTGAACAATCAGGAGTTGAATCCCATAGAAATGAAGAAAGATTACAACCTCAGAATCTGATTAGGAAATACATGATTCAGAGAGTAGAGTCATTTGTTGAGTCTAGAAGTGGAAGAAGGGATAGACACTTTGGAAGGTTCCAATTTGAAGAGATTTGACTCTTGAATCAAGGAGGCACCTCTTTTGAAATACAAAGTTTTGACTTTTGAATTTTGGAGGAAATTGACTCTTTTCACAGAGGAGAGGCTGCCAACAAAAGGGAAATTTTGAAGGAACTTGGAAGGGGGGACAAAAAATTTAGAGAGAGAGAGGATATGTGTGAGTTAGAGAGAGAAAAAGGAGGAGATTTTCTTCTAGGGTTGTAAGAGGAGAGGGAAGGTGAGAGATTTCTTCTTCATTACATTTCTAAGAGAGAATTTGGAGAGATTATAAAGAGGGAAAGGCTTGGAGAGAAATTCTAAGGATTTGCTTTGGAAAGATTGTGAATTAAGTTGTACTATCCAATTCTTTTATTTGTAAAATAGCTTTTATATATGAAATCCATGTTTTATCGTATCTTTCTCACGAATTCTGAGTAGTCTTCTTTATCCTTCTCCTCACTTTGAAAAAGTGGTTTTGTGAAGAATTGATTTTGTTTTCTACAGTTTTAAATGTCAATAATTTGTGATGATTTGAACTCCGATCTTCCTTTACTTTTCGATATAACCAATTGAATTGTTAAAATGTGTTGAGAATTATATATTTTGAAAAGTGGATATGATTTCTACAACAAAGGGAGAATCACATTTAATCTCATGGGAGAGTATTTCATCCATGGGATTGGGTGCAAATAAATAGGGAAATATACTTCATTGGATGTAGAATTAGAAGATTTTAAGGTAACATATTAGAATCCCTGATTTGGTTCAGTTGATTGGAAACTAATGCGAGCATGTTAGCCCTCGGGGGAGGGAGTAGTGGGAGCTCTGAAGTGACAGCCGATAGTTTTGTTATATAATTCAAGTTTGAAATTAAAAATTGAATTCTAGGTGAAAGGGCCATTCAAAGTTATAAGTCTATCCCTATGAAGTAGTCAATATTGAAGATCTGAGATTGGAAAAATATTTAAAGTACGTGGGCACATATTGAAACCTTATTTTGATGTCATAGAACAAATTTTAAAGAGATTATCATGTTGGATCACCCAAAATGAGACTGGGAATGTCGGGATGACGACATTAAACCAAGTGCTTTGTGGGAGGCAACCCATATATATCATTGTTTACTTTAATTTTTGAGTTTTTGTTTAAAATTTCATATGTATGTTTATATTTATCTCTTTATTTAATCTGTGTATTTAAGAAAAATGTTTAGAAACATCTTTATTTGCTTAATGTTGTGAAAAGACTGAGAATTTATTTGACAAAAATCTAAATGACCAAATTTTGGAACTGGCGCATGATGCGCCAAATTCCAGAGAGCTGGCGCATGATATGCCGTGAAAATGAAAAATTATTAAAATGTGTTGAATGACAGTTTTTGGCGGGTACACCTTCAAATAACTCCTAAAAACCAACTCCAAGACATATTTTAGGGAGGAAAATGAGGGAAGAGTCACTACTTTTCAATTCCCATGGCTTCCTACTCTAGAAACTCCACTAGATTCAAAATTTTCAACCGAAGAAAGTTCATTAGTTTCGGCTCACAAAAGTTGCATGATTGAGTTATAGTGAAGAAGAGGCTTATCAAAGAGAGGAAAATTGTGCATCGAGGATTCAACACACTAAATACTCGAGTCGAAGAAGTTATTGAGCAGAGGCGTTGGGAAGTGCTTTTCTACACTACTGCTGCTGTAGTCGTCCCTATGGTGAAATAATTTTATGCAAATCTTCAAGGGATCAACCAAGGAATGATTTATGTGCGAGGAAGGTTTATGCAATTCACTCCTTTGAGAATCAATGAAATGTTTATGATCGAGAATGTGCATGTCTACCACTATGCAAGTTTTACCCCTACAAGAGACAACATGAATGAACTCTACCATTACCTTACGGATGAAGATGCTAATTAGGAAGCCCGAGATGATGGGAATGTGAGTTTCTTCTTCAACATTATTAAATCCTACTTCAAAGGCATGAAATTTCTTCATTTCCTCAAAATTACTGCATACTATGAAAATTAGTAAGGTCACGAAGGAGAGTGTTATTCTGAATTAATGTATTCAAACTGGGAAACCTGTTAATATTGGAGCCATAATTGTAAAATCTGGTTTGGGTTTGATGTTAAATGGATCTGCAACTGGATCGGGACACCCATCTACTATTTTTTAACTCTGCAGTCAATCAAAAGTTTTTTATGAAAGTTGGGAGAAAGTCCTACTGCCTTGGAAGCCAATGGATCCTGAATTCTACTGTAGTTGCATTGGAATGGGAGATGAAAATGTTATGGATGTACTAATGGATCAAGGATCTCAGAATTCATCACCTTATCAGCCCTACTACTACTCGAGTGCACTTTTAAAAAGAATTAAAAGGATAGAGAAAGAGGTACATAATCTTATGCATGCAATTAAGAATATTTTGGAAATGTTGGATCACCTGGATTGGAGACTTAAGAAACATTTTGAACATACAGGGCATATTGAAGATGATTGGGTATGTATGTTTAAGAAGCATGCAATGATTGAGATGGAAAATGCAACTGATGAATTTCCATTTAGTCCCTTCTACAATATATTTGTACACTACCAATCTATGGGAGATCTCCAGGAGAACGAGAGTGACGAAGATGAGTGAAGTTGAATTAAGCACGGAACGTTTTGTCTAGTATTGTTTGTTATAGTTTGTTATATTGGATTTCTTTAATTTAAGTTTTTGCACTATTTATGTTATTTACTGTGAAGTTTGATGTTTATATTTTAGTCTTTAGGATGTTGGTTTGCTTTAAAACACTAAATTTGTTATGTGTTGGCTTGAAAAATGTTAGTTTGTAATAACTCGAATTTTGTATATAAGTATGAGTTTTGTGTTGTTTGTGATAATTTAGTGTTAGTTTGATGTTTAATTATGCTTCAAAAGATTTATTTAAGTCAAATAGAGATTGATGTAAAGCGGTACGGAGCAGATTTCCATAAAAATAGAATTTGACAAAAATACGCTCTGGCGCATGATGCACCAACTTACAGAGCCTTGGCACATGATGCGCTAGATTGGCGCATGATGCGCCAGATTGGCACATGATGCACCAAATGTTTGAACACGCTATATTGCCTAGAAAATCATGAAATTGCATGGACAACCTCCATTTTTATTGCTTGAACCATCTTCTACCTCAAGATCTTGATCTAGGGCATCACATTGCGGGCTAAAGAGAAGGATTCAGAGGATCAAAATCATAGATTTCATTTTTTCTTGATAAGAGCTTCACTTTCACTTAGAAATTTTTTATTTTAACCATGGATTTTGGGAGATCCGAAAAATGGGATTTTTTATGAAAGTTCTTGACGGAAACTCTTGGTGAAAAGTTTCTTTCCAAATAATCTTTCTTAGGGAGTCAGATTTTTTATTTAGTAACTTATTTATTCTTTCATAGAATTTTTTATGGCTCCCCGAGTTAAGCGAGGAAGGACGACCGATAAATTTGATGCTCAACAATTTGTTAGTTTTAAATCCCAACACAGTTACAATATCTTATTTGAGAACAAAAGAATGATCTAAGAGCAGGTGTTTGCAAACCCGTGAGGAGAGGTCGAGAGGTTGATTTGCGCCAGAAATTGGGATCAATTATGCTACTTAACTTTTGTGGCGATTGTCCCTATGGTATGGGAGTTTTATGGAAACTTAAGATTCACTGTGGAAGATCACATTTTGGTGAGAGGTACGCAAGTCGAGTTTACCTCTAAGAGGATCAATGCATTTTATGAGCTTAAAAATGTCTTCCAAGATGAATATGCCACTTTTCTATCACTGATTCATCATTGGAAGAAGTTATTTCCTTTTTGACTGATGAAAGAGCAGAGTGGAAGATAAAGGATAACAAGATAGTTAACTTCCCTTCTTCCATATTAACTATTCAGTAAAAAAAATATGGCACCATTTCATCTTTGCCAGACTTTTACCTACAAATTATCTTGCTGATGTTACAAAAAATTGAGTTGTGTTGAACTATTAAATTCAGAATATTAAGGCAATAGACGTTGGTGCCCTTATAGTTCATCACTCTCAGAGGATTGCTGGTAGTGCTACTGCTGGAGGCTTGGGATATCCTGCCCTTATTTTCACTTTAAGTGAATAATCAGGAGTTGAACCCATAGAAATGAAGAAAGATTACAGCCTCAGAATGTGATTGGGAAACACATGATTCAGAGAGCAGAATCATTTGTTGAGTATAGAAGTGGAAGAAGGGATATGCCTTCAACATCTGTTGCAACAACATCTACTTCTAGTGTTGCATCTTTGGAAGGTGTTATGGACCAGCTTATGATTGAACAATATGATATTATCAATATACAAACTCAGTGGGAGAGATAGATGCAAGGAATGCATATAATGATGAATGTCAGCAAAGGAGAGTTCAACATGATATAGATTTTCAAAGTGCTATGGTTAGACACTTCATGGGTGAACCTAATGTGACATTTCCTGTTTGCCCCAACTTTGTCCCCTATGCTCCCATTCATGATGAAGAAGCAAGAGAAGAAGAAGAAGATGATGATGATGATGATGGAGTGGAAGGAGATGAAGATTGATATTTTATGAGTCTTGTTTAGATAATTGATGTGTCTGTGTTTGTATTTTGGTGTACTTTTATTTGAAAAACTTGTTGTAGCAAAAAACTTTTTATGTTGTTTTATGGACTTGCAGTTTGTAATAATAATTGTAGACTGTTTACTTTTCAATTTTAGTTTTAGTATTTTCAGTTTTAGCTTATTGAATGTGTAGTATTTTCAATTTTTATTTTTCAGTTTTTGTATTTATGTGTTTAATTCCCAGCAAGTTCTTTAGAATATATTATGTTTTATTTAATATTTTAAAGTCTGCATGTAGTTGTACAGTTAGTACCTGTAGTATGCCAGAACCAATTTTATGATCATAAATCCTCTACAAGCAAGTTTCTTTTTTTCATGCATTTACTGTTTTCTTTCACCAACTAAAATTTTGTACTAAAATGTTTTTAAAATCATTTAAAAATTTAAGTTTGGGGGAAAAGAAAATTTTCTTTTGAAATGGAGAAAAATAAATTTTATTTGTCCTAAAGTAACTATATTTTTCAAAATTTATTTAACATGACTTGGGATATTAAGATCTAACTTTAAATGACTATACTTATGTTTATAAATATTATAGTAAATTTAGGTAAAAAAATTTTAATAATGAAGGGCAATTTTAAAGTTAAAGAATTTGGTATGATAGGATAAGACTATGTTTTTCTATTTTAAGAAAAGAAAATTTGTATTTTTAAAATGTTAACAATTTTAGAGTTTCATGTAAGAAGAAAGGAATGAGACTTTATGAAAAACCATAAACTAGTATAACTTTATTAAGTAAGGAGGGGTGTGGAGTTTTGACTTTAAGAAGAGGATAGTGAAATTCAAAACTATTAAAGGCTATTCAGATATAGTAATCCTCCCTTGAAAAAGGAAAAAGAAAAGAAAAAAAAAGGATTAAAAAGATCCTAAAAGAAAAAAAAAGAAAGGAAAGAAAAGAAAAAAAATGGGTGAGGAGAATCTTGAGGAGATGCCTAATAAAAAATTGGTTTCGTTTGAATCAACTTAAGTAAAGAGCTTTATTACACATTCTAAACTTATATTGAAGTATTAGAGCATTTCTAGTAAAGTTTTTATGAAGTTCATTTTCATATGAATGTTCTAAATATCCTTAGCATGACAAATTGCAATTCTTCTTGAAAAGAATAGAGATTCAGAAATCTTAAATTTGATTACTAGATATTTCTAAACTTAGAGTTGGAACCTAAGTTATTAAATGTTTTTTTTAAATATTGTTGTTATATTTTTTGAACTAAAGTATAGAAGTGATAAGTTAATCTATATCCTAAAGGCATATGCTTTTATGTAACAAAAGTGTCACTTGATGACAAGTAACATTTAAGTTGGGGGATTTTGATCCACAAAAATAATAGACTCTTTTAAATACCCTTTTTATGTCTGTTTTTAGTGACATTGCACTTTAAAGAAATGTAGTTTTGTTTTTTTGTTGCAGGCATACCATTTTTAGGCATTTAGAGCAAAAATGGCAAAAAGAGTGAAATTTGGAGCAAAAACAACTAATTTTGGGGTTTGGCGCATGTTGCGCTAAACTGGCACATGATGCACCAAAATCCAGAGGACTGGCGCATGATGCTCCGAGCGCGACATTCTCAAATTAAGGCAGTTTGAGATGAATTTTGCGCAAATCTTCAATGGGACACTTGTTCTAAGCACCCCAAGGAGTGATTCAATGCATGTAGACTCTTTGGAAGGTTCCAATTTTAAGAGATTTGACTCTTGGATCAAGGAGGCACATCTTTTGAAATTCAAAGTTTTGACTTTTGAATTTTAGAGGGAATTAGGACTCTTTTCACATAGGAGAGACAGCCAACAAAAGGGATCTTCTGAAGGGACTTAGAAGGGGGGACAAAAATGTTAGAGAGAGAGAGGATAGGCGTGAGTTAGAGAGAGAAAAAGGAGGAGTTCTTCTTTTAGGGTTGTAAGAGGAGAGGGAAGGTGAGATATTTCTTCTTCATTACATTTCTAAGAGGGAATTGGGAGAGATTGTAAAGAGGGAAAATCTTGGAGAGAACTTCTAAGGATTTTCTTTGGAAGGATTGTGAGTTAAGTTGTACTTTTCATTTCTTTTGTTTGTAAACTTATTTTTATATATGAAATACGTGTTTTATTGTATCCTTCTCATGAATTCTAAGTAGTCTTCTTTATCCTTCTCCTTACTTTAAAGAAATGGTTTTGTGAAGAATTTATGTTTTCTACGGTTTTAAATGTAAATAATTTGTGATGATTTGAACTCCGATCTTCATTTACTTTTTGATCTGACCAATTGAATTGTTAAAATATGTTGAGAATTATATGTTCTGAAAAGGGGATATGATTTATATGGGAGAGTATTTCATCCATGAGATTGGGTGCAAATAAATAGAGAAATATACTTTGTTAGATGTAGAATTGGAAAATTTTAAGGTGAAAATTTAGAATCCCCAATTTGGTTCAGTTGATTGGAAACTAATGCAAGCATGTTAACCCTACGGGGAGGATTTGCTTGGGAAGGATACCGGATGTCACTCCAGAGCTCCCACTACTCCCTCCCCTGAGGGCTAAAATACTCGCATTAGTTTTCAATCAACTGAACCAACATAGGGATTCTAATCTGTCACCTTAAAATCTTCCAATTCTACATCCAACAAAGTATATTTTCTTATTTATTTGTAGCCAATTTCATGGATGAAATACTCTCTCATGAAATCAAATGTGATTCTCCCTTTGTTGTAGAAATCATACCCCCTTTTCAGAACATATAATTCTCAACACATTTTAACAATTCAATTGGCTAGATTGAAAAGTAAATGAAGATCGAAGTTCAAATCATCACAAATTATTAACATTTAAAACCGTAGAAAACAAAATCAATTCTTCACGAAACCATTTCTTCAAAGTAGGGAGAAGGATAGAGAAGACTACTCAGAATTCATGAGAAGGATATGATAAAACATTAATTTCATATAAAAAAATAAGTTTACAAACAAAAGAAATGAAAAGTACAACTTAACTCACAATCATTCCCAAGCAAATCCTTAGAAGGTATCTCCAAGTCTTTCCCTCTTTACATTCTCTCGCAATTTTCTCTTAGAAATGTAATGAAGAAGAAATCTCTCACATTCCATCTCCTCTTACAACCCTAGAAGAAAATCTCCTCCTTTTTCTCTCTCTAACTCACGCCTATCCTCTCTCTCTAACTTTTTCATCTACCCTTTCCAAGTACCTTCAGAAGTTCCCTTTTGTTGGTTGCCTCTCCTCTCTGAAAAGAGTCTCAATTCCCTCTAAAATTCAAAATTTAAAATTTTGAATTTCAAAAGATGTGTCTCCTTGATCCAAGAGTTAAATCTCTTAAAATTAGAACCTTCCAAAGTTTCTATATGCTTTGAATCACTCCATGGGGTGCTTAGAACAAGTGTCCCTTTGAAAATTTGCCCAAAATTTGTCTTGAACTATCTTAATTTGAAAATGTCGCACTTAGTGCATCATGTGCCAGCGCTCTAGATTTTAGCACATGATGTGTCAAGCACGACATTTTCGTTTGGTGTTCCTCCAAACTGATTATTTTGTACTATTTGGATAATAGCAGGTTTAAGCTCAAATGAATTGGTAGCTACAACAGGGTTTTGTATACTAAAATGAATTTCATTTATTGTAGTATTAGCATAATCCCTTAAAGGTCTCTAATGATGTTCATTTTCTTTTTCAGTATTGCTTGATTTGCAAGCCATTTTGCTAGAATAATTTTTCTCTTTTAGTTGCTTTTGAATTTTTCTAACAGTTCTTTTTAATTCAAAATTGTAAGGTACTAGGTTTTCAGATCTTATACAAAATAAAAACAAATAATTAAAAATAAGCAATACACTTAACAAAGAAAATGTTTAAACTAATATATATATATATANAAAATAAAATTAACTAATATTTTCCGTTACTTCCCTGTCAATGGTGCCAAAAACTTGATCAGCGCGGGAATTTGTGTAGCTTAATAATAATGATGCAATGTAACCTAAACTATAATGTAATTTTAATGAAAACCATTTATCTTTAAAAACATCTTTTAAAATCAACAAGTAATATATATACGCTAGCTAATTATATCATTTATCTCTAATGGAGTCCTAGATATCTATATTATCTATATAATAAATACTTTTGTTGGTTATCTTTAAAAACATCTATATTATATTTAATGTAACCTAAACAAGTAATATAGGGCTCTAATGGAGTCCTAGATATCGATCGCATAGGAAAACTAGAAATATATATACGCTAGCTAATTATATTCTATTATAAAATAAAAAATAAAAATAAAAACAAAGTAAAGTGTGAAGTTTGAAATTAAAACAATTAAGTGAAATGCTTATAAATATGGAGATGTACCACAATAACAAATAAATTAAACTAGATGCTAAACTTTCAAAAGTAAATTGCTGAAATAAAATAATGGTTATTATGGATGAAAAGCTCAAGTATGAGAAAACATCCTTCCCCATTTACAATGAAAATATGGCTTATGAAGAAATTGAAATCATTTGAAAAGTAAATTTAAAAATTATTTTGTGTCATATAGGAACAATCTTATTCTCTACCCTCTTCTAAGCGTTATAAAAAATATTGGCTAATCCAGAGTTTGGTCCCTAATTCCATGGTTAGGCTGGGAGGATACTAGTTGTCACTCCAGAGCTCCCACTACTCCTTCCCCTGAGATCTAACATGATCGCATTAGTTTCCAATCAACTGAACCAAATTGGGAATTCTAATCTGTCACCATAAAATCTTTCATTTCTACATTCAACAAAGTATATTTTCCTATTTATTTGCACCCAATCCCATGGATGAAATACTCTCCCATGAAATCAAATGTGATTCTCCTTTTGTTGTAGAAATCATATCCCCTTTTCAGAACATATAATTCTCAGCACATTTTAACAATTCAATTGGCTAGAACGAAAAGTAAATGAAGATCAGAGTTCAAATCATCAGAAATTATTGGCATTTAAAACTATAGAAAACAAAATCAATTCTTCATAAAACCATTTCTTCAAAGTATGGAGAAGGATAAAGAAGACTACTCAAAATTCATGAGAAGGATACGATAAAACATAGATTTCATATTTAAAAATAAGTTTACAAATAAAAGAAATTAAAAGTAGAACTTAACTCACAATCTTTCCCAAGAAAATCCTTAGAAGTTCTCTCCAAGTCTTTCCCTCTTTACAATCTCTCTCAATTCTCTCTTAGAAATGTAATGAAAAAGAAATTTCTCACCTTCCCTCTCTTCTTTTGACCCAAGAAGAAAATCTCCTCCTTTTTCTCTCTCTAAGTCACGCCTATCCTCTCTTTCTAACTTTTTCATCCCCCCTTCAAAGTCACTTCGGAAGTTCCCTTTTGTTGGCTGCCTCTCCTCTCTGAAAAGAGTCTCAATTGCCTCCAAAATTTACATGTCAAAACTTTAAATTTCAAAAGATGTGCCTCCTTGATCCAAGAGTTAAATCCCTTCAAATTGGAGCCTTCCAAAGTGTCTACATGCATTAAATCACTCCATGGGGTGCTTAAAACAAGTGTTCCTTTGAAAATTCATGCAAAATTTGTCTCAAGCCACCTTAATTTAAAAATGTCGTGCTTGACACATGATGCGCCAATCTGGCGCATCATGCACCAGCGCTCTGGATTTTGGCGCATCATGCGCCAATTTGGTACATCATGCGCCAAACCTAAAAATTGACTGTTTTTGCTCCAAATTTCGCTCTTTTTGCTATTTTTGCTCCAAATGCCTAAAAATGGTATACCTGCAATAAAAACACAAAAATACCTTTCCTTAAAGCGCAATATCACCAAAAATAGACAAAAAATGGTACTTAAAATAGTATATTATTTTTGTGGATCGACGTTAACTTTAAATGAACATAATGAGTTAATATCAACAAGACAAGTCACATGATGACGAATATGCATTGATTATGGAAAATTAAATTTGCCACTAGGAAAGATCATTTTCCACTAACCTTTCTAGATAAAATGTTGGATAGATTGGCTGGGCATAAATACTTTTTTTTTCAGGATAGATATACGGGTTATAACCAAATACAAATATCTCCTTAGGATCAAGAGAAAACAACTTTTACTAGTCTTTATGGTACATTTACTTTTAGAAGAATGTCATTTAGTTTATGTAATGCACCTGCTACATTTCAAAGATATATGATGTCTATTTTTTGTGATTTAATTGAAAAAGGGATTGAAGTTTTTATGGATGATTTTACAGTGTTTGGAACTTCATTTGAATCATGTTTAGAACATTTATCAAAAGTTCTTAAGCACTGTGAAGAAATAATCCTTAATTGGGAAAAATATCAATTTATGGTAGCAGGAGGAATAGTTTTGGGACATCAAATTTCAGAAAATGGTATGGAAGTAGACACTGCGAAATTCAAGTGATCGTTAACTTACCTCACCCAAGAAGTGTGAAGGAAATTAGGAGTTTTTTAGGACATGTTGGACTCTACAGGCGATATATTAAAGACTTTCCAAAAATTGCTAAGCCTCTATGTCATTTACTGGAAAAAGATGTAATTTTTAATTTTGATAAAGAGTGCCTAAAAGCTTTTGAATTATTAAAAGAAAAATTAGTCGCTGCACCAATTATTATTTCACCAGATTGGGGAAAACATTTTGAATTGATGTGTGTGTTAGTGACTATGTTATTGGAGCTATTTTAGGACAAAAACATGATAAGATTAAAAAATTTTACAATCTGGATTTTATTGGCCTACAATCTTTAAAGATGTTAACGTTTATATCAAAACTTATGATCGATGTCAACGAGTAGGTAATATTTCTAGGAGGAATGAGATGCCCCTCAATTATGAGTTAGAAGTTGAGATATTTGGTGTTTAGGGATTAGCATTCATGGGACCATTTATACCATATTTCAGAAATTTATATATACTATTAGCAGTAGACTATGTGTCCAAATGGATAGAAGTTGTTGATTTACCTTGATGTGATGCTCAAAGTGTTGCAAAGTTTTTAAGAACGAACATATTTTATATATTTGAGATGCCGAGAGTAATCATAACTAATGGGGGAAGTCATTTCAGAAATGGAATAATGGAGAAGTTATTAAGGAAATATCATATAAACCATAGAATTGTTATTACTTATCATCCTCAGATAAGTGCTTTGGCTGAATTATCCAATTATAAAATTAAAAAAAGTATTAGAAAAATCTGTGAATCTAACAAAAATGGATTGGTCAATTAAACTTGACTATGCTTTGTGGGCTTATAGGGCTACAAACAGAACTCCTATAGGAATGTCCCCATACAGACTAATATTTGGGAAAACTTGTCACTTACCAGTTGAACTTGAGCATAAAGCATATTGGGAAATTAAAGAGTTTAATTACAGTTTAAAAGATGCTCTTGAGAAAAGGTTATTTCTATTGAATGAGCTTGAAGAGATGAGAAATGAATCTTATGAAAGTGTTAAGAATTACATAGAAAAGATGAAGATGCAACATAATCAGAGGATTCCTACTAAAAATTTTCAGCAAGGGCAACAGCTTTTGTTTTACAATGCAAGGTTAAGATTATTTCCAAGCAAAATTAAGTACAGGTGGATGGGCCCATTTATTGTGATGAAAGTTTATCCTTATGGAGCTGTGGATATCAAAGATCCTAAAACTAACAAAATATTCAAAGTGAATGGTCATAGGGTGAAATCCTATTTTTTTGGTGACCAACTTAAATTAAATGATTTTATGGTGTTGGATCAACCAGAATAAGCACTGGTTGCACCAGGCTGACAAAGTTAAACCAAGCGCTCTATGAGAGGCAACCCCTAGTTATCTGTGTGTTTTTTTAATTGTTATGTTATTGTGTGTGATTTAGAAAATTATGGTAGTATTTTTGATTATATATTAAGTAATTATTATTCTAAGACCTTTAAAGATGACTTAGATATGTTAGAACGGGTATTTGGAAGTTAAGTTGACCTGTGCTAAATTGTGCACTGACGCTTAAGCACCAATATCCGTCGCTTAAATGTGACGGTTAAAAAACATGTGCAAATTTCAGTTTTGAGAAGTTTTAACCAAGATTTGGTTGGCTTTGACGTGGGACACAGTTCTAAGACGTTTCTAAGAGTTATAGGAGGTCTATAAATAGAAGGGTTATGTAAGGATATTTATCATAATTCAATTTTAATCCTAAATCTTAAGTGAAAAAGAGAAAGTTTTGGAAAAATGTCATCTTGGGAGAGTGATTTAAAGAAGAAGGAGGAGGCAATGAGAAAGAAGTTTATTAGTCAGAGTGCGCAAGAGTTTTATAACAATTTTCTCATCGTTTGTATCGAAGGGATAGCCGAGAAAATCACTAAGATTGAGGTTGACGTGGCTTCAATTGAAGAAAAAGTGTTGGAAGTTAATGCGCATCTGGATCATATGGGATGAAAACTTAAGATTCAGTTTAGCCATATCAGTTTTATAGAAGAAGCAGACAATGCAATGTATCTGAAGGATATGTGGATTGAAGAAGATTCAACTAGAGTAATTCATCATCATCTGTTCTTTGAGATATACATTCTAAATGCTTAAGGAGAGACTAAAGAGAGGCCAGGATTCATTCCACCAACTGGAGAATGGAATTAAGTTTGTGGTTTAACATTTTTGTAGTTTAGTCTTTGTTTAATGTTAAGTGTATTTAATATTTTATTAGGTGATAATTTTCTAGTTTTTGTATTAGAAATTTTCTCATCCAAGACTATTTGGATTGAGAATCTATGTATTTGAAAACATTTGTAATTGTTTGCGAATGAATATAAGTGTTTTATTGTGTAAAATGTTGTGTTATTATGTGTTGAATTAAATTAGTTAAGATTGTGAATCTTGAGTAAGAGGAGAGTTAAGAGGGAAGGAAATAGTATATAAATTGTTATGATACCATGTAGGGTTGGTTGACTTAGGCTAGAAGTGCATTTCACTTAAATAAAAAAAAGCAAAATTTGTGCACTGGCGCCTAAGCGCCAAGCCCACGCTTAACAACTGTCTAAACTAAGATACAAGCGCCTAAGTACTGAACCATTCATGCTTAAGTGCCAGTTCATGAAATCCGGTTCCTAAATGGTTTTAAGTGAAAAATCGGTCTGAAAACATCATTGTTGCACCACGCTTCATCTTCTTCCTCGGGCCATTCATGATTTCTAAGCTAGGGCTCACAATATTTGAAGATTTCCTGAGGAATTGAAGCAAAAATTTCTATATTTGGTATCCTTGAGGTAAGAGCTTCACTTCTATGCAAAAATTTTTTATTTTCACCATGTATTTTGAGCACATTCATGAGCTACCCTAAAATCACTAATCATTGTAAAATTTTGAGAAAAATCCATGGAAAAGGCATTGATTTGTTAGTTTAAGCTTTTAGAAGTTTACTTTAGTGATTTGGAGTTGAATGTGGAATTTATTTTTAATTTTATACATTTTTTAGAAATGACACAAAGAATGAAGAGGAGTAAGGGGAAGGATCCATTCGATTCAAACAAGTTTGTCGATTTGAGAGCTCAGGATCGATACAATGATGCAGAGCAGTGTTTTAAAATTCTAGGAGGAGCTGTTGAAGATTTGATTATTCGTCGTCAGTGGGAGCAGTTCTGTTGTTTTTATGTTGTCGTGGTGATTCTGTTGTGCGAGAGTTCTATGTGAATCTCCCCGAATCTGATGAAGAAGAAGTCATGGTGAGGGGGAAGATAGTACATTTTTCCCCTGATGTAATTAATCGGTTTTATCAATTGCCCTTGAGTACTTTGTTCTATTATTCAAACTATAGTCCTACGGAAGAGGAGTTAGAAGAGATTATTTCATATTTAACTGATGGAAGAGGGCTGTGGAAGATCACAAATGAAAGAAGAGTAAGCTTTTCTACTTCAAAGTCAAATTCCACTGTAAAGGAATGACATTATTTTATTTCTGCTCATCTGCTACCTACAAATCATTTGAGTGAAGTGACTCGAGATCGAGCAACCTTGAATTATTGCATTCAACAGTTCAAGCCTATTGATATTGGAGCTTTGATTCATGGAATTATTACCAATTCTGTAGTCACTGCTACTACTACTAGTATGGGATTCACATCCTTAATCTTTTCTTTATGCGAGCAGGCTAGAGTTAGATTTGACAGATGGGAGGAGATCTCATAGCCACTAAAGCCCATTACTAGTGTGAATGTGAAATCGTATTCACATCATTCTATTTTTGGTTGGAGGGGTGGATTCTTCAGTAGTTCTGCTGCTTCAACGTAACGAGCTTCTACTTCACATGCTTCTACATTACGGGGTCACACTTCTAGATCTGATTCTCAATCACAACTATTGAACAAAATTTTGAATAATGTCATTTATACCAATGAAAATATATCAAATTTAGAACATTTTACAAAGCATATGGATGGTATATGAAGAGACATAGCGATTGTGAGGGTGAATTCAATTTAGCTATGGAAAACCTTATGAGAGGTAACCAGGATGTTGTATTTCCTCAGTACCCTATATATCCATCATATGAGTCTGCAGTTGTTTAGTGTAGTGATGATAGTGATGAAGAGGAGAATAATGATTATTTTGAAGCATTAGTTTTGTTTGATGTTTTTAGTGTGTGTGTTGTTATGAACTGTTGTTAGTGCAGTTGTTCTATACTTTATGTTGTGTTTTCAGTTATTATTGTTGAGACTGTTAGTTTTTGTTATGTTGTATTTTATTTTGTACACCTACTGTGATGTATTTGTGTTTTGTGAGTAGATATTATCTTTTTGTTATGATAATTGTGTTGTTTAATGTATTTAGTTAGTATGTGTTGAACTTAATTCTGACTCTTAGGAAGGTTTAGAATCTAGTTAACTTTTTACTTTAAAAAGCTACATGTTTAAAATTTTTAATTTATTACCAGTTATTTTTCTTTATGTTACAGTCATGTATGTTTGTTAGTGTGTTTGTTTGCTTTTATGTTATACTCCATTGCATAGAAATCTAATGAATCTCTATATATTAAGTAAATTAATATTTAATCAATTTAATTTTACTCATGTTTTTAATTTTTTTGTACTTGCATATTTAGGATATGAAAATTCTTGCAAGCATGTTATTTTTAGTTTTCATTCCTACTAATATTCATATGATGATAAAATGTTTTATTTTTATTAAAAATTTAAGTTTGGCAGAGGAATGAAAAATTTTCTAAGGAACTTACAAATTAATTTGTTCTAAATTGTGCTTCAAATAAATTTGATTTTGATTTGAAGAAAATCATTATGTATATGAAGTTATATTAGGGAAGTAAAATTTTGAATATTGAAATGAGAAAGAGAATTTAGTTAAAAATTTATAGTAATGAAGAAAAACTTAAAGTTAAAATTTTTATTGTAGAAAATGTTAAAGATAGTGTAACTATCTTCAGTAGGAAAAATTGTATTTTTTAAAAATTTAAAAGATTTAGAGTTTTATTTTCAAAACTTAAATTTCGTTTATTGAAATTAATTTTTGAAACTATAATAAAAGTAAATAAAAAAGAAAAATTGAAAAGGGAGGAGAAGCTTGAGGATTAATGCCTAATTAAAAATTGGTTCCACATCTGATCTTTTTAAAGTACAAGAGTTGAAAAACTCTTAAGCTTAAGGATATAATATAGTAAGTAAAATTATGCTTAATAAAAATTTTTAAGTGGAGAAGATAAAATGCCTAAACTCTATTTTTAGAAGAATCTACAATATTTCTGAATTAAATAGAAACTCATATTTTTTATATTTCTTAACTTTAAAAATTTCTAAACTCTAAGTTGGTCTCATTTACTAATATTTTTTTTAAATTGTACTATTATATATCTACATCAAAATTTTGGTAACTTCTAAAGAAACTCATATACATCATCTACTTATATAGTTTTTAAAAGATTAAAGGGACACTTGAGGACAAGTAACTTCTTAAGTTTAGGGGATTTTGATGCACCTAAAATATATATTATTTTTATAGACATTTTTATGCCTATTTTTGAGATATTGCGCTTTAATGAAAGTTATTTATGTGTTTTTCTTTCAGATACAGTCAAATGGATGCAAAATGCTAAAAGCAGTGAAAAAGGGTCAAATTTTGAGCAAAAATGAAGAAATATGCAAAAATGAACTGGGTCGCCTAAGCGCCCAGGAATGACGCATAAGCGCTAGGTACCCCGCGCTTAAGTACAAGAAGTAGTTATTTTATGATTCATTGAATTTAGACAAATTTTGGAAGAGCTGTTTGAAGCAACCCTTGAAAAAAACATAGGAAATATCACATCGACACGAAAATTCATTCAATTGGCTTTTGAGAAGTCAACTTCTAGAAGATTCATTGAATGAAGACACATTTTGAAGGGACACAAAGACACATTTTGGGTTTTTATTAAAGAATACTTGGATCATCAAGCCAAGAGGCCAACCACCCATCAGATTTGACAGCCATCATCCATCAATGTAACCTCCGCTGACACCGCCCATTGTCGTCGCTGCCGCTGATCACTTTCTTTTTACTTTGAGAGTTAGTTTGTATTGTGAGTGAAGGAAAATAATTCAAAGGAACTTCAAGACATTTAGTGGAGAGGATTTGAGATAAGTGTTTATCTTTGTGACTATACTTGGTTTTAATCTAGATTTCTTGTTTGTGTGCATGATTTCTACTTTTAAATTCATGTGTGATTGTATTTTCTCCATGGTTTCTGAGTAGTTTTCTTTATATTTTTTCCTTAAAATGACAAGTTATTAAGTGTTTAAAGGATGTTGTGTGAAGTATGTTGGAAGAAGTTTTGATGATTCGAGACTTTGCACTTTATTTACTTCTTGATTTGGCCAATTAAGATGTTAATACCTGTTGTGAGAACATTTAAGATCCGAGATGGTATTGTCTCAATCAAGAAATAGTTAGAATCAAATATTAATTTCATGAATGAGAATTTATTTCATGGGGTTGAGTGCAAATAAATAAGGAAATAAACTTTTCAAGGGTGTAGAATTAGAGGAATTAAGAGTGATAGGTTAAAGCCCCTAATTTGATTTATAGTTTTAGTTTTTGATACTAGATGTTAGCCCCCAGGTGGATGGAGAAGAGGGAACTCTAGAGTGAGAGCTAGTATCTTTCCTACCTAATCGGTCTTCAAGACTATTCAAACTATATATTAGCCAATATTCTTTATAACACCTCTAGTAAAAGTAAAGAATATTATTGCTCTTATTCTGCACAACACATTTAGCATACTTCCACAACAAAATTTTTATATTTATTACTGATTCATGATAAGGAAAAAGTTATTTTATTTATATATCCTTCATCTTGCAAATATTTAGTTAAGTTAATTAGTTGCTTACTTTATTTTCATAAATAAAAAATTACAAAAAGAATCAAATTTTCATTTCTATTATAGCCTCCTAAGTGTAAGTAAGAATATTTTACGAAGTAGATTTTTGTGATCTAAACTTTATAGTTTTCTAAAGTTAATATTTTTAATCTCCCTATGAGTTTGATATTCGGGATTTAATTAAAAAGTTTTATATTACTTGATAACGATACGTATACTTGCGTAGTATCCCATATTAACATATTATAATTGTATTCTTATTTGTTTCATAATGAAAAACTTAATTAGCTTTTTCTTTAAATCAAGTGTTTGACTTTGTTGCAAATTAAGAATAACTATTAAGGAAATTAAGCATATAATCGCATACATCGNTCCCTGTCAATGGTGCCAAAAACTTGATCAATGCGGGAATTTGTGTAGTTTAATAATAATGATGCAATGTAACCTAAACTATACTGTAATTTTAATGAAAACCATTTATCTTTAAAAAGCTCTTTTAAAATCTCAATTCCCGTTTACATATAATGCAAGTATACATATCGTTCAAGTAATATAGGGCTCTAATGGAGTCCTAGATATCGATCCCATAGGAAAGCTGAAAATATATATACGCTAGCTAATTATATTCTATTATAAAATAAAAATAAAAATAAAAATAAAAATAAAGTAAAGTGTGAAGTTTGAAATTAAACTAATTAAGTGAAATGCTTATAAATATGGAGATGTACCACTATAACAAATAAATTAAACTAGATGCTAAACTTTCAAAAGTAAATTGCTAAAATAAAATAATGGTTTTTATGGACGAAAAGCTCAAGTATGAGAAAACATCCTTCCCCATTTACAATGAAAATATGGCTTATGAAGAAATTGAAATCATTTGAAAAATAAATTTAAAAATTATTTTGTGTCATTACATATCGTTCAAGTAATATAGGGCTCTAATGGAGTCCTAGATATCGATCCCATAGGAAAGCTGAAAATATATATACGCTAGCTAATTATATTCTATTATAAAATAAAAATAAAAATAAAAATAAAAATAAAGTAAAGTGTGAAGTTTGAAATTAAACTAATTAAGTGAAATGCTTATAAATATGGAGATGTACCACTATAACAAATAAATTAAACTAGATGCTAAACTTTCAAAAGTAAATTGCTAAAATAAAATAATGGTTTTTATGGACGAAAAGCTCAAGTATGAGAAAACATCCTTCCCCATTTACAATGAAAATATGGCTTATGAAAAAATTGAAATCATTTGAAAAATAAATTTAAAAATTATTTTGTGTCATATAGGAGAAATCTTATTCTTTACCCTCTTCTAAGCGTTATAAAAAATATTGACTAATCCAGAGTTTGGTCCCTAATTCCATGGTTAGGCTGGGAGGATACTAGTTGTCACTCCAGAGCTCCCACTACTCCTTCCCCTGAGAGCTAACATGCTCGCATTAGTTTCCAATCAATTGAACCAAATTGGGGATTCTAATTGTTACCTTAAAATCTTCCAATTCTATATCCAACAAAGTATATTTTTTTATTTATTTGCATCCAATCCCATGGATGAAATACTCTCTCATGAAATCAAATGTGATTCTCCCTTTATTGTAGAAATCATATCCCCTTTTCAGAACATATAAGTCTCAACACATTTTAACAATTCAATTGGCTAGAACGAAAAGTAAATGAAGATCAGAGTTCAAATCATCAGAAATTATTTACATTTAAAACTGTAGAAAATAAAATCAACTCTTCATAAAACCATTTCTTCAAAGTAAGGAGAAGGATAAAGAAGACTACTCAGAATTCATGAGAAGGATACAATAAAACATAGATTTCATATTTAAAAACAAGTTTACAAATAAAAGAAATTAAAAGTACAACTTAACTCAGAATCCTTCCCAAGAAAATCCTTAAAAGTTCTCTCCAAGTCTTTCCCCCTTTACAATCTATCCCAATTCTCTCTTAGAAATGTAATGAAAAATAAATGTCTCACCTTCCCTCTCCTCTTATAACCCTAGAAGAAAATCTCCTCCTTTTTCTCTCTCTAACTCACGCCTATCCTCACTTTCTAACTTTTTCATCCCCCTTCAAAGTCCTTTTAGAAGTTCCCTTTTGTTGGCTGCCTCTCCTCCTGAAAAGAGTCTCAATTCCCTCCAAATTTTACATGTTAAAACTTTAAATTTCAAAAGATGTGCCTCCTTGATCCAAGAGTTAAATCCCTTCAAATTGGAACCTTCCAAAGTGTCTACATGCATTAAACCACTCCATGGGGTGCTTAAAACAAGTGTTCCTTTGAAAATTCGAGCAAAATTTGTCTCAAACCACCTTAATTTAAAAATGTCGTGCTTGACACATCATGCGCTAATCTGGCGCATCATGCACCAGTACTCTGGATTTTGGCGCATCATGCGCCAGTTTGGTACATCATGCGCCAAACCCCAAAATTGACTGTTTTTGCTCCAAATTTTGCTCTTTTTGTTATTTTTGCTCCAAATGCCTAAAAATGGTATACTTACAATAAAAACACAAAAATACCTTTTTTTAAAGCGTAATATCACAAAAAATAGACAAAAAAGGGTACTTAAAATAGTATATTATTTTTGTGGATCAATTGTAACTTTAAATGAATATAATGAGTTAATATCAACAAGACAAGTCACAGGATGACGAATATGCATTGATTATGGAAAATTAAATTTGCCACTAGGAAATATCATTTTCCACTACCCTTTCTAGATCAAATGCTGGATAGACTAGCTGGGCATAAATAATTTTTTTTTAGGATAGATATACGGGTTATAACCAAATACAAATATCTCCTGAGGATCAAGAGAAAACAACTTTTACTAGTCTTTATGGTAAATTTACTTTTAGAATAATGTCCTTTGGTTTATGTAATGCACCTGCTACATTTTAAAGATGTATGATGTCTATTTTTTGTGATTTAATTGAAAAAGTGATTGAAGTTTTTATGGATGATTTTCCAGTGTTCGGAACTTCATTTGAATCATGTTTAGAACATTTATCAAAAGTTCTTAAGCACTGTGAAGAAATAAGGTCCTTAATTGGGAAAAATATCAATTTATGGTAGCAGGAGGAATAGTTTTGGGACATCAAATTTCAGAAAATTGTATGGAAGTAGACCCTGCGAAATTCAAGTGATCGTTAATTTACCTCACCCAACAAGTGTAAAGGAAATTAGGAGTTTTTTAGGACATGTTGGATTCTACAGGCGGTATATTAAAGACTTTCCAAAAATTGCTAAGCCTCTATGTCATTTACTGGAAAAAGATGTAATTTTTAATTTTGATAAAGTGTGCTTAAAAGCTTTTAAATTATTAAAAGAAAAATTAGTTGCTGCACCAATTATTATTTCACCAGATTGAGGAAAACATTTTGAATTGATGTGTGTGCTAGTGACTATGTTATTGGAGTTATTTTAGGACAAAAGCATGATAAGATTAAAAAATTTTACAATCTGGATTTTATTGGCCTACGATCTTTAAAGATGTTAACGCTTATATCAAAACTTATGATCGATGTCAAAGAGTAGGTAATATTTCTATGAGGAATGAGATGCCCCTCAATTATGTGTTAGAAGTTGAGATATTTAGTGTTTAGGGATTAGCATTCATGGGACCATTAATACCATATTTCAGAAATTTATAAATACTGTTAGCAATAGACTATATATCCAAATGGATAGAAGTTGTTGATTTACCTTGATGTGATGCTCAAAGTGTTGCAAAATTTTTAAGAACGAACATATTTTGTAGATTTGAGATGTCGAGAGTAATCATAACTAATGGGGGAAGTAATTTCAGAAATGGAATAATGAAGAAGTAATTAAGGAAATATCACATAAACCATAGAATTGTTATTATTATCATCCTCAGATAAGTGCTTTGAATGAATAATCCAATTATAAAATTAAAAAAATATTGTAAAAATCTATGAATCTAACAAAAATGGATTGGTCAATTAAACTTGACTATGTTTTGTGGGCTTATAGGATTGCAAACAAAACTCTTATAGAAATGTCCCCACACAGGCTAATATTTGGGAAAACTTGTCACTTACCAGTTGAACTTGAACATAAAGCACATTGGGAAATTAAAGAGTTCAATAACAATTTAAAAGATGCTCGTGAGAAAAGGTTATTTCTATTGAATGAGCTTGAAGAGATGAGAAATGAATCTTATGAAAGTGTTAAGAATTACATAGAAAAGATGAAGATGCGACATAATCGGAGGATTCCTACTAAAAATTTTCAGCAAGGGCAACAACTTTTGCTTTACAATGCAAGGTTAAGATTATTTCCAAGCAAAATTAAGTACAGGTGGATGGGCCCATTTATTGTGATGAAAGTTTATCCTTATGGAGCAGTGGATATCAAAGATCCTATAACTAACAAAATATTCAAAGTGAATGGTCATAGGGTGAAATCCTATTTTTTTGGTGACCAACTTAAATTAAATGATTTTATGATGTTGGATCAACCAAAATAAGCACTGGTTGCATCAGGCTGACAACGTTAAACTAAGCGCTCTATGAGAGGCAACTCCTAGTTATCTGTGTGTTTTTTTTATTGTTATGTTATTGTGTGTGATTTAGAAAATTATGGTAGTATTTTTTATTATATATTAAGTATTTATTATTCTAAGACATTTAAAGATGACTTAGATATGTTAGAACAGGTATTTGGAATTTAAGTTGACCTGTGCTAAATTGTGCACTGACGCTTAAGCACCAATATCCGACGCTTAAATGCGACGGTTTAAAAACATGTGCAAATTTCAGTTTTGATAAGTTTTAACCAAGATTTGGTTGGCTTTGACGTGGAACACAGTTCTAAGACGTTTCTAAGAGTTATAGAAAGGGTTTGGAGTCTATAAATAGAAGGGTTATGTAAGGATATTTATCATAACTCAATTTTAATCCTAAATCTTAAGTGAAAAAGAGAAAGTTTTGGAAAAATGTCATCTTGGGAGAGTGATTTAAAGAAGAAGGAGGAGGCAATGAGAAACAATATTATTCGTCAGAGTGCGCAAGAGTTTTATAACAGTTTCCTCATCGTTTGTATCGAAGGGATGGCCGAGAAAATCACTAAGGTTGAGGTTGACGTGGCTTCAATTGAAGAAAAAGTGTTGGAAGTTAATGCGCATTTGGATCATATGGGATGAAAACTTAAGATGCAGTTTAGCCATACCAATTTTATAGAAGAAGCAGATAATGCAATGTATCTGAAGAATATGTGGATTGAAGAAGATTCAACTAGAGTAATTCATCATCATCTATTCTTTGAGATATCCATTCTAAATGCTTAAGGAGAGACTAAAGAGAGGTCATGATTCATTCCACCAACTAGAGAATGGAATTAAGTTTGTGGTTTAACATTTTTGTAGTTTAGTCTTTGTTTAATTTTAAGTGTATTTAGTATTTTATTAGGTGATAATTTTCTAGTGTTTGTATTAGAAATTTTCTCATCCAAGACTATTTGGATTGAGAATCTATGTATTTGAAAATGTTTGTAATTATTTGTGAATGAATATAAGTGTTTTATTGTGTAAAATGTTGTGTTATTATGTGTTGAATCAAATTAGTTAAGATTGTGAAGCTTGAGTAAGAGGAGAGTTAAGAGGGAAGGAAATAGTATATAAATTATTATGAGACCATGTAGAGTTGGTTGAGTTAGGCTAGAAGTGCATTTCACTTAAATCAAAAAAAGCAAAATTTGTGCACTGGCGCCTAAGCGCCAAGACCCACGCTTAACAGCTGTCTAAACTGAGATACAAGTGCCTAAGTACCGAACCATTCACACTTAAGTGCCAGTTCATGAAATCCGGTTCGTAAATGGTTTTAAGTGAAAAATCGGTCTAAAAACATCATTTTTGCACCACGCTTCATCTTCTTCCTCAGGCCATTCATGATTTCTAAGCTAGGGCTCACCATATTTGAAGATTTCCTGGGGATTTGAAGCAAAAATTTCTATATTTGGTATCCTTGAGGTAAGAGCTTCACTTCTATGCAAAAATTTTTTATTTTCACCATGTATTTTGAGCACATTCATGAGCTACCCTAAAATCACTATTCATTGTGAAATTTTGAGAAAAATCCATGGAAAAGGCATGGATTTGTTAGTTTAAGCTTTTAGAAGTTTACTTTAGTGATTTGGAGTTGAATGTGGAATTTATTTTTAATTTTATACATTTTTTAGAAATGACACAAAGAATGAAGAGGAGTAAGGGGAAGGATCCATTCGATTNAGGAGTAAGGGGAAGGCTCCATTCGATTTAAACAAGTTTGTCGATTCGAGAGCTCAGGATTGATACAATGATGAAGAGCAGTGCTTTAAGAGTATGGGAGGAGCTGTTGAAGATTTGATTATTTGTCATCAGTGGGAGCGGTTCTGTTGTTTTTATGTTGTTGTGGTGATTCTGTTGTGCGGGAGTTCTATGTGAATCTCCCCGAATCTGATGAAGAAGAAGTCATGGTGAGGGGGAAGACACATTTTTCCCCTGATGTAATTAATCGGTTTTATCAATTGCCCTTCAGTACTTTGCTCTATTATTCAAACTATAGTCCTACGGAAGAGGAGTTAGAAGAGATTATTTCATATTTAACTGATGGAAGAGGGTTGTGGAAGATCACAAATGAAAGAAGAGTAAGCTTTTCTAATTCAAAGTTGGATGCCACTGTAAAGGAATGACATTATTTTATTTCTGATCATGTGCTACCTACAAATCATTTGAGTGAAGTGACTTGAGATCGAGTAACCTTGAATTATTGCATTCAACTGTTCAAGCCTATTGATATTGGAGCTTTGATTCATGGAATAATTACCAATTTTGTCATCACTGCTACTACTATTGGTATGGGATTCACATCCTTAATCTTTTCTTTATGCGAGCAGGCTGGAGTTAGATTTGACAGATGGGAGGAGATCTCACAGCCACTAAAGCCCATTACTAGTGTGAATGTGAAATCATATTCACATCATTCTATTTTTGGTTGGAGGGGTGGATTCTCCAGTAGTTCTGCTGCTTCAACGTCACGAGCTTCTACTTCACATGCTTCTACATTATGGGGTCAGACTTCTAGATCTGATTCTCAATCACAACTATTAAACAAAATTTTGAATAATGTCATTTATAACAATGAAAATATATCAAATTTAGAACATTTTACAAAGCATATGGATGGGCATATGAAGAGACATAGTGATTGTGAGGGTGAATTCAGTTTAGCTATGGAAAACCTTATGAGTGGTAACCAGGATGTTGTATTTCCTCAATACCCTATATATCCATCATATAAGTCTGCAGTTGTTTGGTGTAGTTATGACGGTGATGAAGAGGAGAATGATGATTATTTTGAATCATTAGTTTTGTTTGATGTTTTTAGTGTATGTGTTGTTATGAACTATTATTAGTGCAGTTGTTCTATACTTTATGTTGTGTTTTCAGTTTTTATTGTTGAGACTGTTAGTTTTTCTTATGTTGTATTTTATTTCGTACACCTATTGTGATGTATTTGTGTTTTGTGAGTAGATATTATCTTTTTGTTATGATAATTGTGTTGTTTAATGTATTTAGTTAGTATGTGTTGAACTTAATTCTGACTCTTAGGAAGGTTTAGAATCTAGTTAACTTTTTACTTTAAAAAGCTACATGTTTAAAATTTTTAATTTATTACCAGTTATTTTTCTTTATGTTGCAGTCATTTATGTTTGTTAGTGTGTTTGTTTGTTTTTATGTTATACTCCACTGCATAGAAATCTAATGAATCTCTATATATTAAGTAAATTAATATTTAATCAATTTAATTTTACTCATGTTTTTAATTTTTTTGTACTTGCATATTTAGGATATGAAAATTCTTGCAAGCATGTTATTTTTAGTTTTCATTCCTACTAATATTTATATGATGATAAAATGTTTTATTTTTATTAAAAATTTAAGTTTGGTAGAGGAATGAAAAATTTTCTAAGGAACTTACAAATTAATTTATTCTGAATTGTGCTTTAAATAAATTTGATTTTAATTTGAAGAAAATCATTATATATATGAAGTTATATTAGGGAAGTAAAATTTTGACTATTGACATGAGAAAGAGAATTTAGTTAAAAATTTGTAGTAATGAAGAAAAACTTAAAGTTAAAATTTTTATTGTAGAAAATGTTAAAGATAGTGTAACTATCTTTAGTAGAAAAAATTGTATTTTTTAAAAATTTAAAAGATTTATACTTTTATTTTCAAAACTTAAATTTCGTTTATTGAAATTAATTTTTGAAACTATAATAAAAGTAAAAATGAAAAGAAAAATTGAAAAGGGAGGAGAAGCTTGAGGATTAATGCCTAATTAAAAACTGGTTCCACATCTGATCTTTTTAAAGTACAAGACTTGAGAAACTCTTTAGCTTAAGGATATAATATAATAAGTAAAATTATGCTTAATAAAAATTTTTAAGTGGAGAAGATAAAGTGCCTAAACTCTATTTTTAGGAGAATCTACAATATTTCTGAATTAAATAGAAACTCATATTTTTATATTTCTTAGCTTTAAAAATTTCTAAACTCTAAGTTGGTCTCATTTACTAATATTTTTTTTAAAAATTGTACTACTATATATCTACATCAAAATTTTGGTAACTTCTAAAGAAACTCATATACATCATCTACTTATATAGTTTTTAAAAGATTAAAAGGACACTTGAGGACAAGTAACATCTTAAGTTTAGGGGATTTTGATACACCTAAAATATATATTGTTTTTATACACATTTTTATGCATATTTTTGAGATATTGCGCTTTAATGAAAGCTATTTATGTATTTTTCTTTCAGATACAGTAAAATGGATGCAAAATGCTAAAAGTAGTGAAAAAGGGTCAAATTTTGAGCAAAAATGAAGAAATGTGCAAAAATGAACTGGGTCGCCTAGCGCCCAGGAATGACGCATAAGCGCTAGGTACCCCGCGCTTAAGTACAAGAAGTAGTTCTTTTATGATTCATTGAATTTAGATGAGTTTTGGAAGAGTTGTTTGAAGCAACCCTTGATAAAAACATAGGAAATATCACATCGACACAAAAATTCATTCAATTGGCTTTTGAGAAGTCAACTTCTAGAAGATTCATTGAATGAAGACACATTTTGAAGGGACACAAATACACCTTTTGGGTTTTTATTAAAGAATACTTGGATCATCAAGCCAAGAGGCCAACCACCCATCATATTTGACAGCCATCATCCATCAAAGTAACCTCCGCTGACACCGCTCATTGTCGCCGCTGCCGCCGACCACTTTCTTTTTATTTTGAGAGTTAGTTTGTATTGTGAGTGAAGGAAAAAAAATCAAAGGAACTTCAAGACATTTAGTGGAGAGTATTTGAGATAAGTGTTTATCTTCGTGACTATACTTGGTTTTAATCTAGATTTCTTGTTTGTGTGCATGATTTCTACTTTTAAACTCATGTGTGATTGTATTTTTTCCATGATTTCTGAGTAGTTTTCGTTATATTTTTTCCTTAAAATGACAAGTTATTAAGTGTTTAAAGGATGTTGTGTGAAGTATTAAACTTCAATGTTGGAAGAAGTTTTGATGATTTGAGACTTTGTACTTCATTTACTTCTTAATTTGGCTAATTAAAATGTTAATACCTGTTGTGAGAACATTTAAGATCTGAGATGGTATTGTCTCAATCAAGAAATAGTTAGAATCAAATATTAATTTCATGAATGAGAATTTATTTCATGGGGTTGAGTGCAAATAAATAAGAAAATAAACTTTTCAAGGGTGTAGAATTAGAGGACTTTAGAGTGACAGGTTAAAGCCCCTAATTTGATTTATAGTTTTAGTTTTTGATACTAGATGTTAGCCCCCAGATGGATGGAGAAGAGAGAAATCTAGAGTGAGAGCTAGTATCTTTCCTACCTAACCAGTCTTCAAGACTATTCAAACTATATATTAGCCAATGTTCTTTATAACATCTCTAGTAAGGGTAAAGAATTTTATTGCTCTTATTCTGCACAACACATTTAGCATACTTCCACAACAAAATTTTTATATTTATTACTGATTCATGATAAGAAAAAAATTATTTTATTTATATATCCTTCATCTTACAAATATTTAGTTAAGTTAATTAGTTGCTTACTTTTTTTTCATAAATAAAAAATTACAAAAAGAATCAAATTTTCATTTCTATTATAGCCTCCTAAGTGTAAGTAAGAATATTTTACGAAGTAGATTTTTGTGATCTAAACTTTATAGTTTTCTAAAGTTAATATTTTTAATCTCCCTATGGGTTTGATATTCGAGGTTTAATTAAAAAGTTTTATATTACTTGATAACGATACGTATACTTACGTAGTATCCCATATTAAAATATTATAATTGTATTCTTATTTGTTTCATAATGGAAAACTTAGCTTTTTCTTTGAATCAAGTGTTTGACTTTGTTGCAAATTAAGAATAACTATTAAGGAAATTAAGCATATAATCGCATACATCGCATTTTACATTTATATAAAAAGTTGGGATCACTAGCCATTAATAATCATTTCTAACAATTTACTCATTATTAAGCCACTTTTCTGAAGAGATATTTCAAATCAGCATAATCTAGCCTAATCCAAACTAGTTTTGGTACTTTAGCCACCATTCTCTCCTAAGTTTTAACATTCCACCTAAACCTCCACATCACATCTTTAGACCTAAAAAAACATCAATAACAAATTTTAATACTTTATCTCATCAAAAGTTCACCCACCTCCTAATAGACTTTATGAATGGTTGGTGATACCCTTTGGGCTTTCAAATGCATCAAGTAAATTTATGAGGTTGATGAAGTCACTCTTAAGAATTTTTGTAGGAATATTTTTGGTTGTTTATTATTGAAGATATCTTAATTTTGATTCCAAGTGTGATAGACCAGTTACAACACTTTAGACAAGTATTTGAAACATTCTAGAAAGAAAAATTGTGCATCAACTTGAATAAGTGGTTTTTCTTACAACTTGGATAATTTTCTTAGGATTTATTATTTCCACTGATGGAATCCAGCCTCACATTCCAAAGTTCATGCAATTTTAGACTGCCCTCCCCTAAGAATTTCACTCATGTGCGCAGTTTTCATGACCCATCTACTTTTTATAAAAGATACAACAAAGAATTTCTTATAGTTGTTGCCCAAATAACTGATATTTTGAAACTAGAAAAATTTCAATAGAATTATGCTACATAAAAAAACATAGATCATGTTAAGGTTTTAATAACCTCTACCCCAATAATTAAGTTGCCTAATTTTTCTAAAGCTTCTGAGGTGACTTGTGATAAATCAGGGATTGAAATTGGTGGAATCGTAAGTCAAGAAAACCACCCAATAACTTTCTTTAGTGAGAAACTGAATGAGCATAAATAATGATAGTCACATATGATAGAGAATTTTATGTTATTATTCAATCTTTGAGACACTAGCATCATTATCTTTTACATAAGGAGTTCATTCTTAACTCAGATTATCATGCCCTCAAATTCATTAATTCTTAGAGAAAGTTATGCCATATAAATGCCAAATGGGTTGAATTCCTTCAAGATTTTACTTTTGTTCTCAAGCATAAACTTGGAATTGAAAATAAATATGTTTATGCCTTAACAAGGGTGACTTTAATTATTAGCTCTTTAGAACTAAAAATTTCAGTTTTTGATCAAATCAAAGATGAGAAATTTATGTGTCCTGACTTTAATCTAATTTCTATGAAAAACATAGAAAAACCTTTATCTCTACAAAGAATGATCTTTGTTATCAATGGATATCTATATAAGAGAAAACAACTTTGTATTCCTAGAACATATGTTAGAGAATTTTTAATTTATGAGCTGCATTCTAGATGAATAGCTGGACACATTAGAAAGGATAAGTCTATTTGCTCAATAGAAATTCAATTTTTTTGGCCTTCAATTAAGAGAGATGTTCAAAAATAAGTAGCCCAATCTTTGACCTCCAAACAAACAAAATTCATTAAAAAATTTGGTCAATATGTTGCATTGTCGAACCCTATATGCGTTGGCAATATGTCTCAAAGGATTTTATCTTAGGATTACCCTGCACAGCTCAAGGACATGATAATATATTTGTCATAGTTAATTGCTTCTCAACGATGGTTTATTTCTTTCAATGTTATAAAATCAATGATTCTTCCCACATTGTTAGATTAATCTTTAAGAAAATTATATGTTTACATGGCCTACCTTCAAGAATTGTGTCCGACCATGTTGTTCGATTTGTTTCATATTTTTGGAAAACTCTCTGGAAGTTATTAGCATGAAATTAAAAATTTCCATCATCCTTAAATAGATGGCCATACTGAGGTAGTTAATCGAATAATAGGAAATCTGTTAAGATGCCTTGTAGAAAAGAGTTTAGGAAATTTGGACTTGCATCTACCTATCTCTGAATTTGCATAAAATAGCACTATTTCTAGGACAACCAAGACTTCACCTTTTGAAATTGTTTATGGTTAAAATCCCAAATGACTCATTGATATATCCAACATCCTACCTCATGCATTCTTTGATTCTGCATTTTCGTTTGCTAAAGATTTTTAAACCATTCATGAAACCATAGGAAAGAAAATTACTTTAAGTAATTACTAGTATGCTTCCAAGGAAAATCATAATAGGTCAACACGAGAATTTAAAATAAGAGATTATGTTTTGATTCGCATTCGCCTTGAGTGTTATCACACCACTAAGTTTAAGAAATTACAAGCAAGATCTTGTGGCCCCTTTAAAATTCTTATAAAAATTGGATCTAATGTTTGTCAACTTGATTTGCCTGCCAATATGTTAATCCATTCTATTATTAATATTGACGATATTCTATCAAATGAAGGAGTTAGCAAGCTTCCACTTGTTCAAACTAACTCTTTGGTAGGAGAGATAGTTTCCCAAGTAAAAAATCCTTCTTTTCTTGAAGTTTAATGTATCATCACCAATGAAGCAACCCTTGAACCAACCACTGAGCATCATTTTCTAGTTCCTTGAAAGAATAAGCCACCCATTGTAGGCACATGACCGACCTACACTGATTTGGAAATTTTAGCCCCACAATTAGTACAATACTTCTTAGATTTGAAATCTATGGAGAAGTTTTCAATTGAGCCTGAGTGAGTTGACGTAGCACATCATCAAAATAAAGCCAAAGGCCCACTTACAAGTGCCCAAGCAAGATCCTAAGAAAGTGCTCATTTAAGAGTCCAATCAAGGCACATTACAAGAGCCATATCAAGAATTTTTTTTTTGAATTTATATATTATTATTTATATTTCAATTTTTTTTTTGAATGTTTAAAGTTTCAAATTTAAAAGCTTTTATGGCTAGTCAAAAGAGAATAAATAAATTAGGAAGGTGTTTAGCACCTTCCGTCATTAATAGCCATATGCCACCCTTCAGAAGTTCCTCCTATTTTTCTTGACTTATTATTATTTGATTACATATAAATAGGATTGATATAATTCTTTGGATCAGTTGTTGAATGAAATATTTGTGTGACAATTTTCTCTCTTGTTGCTTGGTGATTGGTGCATTTTTTTGGTGTGGTTAGGTGTTTATCATTGATTTTTTTAAATTTATTCATCATCCTCAACAACATTTGCTCTTAAGCTCTTCACCTCACTTAATGCACATCCTAATCTTCTTATAATATAAAAAAACTAACAACCAAAGCCTCATAGCCATTTTAAACCTCTCTTAATAGCTCTTGGTCAAGCAAGAGCATATTAAGACATAGTCTTATTCCCTAACCCTAAACACCATTGTAAACCAGTCCAAACCCACCCATCTACTCTAGATTATAAGTACATGTTCTAAGATAATTACAATAATATTTTATAACAATTTACCCATTGTTAAGCAACTTTTCCTCAAAGATATTTCAAATCAGCCTAAACTAGCTTAATCCAGACTTGTCTTGGTATTTTAGTCATCATTCTCTCCTAAATCTTTTAACATTCCACGAAAACCTCCACATCACATATTTATACCTAAAAAAAACATCAATATCAAATTTTAGTATTTTATCTCATCAAAAGGCCACCCACATCCATTAAGGGTTAGCTTAGTCTATGGAGTGTAAGGGTCCTTTATTCTTCAATTTGGTTTCCACTAGAAGTTACAAATGTTTTTAAATAAACTGATGAGGCTTAGACATCAAACTGGTACCACTCAACGAATTCATCCATTTGGATGAGCTAATTAAGGAATCTATTGAGGCCATGGATTCCATCATAGCTAGGTGCATCAACTTTGTCTTTCTTAATGGGTTTTAATTGAGTGTCAAAGTTTCGAACATACCCATTCTTAGAGTTGTTCATAAGGTCATTTCCTTGAGGTGGAATGGTAGAAATTCTTCTTCCAATTGACGTATTTTGTTGGATTGTTAACAAAAGAAAGATTTGGAAACCTAAGGCTAATGTCTTGGACTTGGTTTATTAAGTTTGTGATTAGATGCTTAAGTTAAAGATTCTTTTCATTAGTTTACATGTTATGCTCTTTTACTCTCCTAATAGTTAAATCCAAATTATCTTTACTTGCTGATTTAGGAGCCATGATTTCCAAATGTGATTTCAAATGAAAATATAAAAAAATTTCTTTTAGCCTTCACAATATGCTAAAATAATAATAAAACACAAATAACAAAACAAGTAAGCTTAGTCACAAAAATTAAAAGTAGGGATTTTCACATAGGTTTTTTCCATTCCAATTAAGAACCAAGGGGTAGGATTAATTTGTAATGTGGAGCTCTCCCTTACTATTTAGGCATCAATAAAATTATGAATGGGTAGGTTTAAGTGGCTTGAATGTTGGGTTAATTCAGTGCTAACACAACATGTGATGTAGTTTGTATCAAACATGTATATTTGCTACTAATATTTGCAATAAAAGTAAAATAACAAATAAAAAATTAAATCATGGGAATGACAAAGATGACCTAAAAGCAAGAGTTGAATATTAAGTGTTGCAAAGGTGTTGTCACAAGTTTAAGTGCCAATCCACCTAACAAATCTCTAATACCAATAATGATGAGCAAAGTGTGAGATGATGGCTATTTAAGGAGGATCAAGATAACTAAGAAGTGATATATGTGGTCTCAATCTCCTTCAAGGATCACATTTGTGTAGAGGAGCTCAATTGAAAGTGGTATGAGTGGAATCAAGGCATATTCTAGATTCTATCTAGAATTTAGAAGTTTCATTTAAAACACTTAGAACTTTCTATACAAATCTAAAAACATACAAATAAGCAGTTGTAATATAGGATATGGTGTTAAATACTAATCTGAAAGGTTTATCAAGTTTTGGGATTGATTTGATATATAATAAAACAAATATAATGAAGTTTGGTTAGTATTGTCCTAAGATCACCTAATTTGGACAAATGGCTAGAAAGTTTTTGTGGAAATATGAAAATTTTGTAATTAAAATTGAAGATATTATTAGAAATGCTGTAGTATTGATAAGGAGTGTTTTTTTGGATTTGAAACATTTTGGATATGGATTTGAGGACATGAAAATTAGAAAAAATAGGAAATGGAAACAAAAGACATAAAGTTGGGGCTTTCTTTGGGCATGCATTTCTCTAAGAATTTTAACATAATACTATAGATATTTTTTTTTATTTTCTTAAGGAGTGAAACAAATATAATGACACTAAATTTGAAATTTTTAGAGTTGATTTGATGGGTGTAGTAGGACAAACAGTAGAATTGGTACAAGATTTTGAGATTCTCACTTAGAATAATAAAATAGTGGGATATCTTTTATTTTGGAGCAAAATATTATATAACACTACCTATACAAAGAACATAAAATTTGTATAAAAGAAGTGGAAAAAATTGAAAGTTCCAACTCACTAAAGCAGGTTTTTAAGGAGATTTCCAAATCCCTTGGGTGGCCAACTACTAAGCCTCAAGCTAATAGATAATAATTCATCCAATTGTTCACACAGTTAACATATATTCATTTCAAAGAAAAGATTCGCTTAAATATAACATGCTAAGCACCCTTTCATCACACATATTCATTATACCACTTAGAACGTTTTTTACATACCTTAAAATCATACAAATAATCACCTGAATTTTATGGTAGGGTGTTAAATAATAGTATGGAAAGTTTGATATGTTTTGGAATTTATTTGATAATGAGAAACACATATGTATTAGAGATTAGTCATCCCTGTCCTAAGGTGACCTAATTTAAAAAAATGGTTTGATCATTTTGTGAAGGCATGGGAAATTAGCAATTTAAATTGGAGATAATATTAGAAACACTAGTAATGATAAAGTGTTTTTTTTTGGTTTGGACCATTGTGGCTATGAAGTTGGGGACATGAAACTTATAAATAAAAGATTTGGAAACACATGATTTAAAGTTAGCGCTTTTTTTGGGCAAAATTTTCTCCAAGAATTTTAACATAACATTATAGAAAAATTTTTATATGTTGGAAGTAGTCAAAAACAAATGAACAAAATGACACTGAATTCAAAAATTTTGGAGATGATTTAATGGGTGAATTAGAAAAAACAAAAATTATTGGTTTAGGAATTCCAAATTAAAATAACAATATCAAGGGATAAAATATAGGATTAAGAAACATAACATTATATAATGCTACTAACACAATGAATACAAGATTTGCACAAAATAAGCGCAAATAATTGAAAATTCCTACTAACCAAAGCATATTTTCTAAGGAGATCATAAAACTCCTTGGGTGACCGACCACCAAGCCTAAAGCAAATGAGGAATAGTCTATCCAAGTGTTCACGTAACCATCATAGCTTCATTTTAGAGAATTTTTTATAATACAATATGATAATCACCCTTTCATCACACACATTCACTATGAAAGTAAATAACTAAAGGAGAAGGATAGAGAGAGTGGATGCACCCTTCTTGTTACTAACCAAACCACCTTGGATGGCCCCTTTATAAGCATCCACTCCATGCATTGAACCAGGATAAATATCACATTGGCATATTTTGACTCCTTATAAACAAATATTTGACTTCAACATAAATAATGCTACACTTCACATAAACAAACTAGGGATATGAATTTGGGGATATGAAGTCATAATCCCTTGCATTTAAGAACCATTGAGGATATGAATTTGGGGACAAGAAACTCAAGAATATAGGAAGTAGAAATATAAGAAAAAAAAATTAGGGATTTCTTTAAGAAAAATTTTCTCCAAGATTTTTAACATAACATTACATATATGTTATAAAATTTTTGAAGTAGGAAATAAGAAGAACAAAATGCCACAAAATTCAAAATTTTTGGAGATGTTCTGATGTGTAAATTATGACAAATGACTGAACTGGTACAAGTTTTCTCAAAAATTAAAGATTTAAGGGTTCTCACTGAAACAACAAAATAATGGGATAAAACACAAGGTTTATGGGCTTTCATTTTGGAATATTATAGTAGATAACACCACTAATACAAACAATACAAGCTTTATATAAAAGGAGTTTAGATTATTAAAAATTCATGCTTACCAAAGAAAGTTTCAAAGAAGATCACTAAAACCCTTGGGCAGCCAACCACCAAGCCTCAAGCCAGTGAAGAATAATTCATCCAAGTGTTCACACAACCAACATATAGTCATTTTAGAGAAAATATTAGTTTAAGTATTAGATGCTAATCATCCTTTCATCACACCTATTAATTACCAAAGCAAATAACTAAAGGAGAAGGATAGAGGGAGTAGCCCACGCCCTCTTGGAACTACTCAAGCCACCTAAGCTTGCCTCCTTTACAACCATCCACTCCATGAATTGACCAAGGGTTAATGCCATATAAGCATACATGGACTCCACATAAGCAATTGTTTGACTTCAAAAGAAATAATGCATATACTTTTCACAAACACATACAATTAACACACAACATTAAGAAAACTAAATATTATATAACATAATGAAATAAACATAATTGAAGGTCTCTATGGCCTTCAAAACAATCAAAGTTCTCTTAAGCTTGATTTGACCCTAGATCTGAATCTAGTAGTTATGCCACCTCCTCTAGCTTGAGACCTAGAGATGGGGCGACCACTATGTGCCACACTATAATTATACAAGTGTTTCTATGACTATATATCAATCGCTAGAGACCAATTGGATTTTTTTTTTCTTTTTGTTTCAAAACTAAAGGGACCATATGACATAGGTCCAATAGTAGGGCAAGTCAGGGATTCCTATGGTGTACCTCCTAAGGTTTATAAGATTTAGATCCGTCAGGGCTAGCCAATCTTACATTCATTAAAAAATTTCCTATAAAAAATTATAAAGTTTTTGTGAGCTAACGAATAATCCACAAGATTATGAACATGCTCAAAAGGAATTTGTCAACCTTGTTCAAAATAAGGCGAGCAAACTGGCGTATTCAAATCTAAACAAATAAAAGTCCAACCTCACTAACTTTGAGGAAATGTTGATTAAAAAGTTGAGATCTTTGATATGAAATTTTACTTCAGGCCAATCATATGAGATCCAAGAAAAAAGTAGACAGTGAAAGATCTTACCAACTATCAAACAACTTAATCCTATAGAGAGTATATAATTTGATTTAAAATGATTTTTTAGCATATTTCATAAAGAATAAAATAGCATTTTAATTTGACTGTTTGTGATAATAAGAGATCGAAAATCAAATTTCCCTAATACAATTTAATAAAATATAATTTGAAAATATTTGAAAGTATGATAACTCGGACTATCACAAAAACCTTTATTTCTTTCATGCCTATAACTTTGAGTTTAAAATATTAATTTTAAAGGCGTGAAAAATGGGAAGCATTGCTCCACAAGGATTTTATTGAATGAGGTTATGGATTAACCCATGTTGACATAGTTGAGCATACCAAAAGCCAACAAGAGCCGCCCGGGCGCTCCACCCGGATTAAGGACTCCGCCCCTGGGATCGCCTTCAGGACTTCATCACACGAGGGACAATTACGAAGATAACTGCGTCTCGTCACCTCGAATCTGTTACTAACATGGAGACGGACGTAATGGAGGAGCTTCTTCTTGTCGAGGCGGAGATTCTGGATGTTCAAGGTGCCGCCTTTCCTCGTCCAAAAAACCTAATGGGACTAATTAATTTGCTCTTCGATTTCTGTCTTCAGTATAGTAGCAATCCTTTGTCAACCTTGATTTTATTGCTTTCCAGTTATCCACCCTGTTTTTTAATATTGTATCTCGTTGATCCTACTTATATTCAAATGTTGCTTATCTTCTAACTTGTAGTCTAGCTGCTTGTATCACCGGCGTGCATTTCCTTGAATGAAATTATAATGCTTGTAAGCTATCTTGCGGCTAAGTGCTATGCGAGAGTACACTGTTAGGCCAAGTTTCTATTTTTCTTTTTCAAGGGCCACTGGTAATGAGGATGCTTGGAAGTTAATTACACTTTTGAGCATATACATACTATATATATATTTTTTAGAGCNACTTTCAAATGCATAGAGTAAATTTATGAGGTTAATGAAGTCACTCCTAAGAATTTTTGTAGGAATATTTTTGGTTGTTTATTATTGATGATATCTTAATTTTTATTCCAAGTGTGATAGACCAGTTACAACACTTTAGACAAGTATTTGAAACATTTTAGAAAGAAAAATTGTGCATCAACTTGAATAAGTGCTTTTTCTTACAACTTGGGTAATTTTCTTAGGATTTATTATTTCCACTGATGGAATCCAGCCTCACATTCCAAAGTTCATGCAATTTTAGACTGCCCTCCCCTAAGAATTTCACTCATGTGCGCAGTTTTCATGACCCATCTACTATTTATAAAAGATACAACAAAGAATTTCTTATAGTTGTTGCCCCAATAACTATATTTTGAAACTAGAAAAATTTTAATAGAATTATGCTACATAAAAAAACATAGATCATCTTACGGTTTTAATAACCTCTACCCCAATAATTAAGTTGCCTAATTTTTCTAAAGCTTCTGAGGTGACTTGTGATAAATCAGGGATTGGAATTGGTGGAATCGTAAGTCAAGAAAACCACCCAATAACTTTCTTTAGTGAGAAATTGAATGAGGGTAAATAATGATAATCACATATGATAGAGAATTTTATGTTTTTATTCAATCTTTGAGACACTGGCATCATTATCTTTTACATAAGGAGTTCATTTTTAACTCAGATTATCATGCCCTCAAATTCATTAATTCTTAGAGAAAGTTATCCCATATAAATGCCAAATGGGTTGAATTCCTTCAAGATTTTACTTTTATTCTCAAGCATAAACTTGGAATTGAAAATAAATATGTTTATGCCTTAACAAGGGTGACTTTAATTATTAGCTCTTTAGAACTAAAAATTTCAGTTTTTGATCAAATCAAAGATGAAAAATTTATGTGTCCTGACTTTAATCTAATTTATATGAAAAACATAGAAAAACCTTTATCTCTACAAAGAATGATCTTTTTTATCAATGGATATCTATATAAGAGAAAACAACTTTGTATTCCTAGAACTTATGTTAGAGAATTTTTAATTTATGAGCTGCATTCTAGATGAATAGCTGGACACATTAGAAAGGATAAGTCTATTTGCTCAATAGAAATTCAATTTTTTTGGCCTTCAATTAAGAGAGATGTTCAAAAATAAGTAGCCCAATCTTTGACCTGCAAACAAACAAAAGTCATTAAAAAATTTGGTCAATATGTTGCATTGTCGAACCCTATATGCGTTGGGAACATGTCTCAAAGGATTTTATCCCTGCATAGCTCGAGGACATGCTAATATATTTGTCATAGTTAATTGCTTCTCAACGATGGTTTACTTCTTTCAATGTTCTAAAATCAATGATTCTTCCCACATTGTTAGATTAATCTTTAAGAAAATTATATGTTTACATGGCCTACCTTCAAGAATTGTGTCTGACCATGTTGTTCGATTTGTTTCATATTTTTGGAAAACTCTTTGGAAGTTATTTAGCATGAAATTAAAAATTTCCATCATCCTTAAATAGATGGCCATACTGAGGTAGTTAATCGAATAATAGGAAATCTGTTAAGATGCCTTGTAGAAAAGAGTTTAGGAAATTTGGACTTGCATCTACCTATCTCTGAATTTGCATAAAATAGCACTATTTCTAGGACAACCAAGACTTCACCTTTTGAAATTGTTTATGGTCAAAATCCCAAATGACTCATTGATATATCCAACATCCTACCTCATGCATTCTTTGATTATGCATTTTTGTTTGCTAAAGATTTTTAAACTATTCATGAAACCATAGGAAATAAAATTACTTTAAGTAATTACTAGTATGCTTCCAAGGAAAATCATAATAGGTCAACACGAGAATTTAAAGTAAGAGATTATGTTTTGATTCGCATTCGCCTTGAGTGTTATCACACCACTAAGTTTAAGAAACTACAAGCAAGATCTTTTGGCCCCTTTAAAATTCTTATAAAAATTGGATCTAATGTTTGTCAACTTGATTTGCCTGCCGATATGTTAATCCATTCTATTATTAATATTGACGATATTCTATCAAATGAAGGAGTTAGCAAGCTTCCACTTGTTCAAACTAACTCTTTGGTAGGAGAGATAGTTCCCAAGTGAAAAATCCTTCTTTTCTTGAAGTTTAATGTATCATCACCAATGAAGCAACCCTTGAACCAACCACTGAGCATCATTTTCTAGTTCCTTGAAAGAATAAGCCACCCATTGTAGGCACATGACCGACCTACACTGATTTGGAAATTTTAGCCCCACAATTAGTACAATACTTCTTAGATTTGAAATCTATGGAGAAGTTTTCAATTGAGCCTGAGTGAGTTGACGTAGCACATCATCAAAATAAAGCCAAAGGCCCACTTACAAGTGCCCAAGCAAGATCCTAAGAAAGTGCTCATTTAAGAGTCCAATCAAGGCACATTACAAGAGCCATATCAAGAATTTTTTTTTTGAATTTATATATTATTATTTATATTTCAATTTTTTTTTTGAATGTTTAAAGTTTCAAATTTAAAAGCTTTTATGGCTAGTCAAAAGAGAATAAATAAATTAGGAAGGTGTTTAGCACCTTCCGTCATTAATAGCCATATGCCACCCTTCAGAAGTTCCTCCTATTTTTCTTGACTTATTATTATTTGATTACATATAAATAGGATTGATATAATTCTTTGGATAAGTTTTTGAATGAAATATTTGTGTGACAATTTTCTCTCTTGTTGCTTGGTGATTGGTGCATTTTTTTTTGTGTGGTTAGGTGTTTATCATTGATTTTTTTAAATCTATTCATCATCCTCAACAACATTTGCTCTTAAGCTCTTCACCTCACTTAATGCACATCCTAAGCTTCTTATAATATCCAAAAACTAACAACCAAAGCCTCATAGCCATTTCAAACCCCTCTTAATAGCTTTTGGTCAAACAAGAGCATATTAAGACATAATCTTATTCCCTAACCTTAAACACCATTATAAACCAGTCCAAACCCACCCATCTACTCTAGATTGTAAGTAAACATTCTAAGTTAATTATAATAATATTTTATAACAATTTACCCATTGTTAAGCCACTTTTCCTCAAAAATATTTCAAATCAGCCTAAACTAGCTTAATCCATACTTGTCTTGGTATTTTAGTCATCATTCTCTCCTAAATCTTTTAACATTCCACCAAAACCTCCACATCACATATTTATACCTAAAAAAACATCAATATCAAATTTTAGTATTTTATCTCATCAAAAGGCCACCCACATCCATCAAGGGTTAGCTTAGTCTATGGAGTGTAAGGGTCCTTTATTCTTCAATTTGGTTTCCACTAGAGGTTACAAATGTTTTTAAATAAACTGATGAGGCTTAGACATCAAACTGGTACCACTCGACAAATTCATCCATTTGGATGAGCTAATTAAGGAATCTATTGAGGCCATGGATTCCATCATAGCTAGGTTCATCAACTTTGTCTTTCTTAATGGGTTTTAATTGAGTGTCAAAGTTTCGAACATACCCATTCTTAGAGTTGTTCATAAGATCATTTATTTAAGGTGGAATGGTAGAAAGTCTTCTTCCAATTGGGGTATTTTGTTGGATTGTTAACAAAAGAAAGATTTGGCAACCTAAGGCTAATGTCTTGGACTTGGTTTATTAAGTTTGTGATTAGATGCTTAAGTTAAAGATTCTTTTCATTAGTTTACATGTTATGCTCTTTTACTCTCCTGATAGTTAAATCCAAATTATCTTGACTTGCTCATTTAGGAGCCATGATTTCCAAATGTGAATTCAAACGAAAATATAAAAAATTTTCTTTTAGCCTTCACAATATGCTAAAATAATAATAAAACACAAATAACAAAACAAGTAAGCTTAGTCACAAAAATCAAAAGTAGGGATTTTCACATAGGTTTTTTCCATTCCAATTAGGAACCAAGGGGTAGGATTAATTTGTAATGTGGAGCTCTCCCTTACTATTTAGGCATCAATAAAATTATGAATGGGTAGGTTTAAGTGGCTTGAATGTGGGGTTAATTCAGTGCTAACACAACATGTGATATAGTTTGTATAAAACATGTATATTTGCTACTTATATTTGCAATAAAAGTAAAATAACAAATAAAAAATTAAATCAAGGGAATGAAAAAGATGACCTAAAAGCAAGAGTTGAATATTAAATGTTGCAAAGGTGTTGTCACAAGTTGAAGTGCCAATCCACCTAACAAATCTCTAATACCAATAATGATGAGCAAAGTGTGAGATGATAGCTATTTAAGGAGGATCAAGATAACTAAGAAGTGATATATGTGGACTCAATCTCCTTTAAGGATCACATTTGTGTAGAGGAGCTCAAATGAAAGTGGTATGAGTGGAATCAGGGCATATTCTAGATTTTATCTAGAATGTAGAAGTTTCATTTAAAACACTTAGAACTTTCTATAAAAATCTAAAAACATACAAATAAGCACTTGTAATATAGGATATGGTGTTAAATACTAATCCGAAAGGTTTATCAAGTTTTGGGATTGATTTGATATATAATAAAACAAATATAATGAAGATTGGTTAGTATTGTCCTAAGATCACCTAATTTGGACAAATGGCTAGAAAGTTTTTGNCAAGGCATATTCTAGATTCTATCTAGAATTTAGAAGTTTCATTTAAAACACTTAGAACTTTCTATACAAATCTAAAAACATACAAATAAGCAGTTGTAATATAGGATATGGTGTTAAATACTAATCTGAAAGGTTTATCAAGTTTTGGGATTGATTTGATATATAATAAAACAAATATAATGAAGTTTGGTTAGTATTGTCCTAAGATCACCTAATTTGGACAAATGGCTAGAAAGTTTTTGTGGAAATATGAAAATTTTGTAATTAAAATTGAAGATATTATTAGAAATGCTGTAGTATTGATAAGGAGTGTTTTTTTGGATTTGAAACATTTTGGATATGGATTTGAGGACATGAAAATTAGAAAAAATAGGAAATGGAAACAAAAGACATAAAGTTGGGGCTTTCTTTGGGCATGCATTTCTCTAAGAATTTTAACATAATACTATAGATATTTTTTTTTATTTTCTTAAGGAGTGAAACAAATATAATGACACTAAATTTGAAATTTTTAGAGTTGATTTGATGGGTGTAGTAGGACAANACATGCATTTCTCCAAGAATTTTAACATAATACTATAGATATTTTTTTTATTTTCTTAAGAAGGAGTGAAACAAATATAATGACACTAAATTTGAAATTTTTAGAGTTGATTTGATGGGTGTAGTAGGACAAACAGTAGAATTGGTACAAGATTTTGAGATTCTCACTTAGAATAATAAAATAACGGGATATCTTTTATTTTGGAGCAAAAAACTATATAACACTACCTATATAAAGAACATAAAATTTGTATAAAAGAAGTGGAAAAAATTGAAAGTTCCAACTCACTAAAGCAGGTTTTTAAGGAGATTTCCAAATCCCTAGGGTGGCCAACTACTAAGCCTCAAGCTAATAGAGAATAATTCATCCAATTGTTCACACAGTTAACATATATTCATTTCAAAGAAAAGATTAGCTTAAATATAACATGCTAAGCACCCTTTCATCACACATATTCATTATACCACTTAGAATGTTTTTTTACATACCTTAAAATCATACAAATAATCACCTGAATTTTAGGGTAGGGTGTTAAATAATAATATGGAAAGTTTGATATGTTTTGGAATTTATTTGATATAGAGAAACACATATATATTAGAGATTAGTCATCCCTGTCCTAAGGTGACTTAATTTAAAAAAAAATGGCTTGATCATTTTGTGAAGGCATGGGAATTTAGCAATTTAAATTGGAGATAATATTAGAAACACTAGTAATGATAAAGTGTTTTTTTTGGTTTGGACCATTGTGGCTATGAAGTTGGGGACATGAAACTTATAAATAAAAGATTTGGAAACACATGATTTAAAGTTAGCACTTTTTTTTGGGCAAAATTTTCTCCAAGAATTTTAACATAACATTATAGAAAATTTTTTATATGTTGGAAGTAGTCAAAAACAAATGAACAAAATGACACTGAATTCAAAAATTTTGGAGATGATTNGAATTTTATGGTAGGGTGTTAAATAATAGTATGGAAAGTTTGATATGTTTTGGAATTTATTTGATAATGAGAAACACATATGTATTAGAGATTAGTCATCCCTGTCCTAAGGTGACCTAATTTAAAAAAATGGTTTGATCATTTTGTGAAGGCATGGGAAATTAGCAATTTAAATTGGAGATAATATTAGAAACACTAGTAATGATAAAGTGTTTTTTTTTGGTTTGGACCATTGTGGCTATGAAGTTGGGGACATGAAACTTATAAATAAAAGATTTGGAAACACATGATTTAAAGTTAGCGCTTTTTTTGGGCAAAATTTTCTCCAAGAATTTTAACATAACATTATAGAAAAATTTTTATATGTTGGAAGTAGTCAAAAACAAATGAACAAAATGACACTGAATTCAAAAATTTTGGAGATGATTTAATGGGTGAATTAGAAAAAACAAAAATTATTGGTTTAGGAATTCCAAATTAAAATAACAATATCAAGGGATAAAATATAGGATTAAGAAACATAACATTATATAATGCTACTAACACAATGAATACAAGATTTGCACAAAATAAGCGCAAATAATTGAAAATTCCTACTAACCAAAGCATATTTTCTAAGGAGATCATAAAACTCCTTGGGTGACCGACCACCAAGCCTAAAGCAAGTGAAGAATAATCTATCCAAGTGTTCACGTAACCATCATAGCTTCATTTTAGAGAATTTTTTTATAATACTATATGATAATCACCCTTTCATCACACACATTCACTATGAAAGTAAATAACTAAAGGAGAAGGATAGAGAGAGNATGAGGAATAGTCTATCCAAGTGTTCACGTAACCATCATAGCTTCATTTTAGAGAATTTTTTATAATACAATATGATAATCACCCTTTCATCACACACATTCACTATGAAAGTAAATAACTAAAGGAGAAGGATAGAGAGAGTGGATGCACCCTTCTTGTTACTAACCAAACCACCTTGGATGGCCCCTTTATAAGCATCCACTCCATGCATTGAACCAGGATAAATATCACATTGGCATATTTTGACTCCTTATAAACAAATATTTGACTTCAACATAAATAATGCTACACTTCACATAAACAAACTAGGGATATGAATTTGGGGATATGAAGTCATAATCCCTTGTGTTTAAGAACCATTGGGGATATGAATTTGGGGACAAGAAACTCAAGAATATAGGAAGTAGAAATATAAGACAAAAAAATTAGGGATTTCTTTAAGTAAAATTTTCTCCAAGATTTTTAACATAACATTACATATATGTTATAAAATTTTTGAAGTAAGAAATAAGAAGAACAAAATGCCACAAAATTCAAAATTTTTGGAGATGTTCTGATGTGTAAATTATGACAAATNCATTTAAGAACCATTGAGGATATGAATTTGGGGACAAGAAACTCAAGAATATAGGAAGTAGAAATATAAGAAAAAAAAATTAGGGATTTCTTTAAGAAAAATTTTCTCCAAGATTTTTAACATAACATTACATATATGTTATAAAATTTTTGAAGTAGGAAATAAGAAGAACAAAATGCCACAAAATTCAAAATTTTTGGAGATGTTCTGATGTGTAAATTATGACAAATGACTGAACTGGTACAAGTTTTCTCAAAAATTAAAGATTTAAGGGTTCTCACTGAAACAACAAAATAATGGGATAAAACACAAGGTTTATGGGCTTTCATTTTGGAACATTATAGTAGATAACACCACTAATACAAACAATACAAGATTTACATAAAAGAAGTTTAGATTATTAAAAATTCATGCTTACCAAAGAAAGTTTCAAAGAAGATCACTAAAACCCTTGGGCAGCCNTATTATAGTAGATAACACCACTAATACAAACAATACAAGCTTTATATAAAAGGAGTTTAGATTATTAAAAATTCATGCTTACCAAAGAAAGTTTCAAAGAAGATCACTAAAACCCTTGGGCAGCCAACCACCAAGCCTCAAGCCAGTGGAGAATAATTCATCCAAGTGTTCACACAACCAACATATAGTCATTTTAGAGAAAATATTAGTTCAAGTATTAGATGCTAATCATCCTTTCATCACACCTATTAATTACCAAAGCAAATAACTAAAGGAGAAGGATAGAGGGAGTAGCCTACACCCTCTTGGAACTGCTCAAGCCACCTAAGCTTGCCTCCTTTACAACCATCCACTCCATGCATTGACCAAGGGTTAATGCCATATCAGCATACATGGACTCCACATAAGCAATTGTTTGACTTCAAAAGAAATAATGCATATACTTTTCACAAACACANCACGCCCTCTTGGAACTACTCAAGCCACCTAAGCTTGCCTCCTTTACAACCATCCACTCCATGAATTGACCAAGGGTTAATGCCATATAAGCATACATGGACTCCACATAAGCAATTGTTTGACTTCAAAAGAAATAATGCATATACTTTTCACAAACACATACAGTTAACACACAACATTAAGAAAACTAAATATTATATAACATAATGAAATAAACATAATTGAAGGTCTCTATGGCCTTCAAAACAATCAAAGTTCTCTTAAGCTTGATTTGACCCTAGATCTGAATCTAGTAGTTATGCCACCTCCTCTAGCTTGAGACCTAGAGATGGGGCGACCACTATGTGCCACACTATAATTATACAAGTGTTTCTATGACTATATATCAATCGCTAGAGACCAATTGGATTTTTTTTTTCTTTTTGTTTCAAAACTAAAGGGACCATATGACATAGGTCCAATAGTAGGGCAAGTCAGGGATTCCTATGGTGTACCTCCTAAGGTTTATAAGATTTAGATCCGTCAGGGCTAGCCAATCTTACATTCATTAAAAAATTTCCTATAAAAAATTATAAAGTTTTTGTGAGCTAACGAATAATCCACAAGATTATGAACATGCTCAAAAGGAATTTGTCAACCTTGTTCAAAATAAGGCGAGCAAACTGGCGTATTCAAATCTAAACAAATAAAAGTCCAACCTCACTAACTTTGAGGAAATGTTGATTAAAAAGTTGAGATCTTTGATATGAAATTTTACTTCAGGCCAATCATATGAGATCCAAGAAAAAAGTAGACAGTGAAAGATCTTACCAACTATCAAACAACTTAATCCTATAGAGAGTATATAATTTGATTTAAAATGATTTTTTAGCATATTTCATAAAGAATAAAATAGCATTTTAATTTGACTGTTTGTGATAATAAGAGATCGAAAATCAAATTTCCCTAATACAATTTAATAAAATATAATTTGAAAATATTTGAAAGTATGATAACTCGGACTATCACAAAAACCTTTATTTCTTTCATGCCTATAACTTTGAGTTTAAAATATTAATTTTAAAGGCGTGAAAAATGGGAAGCATTGCTCCACAAGGATTTTATTGAATGAGGTTATGGATTAACCCATGTTGACATAGTTGAGCATACCAAAAGCCAACAAGAGCCGCCCGGGCGCTCCACCCGGATTAAGGACTCCGCCCCTGGGATCGCCTTCAGGACTTCATCACACGAGGGACAATTACGACGAATCCAGTGTTGCTACCCATGAACAAAAATTTAGTGTGAAGATAACTGCGTCTCGTCACCTCGAATCTGTTACTAACATGGAGACGGACGTAATGGAGGAGCTTCTTCTNAGACTCCGCCCCTGGGATCGCCTTCAGGACTTCATCACACGAGGGACAATTACGAAGATAACTGCGTCTCGTCACCTCGAATCTGTTACTAACATGGAGACGGACGTAATGGAGGAGCTTCTTCTNGGTGTGTATGGAAAGCAGGATGATGCAAGATCTGTATGTGAAGTATGAAAAATTTTGATTGGCCGCTATGTTTGTTTAAGGCACTTGCTAGACATGAACTCGACTTTGACATGCTTTGACACTTGTCTGCCATGCCACAAATTGTGTCGGAAATTTTGTATTGTAAATTGAGTTTTTGATACAATGCGAATACAATGAGACATGACTGGGAGATAACGACACACTGTAGAATGATTGTGTGATAATTGTTTTTTATTAATTGCGTTTTTTTTTATTTTAGAAAATTTCATTTATGATATTATGTTATATCCTGTGATGCCTTCCGTAGAGAATAGTAGAAAATTAAATATTTCATATTAATAATTTGTTAAATATAAAAATGCGCCCATGACATGCTGTGTCTTAATTTTTTGCAATCATACTATGGGTCTGTTTAGGGCAGCTGTAGCTTATTAAATAATCCGCTGCTAAGTTGATTAAAAATAATCTGCTGATAAGCTAGGTGCGGTGACTATTACAAATTTTTATATTTTTAGAAAAGCTAGACCATTGCCAATAAACTCCCACCGTACCTAGATAGGTTCGGTGTGAAAACGCTGTTTTCTGCGTTTTGAAAACGCATAACCTGCCGAAACACAGTTTACCCAAACAGGTCAGGTGCGTTTTCAAAATGCCACCGCACCAAATAAGCTACCCCAAACGGGCCCTATGTCTTTGTGTCCGTGTCATGTCATGTTCATGCTTCACAGGGTATTATAAGATTTAGGGTGCATGGATTTGGGATGTGGTTACGAGAGTAATGCAAAGTTGCTACATATAGATGTGGGTTAGTTTGACACGTGATGCGTGAGCCCATAGAGGGTGTGTGGGCGATTTATAGTGTTATGGTTAGGACTAGCAGAGAGCTCAAATACAAAATTGGTAGAGGGGAAAGAAGAAATCTTTATATGTAAAACTTGGAGTGATTTATGTATATAACTTTGATTTAAAGCATCATTTTATTATCATAAATAATTTTATTCATTCAATTATTAATCAATAATTAATTTTTAAACAGAAACCCCATTTATAAGAAAAATGATTGTTTAAATTCAGAATTAGTTATATCCAATCCTTATAGATTTTTGAANTGTGTGTATGGAAAGCAGGATGATGCAAGATCTGTACGTGAAGTATGAAAAATTTTGATTGGCCGCTATGTTTGTTTAAGACACTTGCTAGACATGAACTCGACTTTGACATGCTTCGACACTTGTCTGCCATGCCACAAATTGTGTCAGAAATTTTGTATTGTAAATTGAGGTTTTGATACAATGCGAATACAATGAGACATGACTGGGATATAACGACACACCGTAGAATGATTGTGTGATAATTTTTTTTTTATTAATTGCGTTTTTTTTATTTTATAAAATTTCATTTATGATATTATGTTTTATCCCGTGATGCCTTTCATAGAGAATAGTAGAAAATTATATATTTCATATTAATAATTTGTTAAATATAAAAATGCGCCCATGACATGTTGTGTCTTAATTTTTTGCAATCATACTATGGGTCTGTTTGGGGCAGCTGTAGCTTATTAAATAATCTGCTGATAAGATTATTAAAAATAATCTGTTGATAAGCTAGGTGCGGTGACTATTACAAATTTTTATTTTTTTAGAAAAGCCAGACCATTGCCAATAAACCCCCATCGTACCTAGATAGGTTCAGTGTGAAAACGCTGTTTTCTGTGTTTTGAAAACGCATAAGCTGCCAAAACATAGTTTACCCAAACAGGTCAGATGCGTTTTCAAAACGCCACCGCACCAAATAAGCTGCCCCAAACGGGCCCTATGTCTTCGTGTATGTGTCATGTCATGTTCATGCTTCACAAGGTATTATAAGATTTTAGGGTACATGGATTTGGGATGTGATTACGAGAGTAATGCAAAGTTGCTACATATAGATGTGGGTTAGTTTGACATGTGATGCGTGAGCCCATAGAGGGGGTGTGGGCGATTTATAGTGTTATGGTTAGGACTAGCAGAGAGCTCAAATACAAAATTGGTAGAGGGGAAAGAAGAAATCTTTATATGTAAAACTTGGAGTGATTTATGTATATAACTTTGATTTAAAGCATCATTTTATTATCATAAATAATTTTATTCATTCAATTATTAATCAATAATTACTCAATTTTTAAACACAAACCCCATTTATAAGAAAAATGATTGTTTAAATTCAGAATTAGTTATATCCAATCCTTATAGATGTTTGGAACTTATCCATAGAAAGATAAAGCTCTAATAAAAGTTTCAAATTGAAAAAAGTAATGAGGAAATTCTACCATAATTAATACAAGCCAAAAAAGCCTTGAATATATGTATAACTTAAATACGTTATGACTTGATTTGACTGCTTATAGCTTGTGGCTTTTGTGGATCAATTTAGCCTATTTGAAGGGCTATTTTGCATCAAATATGAAAGAGTATATTTATGAATTAGAAAGCTTAAACAACATGTCTATTACAAAACATCATGCTAATGACATGCACAAATAATAATCCTACAAGATTATATATACATAGTTAACTATCATGCTAGGGGATTAATTAATCAATGACATGCTGGCAAACTCTATTAACCCACAAGACTAGGATAAATAAACAAGCTTGCTTTTTTTTTTCTCATATGGGATAGAGCGTGGTGGTTGAGAGGTAAGAAGGTGAGGGATATGTGAAGGATGGGCCTTGGCTAAAATTATGGAAATAGAAATGCAGTCATGGAATGAAAATATGCATACTTCACTCATGATTGAAATTAATTCAAAATATTTATTTATTGATGACTCATTAAAGTTCTCATTTTGGAGAGAGCCATCTAGCTCTATTTTCTAAGAAAATGCTCAAGGCATTTTTTATAATTCAAATCCATACTATCCTTTTCTTACACGAGTAATCTTTCTTGAATTTTCTTTTATTATAATATTTAATGAAGAAAAAAAAATACAAAAGTAAATAGCCATGTAGGTTGAGAGTTTGACATTGCTTTGCCCCACATGTGGATCCATCCCTTAATTTAAGCCAGAGCCATTTCCTTTTGAATCTTGAACTGCATTTGCTTGCATGAGATACCACCTTTGTAGGATAGCAAAATTGAGTTTTGGTAAAAATTAGAGCAGAGCTACTACTTTTGCAGGAATAGAGAAAATGCGTTTCTTTTTTTTCTTAGTTTTTGCTTTGGAGGTGTTGGCCATGCATTGAAATGCACTCTCTTGGCTAGAGATCTTTGTGCCAATTTGATGAAGATAATAATATACTTCCTTTATTAATAACTAAGTTTATTGGAAGCATTTAGAATTTTTTTTTCTTGCCTTATGAAACTCATAGAATATCAATAAATAACAGTTTTCCTTTTCATAGATACGAGCCTTGGAATGGACATCATTATCCTAAATCACTATTCCTCATACACATTTTGTACTAGAGTGGTCCTCCATCCACTACAATGAAAATATACCTATTGGAATTTTAGGAAGTTTTATTTTTAGTAGTATTTCCTACTTTTAGAAGTTACTATTGTTGATATGCTGTTATTTATTTTTCTTGATTTTATCATGGGAATTTTGTGGCTTTCCTAATCTTGTAGCCTTCTCCTTGCTATTTATTTTGTAAACATTTTTTATGAAATTGAAGAGGAATAATTATTTTTCCTTCTCCAAAACTTACATGGTATTAGAGCTTGAAAATGCCATTGAAATCATGACTAAACTTGCCCTACAGTTCTCGTTGAGGATCCAAACCGCTTCAATCTCTCACTTACGAAGCATCTGCTCGTGCGCCCTCCTTTAAAATTTTTGTTGCTCAACTGAACCTGGATTAATCTTTTCGATAAAGAAGCCTCTGATCATGCATCCTCTTTCAAAGCATCCACTGCTCGTGATCGAAGCCAATCGAACTTATGATCGAAGCAACTGTTTGTGTGCTCTCTTCCAAAAGCCCAATTAAAGCCAATACTTCTATTTTTCTATCTCATTCGTACTCACGATTATAGCTGCTAGTAACATGTTTTCTCATGATATCATACAATTTAGTGATGTTGATAAGAGTCCAAAAAAATTCTACCTCCTCTATTTGTTCCAGTATTTCTGAAACTAATTCGCCTCACCTTACAACCCCTCCTATGCCTGTATCTGCTGATTATTGTTCACAAAATTGAGCCCCTTATCTCATTGTTATAAACTCAATAACCAAAATTATCAATCCATAAAATTGGCAATCGATGGGAGAGGCAAAATTGGGCATTTGATTGGTGAAATTTCAAAATTTGCTGTTGGTGAGCTTAATTTGAAAAAAAAGGATAGTATGAAAATTCTCTTGTTATGTCTTAGCTTATTTCCATGAAACCTAATACAAGTAAGACACCTATTTTATTCAACTGCTCAAGATATCTGAGAGGCCGTTTAAGATCTTTATTCATAATTGAGCTCTTCTCAAATTTTTTAGTTGAAAAAATCAAATTTAGAAATTCAAACAAAAGTACTGTGATGTTACTATGTATTACAATGAGTTGTTAATATTATGATAGGACCTTGATTAACGTAATGATAACATTTGGGAGAATTCAATTAACTATAATTGCCATAAGAGAGAGGAAAATGACCTGGTTTACTTATTCTTAGCTGGCCTTAATCGGAGTTTAGATGAAGTCAGAGGCCACATCCTGGTTAGGAAATTTGTACCCTTTATTTGAGATGTTTTTTGTAAGATTAGATGTGACGCGTCTAGAATAAAAATTACGATGCGCAATATCGAACTTTTTTATAACATTGAACATGAGAACTCAATTCTTGTGTCAAAAAGAGTTGATACTAACAAAGACGGACGTAAGAAACCATGGTGCGAGCACTGCAAAAAAACTATGACATATGAATGAGACATGTTGGAAGCTTCATGATAAAACTATAAATTGAAAATATGGAGCATGAGATTATCAAGCTACTGTTGAAGAAACTCAGGAGCCTTTTGTAAACTCAAACGTAGTCCTTTTCACCAAAGAGCAAGTAAAGTACAATTGTTTCAATATCTAAAATTGTTTCTTACTCCCCGTCTTGCTCTTTATTACAGAAAGGTAACTCTTTAGTCATTGCATTGTTAGGTTTTATTCATAATTTTGTTCATAGTTGGATAATCAATTTTGTTGCCACTGATCATATGACTGATTGTTCAAAATTATTTTCATCTTATAGGCCTTGTGCAGGCAATAAAATTATCAAATTTGTCGATAGTTCCATCTCGATAATTGTTGGGAAAGAAATTGTACTCCATGTTCCTAATTTGTCTTGTAATTTGGTGTCCATTAGTAAAATTACTTATGATTTTTAAAATCAAACTTATTTTTATTTTTATTATTTTGAGTTTTAGGCATTGACAACTGAGGGGATGATTGATAGTGCTAAGGAAAATGATGGACTCTATTATTTTGTTGATGAACCTTACTGTACAATGTTAAAGTTTTTGTTTAAATTTGGTTTATATTTTCAAAGATAATGATATTCTGTTTTGATATTATAGGTTAAATCATCCTGGTTTTAGTATCTTAAATACTTAATTTTCAATTTATTTCCGAAAAAAAATATTTTTTTCTTTAATATGAAAATTGTCAATTTTTTAAACATCATTATCCATCTTTTTCTCTTCAAATCTACAAACAAACAATATCATTTACTCTGATTCATAGAGATATATTGGGTACTTCCAAAAATCTTATATTTCTGGAAAAAATGGTTTGTGACATTTACTGATGATCACATTGAATTAAGTTAGAGTTTATTTAAGGAAAGAAAAGTCTGAAGTGGAAACAATTTTAAAGAACTTTTACGCTATGCTTCAAACTTAATTTAAAAAAATTATTCAATCATTACAGAGTGCTAATGATGAAGAATATTTCAAAAATATTTTAGGTTAAAATTTCTCAATAAATGAATAGTTCAATAAAACTCTTGTGTCGACATTCCACTATAAAATGATATATTTGAAATGAAAAATAAGCACTTATTGGAAGTTGCTCGGATATTGATATTCACTAATCAGGTGCCAAAATATCTTCGGGGTGAAGTCGTTCTTACTGCTACATTCCTCATAAATAGAATGCCCAATAAAGTCTTAAACTTTGAAACACCTTTTGATATTTTTCATAAATTAACCCAATAAATCGGCTCTCGTCTTCTTTACCTTTAAATATATTTATGTGTATCGCTTTCATTCACATTTATAGTCATAATTAAAGAAAAATCCTCAAACCAAAAAATATGTTTGTTGGTTTCCTTCTAACCAAAAGGGGTATAAATAGTTTGATAATATTTTTAAAAAAATATTTGTTATCATGGATGTCACCGTTTATAAATTACAACTCTTTTTTTCACCACATAACAAAAATTCAAATACTATTTTTCAGAATTATTTCAAGCTGAAAACTCAGCAAATAATATTTTCTTAGAGATCTGTCCAACCCTGATTGTTCAATCTTAAAATCTAAGCTATATTATATCAGGAAAAATTGAGTGACTCTTTTAGAAATTAAACATGATTCAGATTTTTCTACAATGTCATTTCATGATGTTCATATTCTTTACAAGGAAGAAACAAGAAAATAAACTACGAAATTGATATCATTTGATATTCTTTACTTGTGACAGAGGACAACTCAAAAGAAAGGGTCTACAAATCCTTTGTATTGCCTAGATTCCGTGAAGCCCTCTAGGTAATTTTCTCACTTACCTTTTATCCCATATTCAATCCACTTCAACTTCAAGTTTCGATTTCTTATGGTCTAACCCGAGCTTAGTTCTAATGCCAAGTCTAATGTGTCTAGTTTTCCTACTGTTGCTTGTAAAGGGGGAATGTCTTGCACTCAACTTAAATTGTCCCATTATGTGTCATATGAAAATCTCATTCATTTTTTGAGCTTTTACCTCACAATTATTTTGTATAGAGATTCTTAATATTGTGCATGAGTCCTTGAACGTTTTTTAAGTGGAAAGACACTGTCTTCGAGGACATGAAAGCCTTGAAAAAAATGATACATGGGAATTTGGTTGATCTACACTGAGGGAAGAAAACTGCCGGTGCATATAATTGTCAGTAAAGTATAATTTTGATGACTCTCTAGAACGGTATATGCCTCGATTAGTTGCTAAGGAATTTACCTAGACTTATGAAATTGCTTAAATAAAGATATTCACTTCAGCAGCAAAATTAAATTCTTTAAGAGTTCTTTTGTCATTTGCAGCTAAACTTGACTGTCCCCTACAACAATTGGATATAAAAATATCTTTCTCAAGAAGGATTTAGAGGAAGAAGTGTATGGATGGACCTCCGAGATTTAGTATAAAGTTTGACACAAAGGTGTGCAAACTAAAAAAAATCCCTTTATGTGTTGAAACAGTCACCGATAGCGTGGCTTGAGAAATTTAAAGTATTTGTTAAATATCACGGTATGCTCAAGGGCAAGGAGATCATATAATATTCTTCAGATATTCAACTAATGGTAAAATAACCATACTTTTTTTCTACATGATGATATAATTCTCATCAGAAATGATATTTATGAGATGAAGCATTTGAAGACTTCTCTATTGTCTATATTTGAGATCAAAGACTTGAGATCTCTGAGGTATTTTTTTGCCATGGAAGTTTCTAGATCCAAGAAATGGATTATTGTTTCCTACGAAAGTATGATCTTAACTTTCTAAAGGAAACTTGGATGAATGAATGTAGGCATGCAGACACCAATTGATCCCAATCATAAATAAGAGATGAGAAAGAAGGTGACCCAGCGAAAAAGTTTGTGGAAAAATTGATGTAAATTTCACACATACACAGTCAGATATTGCCTTTGACGTGAGTTTAGTAAGTCAATTTATGCATTAACCCTATGAGAAACATCATAAAGCAATTAGTAGGATTTTTAGATACTTAAAATGTACACCAAACAATGACTTACTCTTTCAGAAGACCACACAATAGAATATAGAAACATACACTGATGCAAATTGGGTAGATCAGTTATTGACAGAGGATCGACTTCTGAATACTGTACTTATGTCTGAGAAAATCTAGTTACTTGGCAAAGTAAGAAACATAATGTGGTGGTGAGGAGTAGTGCCGAGGTAGAATATTGGGATATCGCCAATGGAATATGTGAGATGTTATGGATGAAATGAATTCTTGAAGAGCTGTGGATCACGATGAACATGCCAATGAAGTTGTGCTGTGACAACAAATCATCCATAATCATTGCAAAAAATTCAGTGCATCATGATCCACAAAATATGTGAGGATTGGCATACACTTCAAAAATGAGAAGATTGATTATGGAGCTATTTGCATGTCGTTTTAGCAGATATCTTCACCGAATGACTTTTCATGCCTAGCTATGAGCAAGTTGGCGTTGATAGATATCTATGCTCCAACTTGAGTGGGTTTTGGAATTTTTGAAAGTTTTATTTTTAGTATCTTCTTTTTTAGTATTTTATACCATTAGAAGTTATTGGTGGTAAGTTGTAATTTTTTTTCCCAGATTTCAGTATAGAGATTTTGTAGCTTTCCTAATATGGTAGCCTTCCCTCTCGTTATTTATCTTGTAAATGTTTCTTATGAAATTGAAGAGGAATAATTATTTATGCTTCTCCAAAACTTACAATATCATCATCAATAGATTATTTGAATCCTACATTTTCACTTCTAATGACTTGCTATCTATATTAAATCACCTGCAAATGCTGACCTTACCATGAACACTAGCAATCATTGGTTTCTATAAATTAAGAAGCACCGCATGCGTATTTTTATTATGCTTTCAAGCAATGTACAACGGGGCAACTTGGTGTTATTGAACTACCAGCATTCATCTCCTTTTTTTTACTCACTAGCTGAGTGACACTTTCATCTCCAAATTAAAAAGACATATCCACACACACACACACACACACACACACAGATATATATATATATATATATATAAATAACACTACATTT
>JXCR01147618.1:178208-191414 GCA_002079205.1 Phalaenopsis hybrid cultivar
ATATATATATATATATTATATGAAAAAACTCAAGGGCTAATTTATTAAAATGGAAAAAATACAGAAATGTTGTATGAGAGAGCTTAAAAGAAAACTCAACTCACACAGTATAACACACACAAAACTCAAATAAAACAAAGATACATAAAGATAAAAAACCAAAAAGCCACCAAAGGGCACAAAAGAGCGCAAAAGTGTTAGGGACGTCTCACTTTAGTCCTCCCTCTGCCTCTAGTTATCGGAATTGAGTCTGCTAACAAATTAGTAAGGTGATTACCATTGCTCGAAGTAACCAAAGTATCATACATCAGATTTCTGAGCTCAAGTAGGTCTTCATTCTTCTTCTTCCTCCTCGATGTGTAGACCTACCATTCCTCATCTGATGATTGACTCATTTGATCAATAGATTGTTCCAAAGTTGGTTGGACAAGTGTAGACTGTTGCACAACATGATCCCCATGAACCTGAGTGATAGATACAACTTGATCGACCTAATGAGACGGTAGTGAAACAGTAGAAGTATTACAACCTATAATAACAGTGATAGGTTCTAGGGCAAGTGGGGTCTGAAAAATCTCCCTCTCACCCACGATAGGAGGTTCCAGAGACGGCTGAGTGGTTGTAATATTGTCTGCGAGAATAGTGACGTCTTGGGGATATTCTTTTGATGATCAATATTGTCAATAACTTGGACTTGATCAGGAGGAGATGAAATCACTCTCTGGCTACGAAAACAGCTCGAGCTGAGCGGCGATGACTAGCAACGATGAAGGAGACGCGACGCAGCCGCAGCCCGCTGAATCCAAANAGCTTGTACTTGTGTCGTTGACATGCCTCGCGTTTCTCGTGTCGTTTGCGTTGTCTGGCGACAGAGCTACCCAGTGCGTCGTCTAAGGCTCTGCTTCTGCTCGACAGCTGCGCCTACACCCGTTGTGCCTCACATTTCTTGCGTCATCTGCTTCATTTGGCGGCATAGCTACCCGATGCGTCATCTACAGGCTCTGCTTCTGCTCGACAGCCGCGACGACACCTGCGTTGTCTGCGACAAAGCCGTGCTTTGCATTTTTTGTTGGCACTGGCCGTGGTAATGGCCTCAAGACTCTCCTACGCCGCCGCCCTCGCCGACGATAACCCCACCAAACCCTCCTATGCTACAGTAGTTTACAATTGCAGCTCTCATTTCCACCTCGCAGACAGTCCGGTATCCCCGCAGATGTACCATGATTCTGTTGCAGGACATGAAGATTGCAATCTCATCAAGAAAGTAGAGAAAAAAAAGAGCAAACCAGCAATATTCTTCTCTGACGCTGAAATTTCAACTCGTGCAGGAAAATACAAATTTACTCTTGTTGAAAAGTTCTAATTAGGTTGCCCTAATATGGAGACTATCATAAAGGTTTTTGAAGATTTCAAACTAGTTGGGGCTTGACAGGTGGATGATTTCGATGAAAGACATGTTATGGTTCAACTAAGTATAAATGAGGACTACACAAGGATTTTCTCAAAGAAATTCATCACAATCGAGGGAAAAAATATGAAATTGCTCAAATGGACCATTGATTTTGATCCCACTCAAGAACCCCCAATTGCACTTATGGTTCTCATTACCTGAACTCAAAACTTCAATTTTTTGACCTATCTATCTTATATGAAATTGAGACTATCCTTAGAAAACCTTTACAGGTAGACTTATCCACAGTTCATTTCTCAATGCCCTTTATTGCAAGGATTTTGATTGAAAGAAATATTATACAATCACATATAGAAGTCTGGCTTGGCTCTGCTCACAATGGTTATTGACAAAAAATTATTATGGAACAAAACCTTATTACTGCAAACACTACAAAATGTTTGAACACCTGCAAGAAAAATGTTTCAGATTGCACCTACAGTTGAGAACTAATAGTCAAAAACTGGAACATGTTGTCAGTGCATGCCACGTGCCTGAACGCGCTCCTAACAAACCAGATGACATCAAACCTGAAAAGGAAATCACCACAAGATAGGAGTTTGTGTCTGCTTCTGGGAACCCTTCTCCTAACCATACTTTAACGGATAATGTTTCTATTCAGAACCATACTATAACAGATAATGTTTCTATTCAGGAAGCATCAGGTGCAGAGGTGATCATTCACACTTCACATACACTGGAACCTATCGCTGTGGCAACGACTGACTTTCCTTCTACTGCGGTTCTAAATCAGACCGAGGATCACACGAGCCAGCTTTCTGATGAAGAATGACGGGTTTACACTTCTCGGCGGAAGAAGAAGGTTTGGGGCACACTCCAATTTGAAAATTTAATGGATGATACCTTGATTACTCCTGACAATGACACGACACTTCAAACTTTGTTATCGGCTCCACTCCTAAAACTAGTGGAAGAGGCAGGACTAAACTGGCTAGTCCCTAGCTTTTATTTTCTGCATGTTTAAATTTTTTGAGTCTATCTGTATCTTTTTGTTGGGGTATTACTGTACTTGGTATCGTATGGGTAGGGTGCCTCTATTGGATCCTCTCATACAATCTTTATGTATCTTTTCTATTTCAATAGATACAACTCTTGGGCTTTTCTTCAAAAAAAATATATATGTGTGTGTGTGTGTGTGGAGATGTGTGTGCAATTAGATCACATATGTTCATTATCTTGTTTTCACATCAACTCTACAATAATCATTATTGACGACTAAAAATTGCTGTATATTTTATATTTGCAAAGAATATAAAACGCTTAAATTGTTAAAAGATTGATATCTATATACGATGTTCTAGCTTTTCTTATTTATTCTTCACAAATTTAACCTCAAAAAATAATATGATCATGAAAGTCGAAATCGCTCACAGTATTAAATTGTGGAAAGGGAAAGATCTTTATCAAAATAATCTGTAACTCAAATTCTGTTTAATTTTCTCTTTAAACTTACTCTTAGATCTCCATCTTTCTTCTTTTAGGTAGCCGCCACTATAGANTGAAGTTCTAGCTTTTCTTATTTATTCTTCACAAATTTAACCTAAAAAAATAATATGATCGTGAAAGTCGAAATCGCTCACAGTATTGAATTGTGGAAGGGGAAAGATCTTTATCAAAATAATCTGTAACTCAATCTGTTTAATTTTCTCTTTAAACTTACTCTTAGATCTCCATCTTTCTTCTTTTAGGTAGCCGCCACTATAGATCAAGAATTAGGGCTTCTGCAATTAAGCCATAGCAACAAATTAGTTATGATCCTTGTCCAGAACATAGGATATAATGTTTCTGGGGGCGGAAATCCTTCTTAAAGTATTGGAAAATGCCCATTTCCACTTGATAAAATTTTTATTTCTACAACAGCTGCATGCTGTTGATATATGTGTTTGTAATGGCATACTGTTTCATAAATAGCAAGTCAATCCTCTTTTCCTTTTTTTTTTCTGGTTTACAGATCAAATTAAATTGTTGNTTATTGGAAAATGCCCTTTTCTCTTGATAAAATTTTTATTTCTACAACAGCTGCATGCTGTTGATATATGTGTTTGTAATGGAATACCCTGTTTCATAAATAGCAAGTCAATCCTCTTTTCCTTTTTTTTTTCTGGTTTACAGATCAAATTAAATTGTTGCTTGATCGTCAAGAAGCTCTTTACAAGAAGCAATCTGAACTGAAAGATTTATTGGAAGAACTTAAAGAACCTGATACTGTAGCTAACATTGATGCTACTGTTGTGATAGCTGATTGGTCAGGGACTTTTGAGTGGGATGCTCTAGCTGATGATACCCGATTGAATATTTTTGGCATCTCCTCCNGTTGGAAGAACTTAAAGAACCTGATACTGCAGCTAACATTGATGCTACTGTCGTGATAGCTGATTGGTCAGGGACCTTTGAGTGGGATGCTCTAGCTGATGATACCCGATTGAATATTTTTGGCATCTCCTCCTATCGAGCTAATCAGCAGGAAGTGAGTTTTTCAATTGAAGTTGGTTTGTCATTTGGAAACTTGATTGGCCCATCAAATCAGATAACGTGTTCCCTGATGGCCTTTAATGCTTATAATTTTTTATTTTGATATGCGGTGCTATCATTTCTATTTGGTTGGATCATTCATTAAATGCATTTGCATGCTTTGAAGTTCTCATTTGATGTTCTTCTAGCTTCACTTCTTACCTAAAATGCTTGAAGTTGGTATATTTTTTTCTTTGAATTTATGAGGATTATGTTAATTACTGCAGAGTTTTTTATTTTCATGTAAATTTTATAGAAACNGGGATCATTCATTAAATGCATTTGCATGCTTTGAAGTTCTCATTTGACGTTCTTCTAGCTTCACTTCTTACCTAAAATGCTTGAAGTTGGTATATTGTTTTCTTTGAATTTATGAGGATTATGTTAATTACTGCAGAGTTTTTTATTTTCATGTAAATTTTATAGAAACATCCCTTCCATTTTTGCATAGATTGTATTTGTGTTATGTAGAAATTTTTGGTAGGAATATTACTTATTGCTCCAATCACATGCTTTACACCTTGTTACATATATAGAATAGAGAAAGGAACCCAAATAGGAATCCCTTCAAATAAGAAAAACAAGAAAAGAAAAAAAAAATTGAATTAGGAAACACAATTAATGAAATATATTTTGAAGCACAGAAATAAATTCCTTCCTAATGCTAACTGGCACTTTCCAATACTCCCCCCTCAAGCTGGGTTGTATATATTGTACAAACCAAACTTGGACTTCAATTCATCATGATTGACCTTTGGTAGTGCTTTGGTGAGAATATCAACAGGTTGAAGCCATGTAGGAATATATCTAAGTTGAAAAATTCCATTAACCTATTTTGAGATGAAGTGCTGGTCCATCCCGACGTGTTTTGTTCTGTCATGATGGTTCAGGAGCTTTCCCACAGAATTTTTGCAGTATTGTAGCTACGACAGTACCACGAGATTCAATATTGTGGGAGACGGGTTGCTAAAAGTCATATTTTCTTTTTTTATGCTTTTTTTCCCATTATCTTGTATTCATTTTTAGTCCTTTCATATATATGTGTTATACTAGAGTTTGGAAGTTAGTTTTTATGGTAATTTTTATCAGGAAAGCTTCCGGGGTCCAGGATTTTATCTTCTAGGGTTGTATCTGAAGGCATGAATGTGCTCCGACGGTAACTCGTCCTAGGTGGTGATCTCCTTCCAAGGGATCAAGTGATGCTCCAACTATAACTCATTCTCGATTGGTTAGTTTTTATTACCCAACTCTTCAGTAGCCTTTCCAGCCGTCGTCAATTCCTTCTCCCTCCTCTTCGTTGCCCTCATAGTCCCAGCCCTCCAACTTCGTCGACAACCCCTGTTCCCTCCCTTGCCTTGTTGTTTTGACCGCTATCCAACCTTCCATACTTGCTACAACCGCTCATGACAACAAGCTTGCTGTTTTTTCTGCAGTCCTACCACCCAACCACTTATTTCATTCATTCCAACCACCCCCTTGCTGCCACATCCTTGGGAAAGTACTCTTGTTGTCTTGTAGTTCACAACCCTTCTCCTTCGCTACCTCTCGTTGTTCCAGCCCTCCCCTTGGCTTTTGCTTCCATTCCAGGCCCTTTGCTTCACAACCAACACAATTCCTTTCACATGCCAACTAACCCCCCTGGTAGGGTCAATCTTGGTGTGATAGAGATTGACAATGTGGTTAGACAAACTCTCACCAACACTCGTCTTGACGTATAATCAGGGTTCAGTGGGTGATAAATTGGTATTTAAAAGCCCCTAATTCACTTTTCTCTACTACACATCACCTCAAATCTTATTTCTCCTCACTGCTTTCGTGCTGAAATATTTTTAGAAGCTCGCAAATCAATTACGACACTTTCGATACAAAGTTGGCGCCTTTGACGGCTATCAAAAAGAGAAAATGCACGAAAACAAGGCAAAAGTCAAAACGGAAGTGAGAGGAAGGAAATGAAAGTCTCAATTGACATGAAAGAGGGATTCATGCTTAAAGAAATTACTCTGGAGCCCTAAAATGTCGAGTTACAGCTTCCCTGTGCCCCTAGATTCTAGTCTAGCTCGTGCCCCTTGCTCTGTAGCAATTCGGCTGAGCTGCTGCAGTCGTGTGATGGAGAGGGAGAATCAGGTTCATGTGGGAGAAGAGAGGTGAAGGGAGGAGTTTGAAGCCCATGAGTCCCTATTCTATCGAATTCAACGAATAAAAGGTTTGAGAGACAGTGGGTAACAATAAGGGTATGAGAGATTAAGGAAGTAATTAGGATAATTAAGTATTAGTAAAGTTAATAAAACTTAAAATTTCTAAGTTTTATCTCTCTCAATCCATTAATTATTTATGCATGGTGCTTTATATGTAATTGATCGATTTCATGCTTAGAATTTAATAAGATTATTTTGATTCAATTCAAGAGATGTAAAATTTGAGGTATTTTTCAATTGTGTCAAACTTTACCTGGTTGTTTGAAATTTTGACATTACAATTCCAACCCCTTCTATTGCTGTCCTAGCAACCCACAACCCATTTCGCCTCCTACCACCACTCCCTGACCACCTAGCTGACTTCCCACACCCTGGATCTAGTCCTATGAGTTGTAATTTCTCTTCAAAGTGTGTTTGGTTGTAACCGTCTATTTTTAGTAATAACATTTGTTTTTCTTATTGTGATTTGAGTTAACTTTAGTATCACATGACATACTTGATTTTTGGCTATACTAATAACTGATTGGCTATCATTGAACATCTTAATTCTATCTTTCATCTCAATCTTAGTTTCCCTTAATAACCTTTGAACCCATATTTCTTCACATATTCCTTGTGTAAAAGCACATTATTTAGATTCTACACTACTCCGAAAGACAACAACTTGCTTTTAACTTCTCCAAGTGACGGGATTATCCTATAACTATGAATAGTATCTGTTGGTTGTTTTTTTATCAGTTACCTCTCTTTTTCAGCTAGCATTTATGCATATCTCAATTTCATGATTTTTCAAATCTTTTGAAGAGAAAACCATATCCAGGATACATCATCAAGCATCTCAGTGGTTTGTTCATGGCTTCCAAATGGTTCTTATTTGAATTATTAATATGTTGACTTACTACAGTTAGGGAGTATGCAATATTAGGTCTTGTGTGTGATAGGTAAACTAGTTTACTCACAAGTATTTGATATCTTTCTTTGTCAACATGATTGCTGTCTTAATTTCTATTAAACCTTTTGTTTGAATCCATAGATGTGTCACTAGGCTTACACCCAAGTATGTGGGTTTCAATTAATAGGTCTAAGATGTACTTCCTTTGAGATATGACAATTCTCTCCCTCGACTAAGCCACTTCTATTCACAAGAAATATAAAAAATTTTCGAGGTCCTTGACCTCAAATTTTGTTTTATCGTTTTTAGTCTAATAAATTCCTATGAATCATCATCGACCAAGATAAATAATAACATTTACATATACTATGGGATTAGTAATTTTTTCATTAGAATTGAATTTAACAAATGGTGTATGATCGGCATGACATTGATGATTTCCATTTTTAATCACTGTTTTAGTAAACCTGTCTAACCAAGTATGAGGAGATTGCTTCAGGCCATATAAGGATTTTTTCAACTTGCAAACTAACATATTGTTTGACCTATTTTCCAAGCTCGGAGGTATAGTCATGTAGACTACTTCATCAATGTCACCATTCAAGAAGGCATTTTTGACATCAAGTTCGTATAAATGCCAATCTTGATTCACTGCAAGAGAGTAAAACTCGAACTATATTAATTTTGAAAACAAGCGCAAATGTTTTTTGATATTGAATCCTGTATAATTATGTGAAGCCCTTGACAACCGGCCTAACTTTGAATCTCTCTACATTTCTATCTCCTTTGCGACCTACAAGATTATTTCCATGAGATAACTGTATAAATGTCCTTGTGTCATTCTTTTATAGAGCCCGAATTTCTTTCTCAGCTATCACTTTCCATGCTGGAGCCTTTAGATACTCTTGGATAGAGTTAGTACTTGCACACTATCAAAGTTTGTCACAATATGGGAGCAACTTTCTATCGACTTTATATCTTTCAATTGGATGATCAGTGCACCCTTGAATGCCTTTTCTGTGTGCAATTAGTTGATTATAGTCATCAATCATTGGTGTAAGAGAGTCATTAGTTGAGGAATCCATACCATTATGATTATCAGGAGGACTTGGTTCTTGTTTTGACAGTCCTGAGTTTGTATAGTGTTTTTTACATTCTCCAGGTAATTCTTCTAGCGTAGACACAAAATTTATAATCATTAATGTCATGTTGAGGTGGAGTAGAGGCAATTGAGACTATTTATGTGACAAAGTTTGGTTCTACAAATGGAGTTAGTTGAGATGGAGTAGAGACAAGTAGAGTTGTTTGGAGTACAAGATTTAGTTCAGTGAAAGCAAAAATGATCTTAGTACCTTCGAAAAAATCCCAAATTTAATATTTTCTCGAGTCATCCCCTTGAATTTTAGATTTGAGAAAATAAGATTGATACTTAAAGATAATGACATCGATAGAGTTTTATATTTTCTTAGTGATTGGAGAATAGTATTTGTACCCTTTTTGATTGAATGAGCAACCGAGAAAAATACATCTGAGAGACTTTGGATGCGGTGTTGTTGATGAATGTGAAGAAATGAATAACAACAATAAATCTTCAATGGTAAGTCAGAAGTAAAAGAACGAATGTGTGGATAGAAATCCATGAGAACATTATTGGGAATTTAAAAATTTAGGACATGACTAGACATCTTATTGAGGTTGTATGTGGTTGTGAAAATGGTTTCTCCCCAAAAATGTTTAGACACATGTTAAACACATAATGACACGAGCCACCTCAAGTTTCTATTTTTTTCTTTCCGCGATGTCATTTTTTGAGTATTCACACCAGAACTTATGTTGATAATACCATGTTTGGAAAGATAATGACTAAGGATGAAATTAATGTGTTCCTTAACATTATCTCTTTTAAGAATTGAATTTTGCTTTGAAATTGAGTGATAATCATGGAATGAAATGATTGAAATATGGTGCTTGTTTCAAATTTTTCTTTCACAAGGAATGTCCATGTTGTTCTTATGTTTTCATCTATGAATGTTACAAACCATCGTGCCACAAATATATTGTTTACTTGTGTGGGTCTTCAGATATCACTGTGAATTACAGAAAAAAGGTTGAGAAGGCTTGTATTGCAATTTAGAATATACATGTTTGGTATATTTTGTAAGCTGGCAAGTCTCACATTATTAAATATTGGATTTTTTCGTGATAAATCAATGTGGAAACATCTGTATATAAAGTTTGGATGACCTAGACGACAGTGACCTAACATGATTTGACTTTCAACTGAATCAAAGTTTGAATTCTACTTCGAAACATACCATGACATACGACATTATCTACCGGTGCAGCTATTTTCTCTGAGCAAGTATAGACTACTATTTATCTCAGGACTACTAATCACCTTCTCCAAATCCACAAGTTAAAATTCACAACAATTGGAATAAAAGTTGGTCACATATTTTAGTTCACGAGTAAGTTGATTGAGAGTATGTTCTGATTTAATTTTGGAACATAAAGCATGGAGTAGAGGTGAAGATACGTATTCAATTTGACTAATTCAGTTCCTGCTAATGGTGTTAATGAATCATCAGTTATTCAAATTGAAAAATAACTAGTACATGAGTTGAAAATTTTTAATATGTTGATGTTTTTAGTTATATGATATGAGGTTTTAGAATTAGCTATACAAGGTTTTAATTTATTGCATTGGACACCAAAATCTTGTGATAAGACACATTTGTGTGCTAACCACTGTGTGTGGAGCCTGATTGGGCTAGAAGTGCCTTGTAGTAGAATACAACATCCAGGGGCGAAGTTTAATTCCAACAGTGGAAGTTCAGTGCCAAACCTAATGCCCCAATGCTAGTAGGGGTGCCTAGAATCAGAACACTCAGAAACTTGGAGACTGAAGTGCCGTCTAGGCACCTTGAACCTTCATCTGGAGCTCTAGCAATTGGAATTCTAACGCCTAGGAGGGGCGCAACTGTGCCATTATATATTCATTTCCAGGTTAAGAAACAAAGGCACTAGAAACTCTGTTCTTGGGACGGGCAATCGAGCGCCCAGAATAATGATTCCAAAGGGAGTGCATGGAAAAACAACGCCCTCAAGTGGCAGTCCAACACCAGTAGCGGTTTTTTTTTTCAATCAAGATTTAAGTCCTCAACTTCTATACAAGGAAGGTATCTCTCAACTATGCATGTAATAAGAGCGAGACACAGCTTGCGGTGCATCGAGTTATGTGTTGAATTTTTGTAGTTTGCTCTTTTGCAATCGAGAGAGGAGCATTCATGTGTTCCAGACTTGTAGAGAGAAATACTGAGTGTGGTGTAATCTGTACATTTCTTCTCATTTTATAGAGGTAAGTGTGGTGTGGCTCCGTGTTTTTTCCCATTCACGGGGTTTTCCACGTTAAATTTTGTGCTTTTTGGGATTTTTGTTGTTATGCACTTCTATTCATTTTTTGTTCCTAATCTTTCGAGTTGGTCTGTTTTTCAGCTGTGTGATTTGGTTGTGAATCAATTAAATCCAATATATTTTTTTCAAATATGTGGTGTCAAAGCGTAGTTTTGTGAAGATCTTTGATTTGAGTGGGAGTAATGACCAATGAAATAAGATACAAGGTGGAGAAGTTTAACGGTTCCATCTTTGTGTTCCGGAAAATGTAAGTTGAAGCTTTCTTATATCAAATGAAATTGTATCTTCCACCAGAAAGAATCACCAAAAAGCCCGAATTTATGATTTTGGAAGAAGTGCTTGATTGAACAACATTAAGTTTGATCTGTCTTTCACATTTATGATATATTATTTTCAGTATTGTTAATGAGAAAACTATAGTGGATCTTATGGCGACATTGACAAAGATGTATGAGAAGCTTTCAATTTCAAATAAAATTTTTGTTATGAAAATATTATTTAACATGAATGTAGTGGAAAGGAGTTTAGTGGCTGAACATTTGAGTAATTTCAACATTGTGTTGAACCAATTGTGTACAGTGGGATTCAATATCGATGACGAGGTTAGAGCATTGTTAATTCTTTCATCTTTGCCGCTGAGATAGAGTGGTTACAATGATGAGTAATGTTTTAGGTAATATAAAGTTAAATTTTGATAACATCACGGAGTTAGTGCTGAATGAAGAAGTTCACAAAAAGAAGAGTGATGGAGCTTCAAATTTTGCACTGACTGTTAAAGACAGAAAAAAATCTTGATAAGATTACAAACAATGATAAATTCAACTCCATAAGTTGAATGTCAGGAAGAGAAAATGATAGAGGTGAATGATGGAACTGTCAGAAGAAATGCCATTTCAAGGACTGTAAAACTCCGAAGAAGGCTGGTGGTGGTCAAAACATAAATCTCTATAAACGTCTCCACAGGCTAAATTTAAGGTGATTCCCTTTTTTTAACCTTATATAATATTAAATTTTGGATAATATATTCATTTATCACTTTTCATGCATTCGCCACGACTGACCCAGCTCAACAGCTTCCTCCCACGTCTGTGTCGTTTTTGTTCTCTGTTTCGACGCCGACAACTTTGCAGTAGGAGGCACCGACAATTCTGTGATGGCTCTCCCTCCTTCTGAACCTGACAAAGTTTCCTTTGCCCACGTGATGGGTAATCCTCAGGTGGAGTCAGCGACTGTCTTCCCCTCAAGCTATACAAATTGTCTTGATGTTACAGGTAATTGCTCTTTTGTTAAGAAGACAAGTAGGAAGAATGGGAAAACAACACCCTTATTTTCTGACATAGAAATTTCAACCCTGAATGAGAAATTCAAGCTCTCTCATTGGAAAATTTCAGTGGGAGTACTTAACTTTGGAAGTTATCAGAAAATGTTGATGATCTCAAACTAGCAGACAAGTGAAAAGTGAGACTTATGGATGAGAGAAATGTACTGATTCAATTAACCATGACTGAAGACTGCGTTCGGATTTTCTCCAAAAAATATCTTAATATTGCAGAGAACTCAATGAAGTTACTCAAGCGGTCTCCTGATTTTGACTCAAATAATGGAACTCCCACTGTACTGATATGATTTAGTCTAAATTGGTCTCAAGCTACACTTTTTTAATCATCAGGTTCTCTATTCTATTGGGGCCATACTTAGGGACCATATAAAACTAGATTTACCCACTTTCAATCTAACCGGACATTTTATGGCCAGAATACTTGTGGAAAGGGATATTACTTTACCTGATATTATTGAAGTTTGGCTGGACACAACTCATAATGGATATTGGCAACAAATCATCATGGAACACAGACCTCTTTATTGTACCCATTGTAAGATGTTTGGACATACCCTTCATAAATGCCACAAGTTCCATCCTAATTTGAAATCAAAAGTTCAGGTGAATCTAACCCCAACATCTCTGCTCCACCTGGGGAGGAAACTATCACAAGACAAAATTTGGTGGCTGATCTAATTGCTCCTGTGGACCCTTCCCCTTGACAATATTGTTACTGTTTCTGTGTTTGATGTGATGCTGGATGACTCTGCTGGGCAACCTACACCTTCAAACCCTATTGAAAACTATACTAAATGATCCTTACTTACAAAGGATAGTGTTCAGATGAATAATTAGAAGAATCTTGTAGCTCCCCATTTTCAGAAAGTATTCGGTGTTGAGGCGACAATTCATACTTCACATATACTAGAAGCCATTGTGGGTAAAACGGTTGGCAATTCTTTTGCTACAACTCTACCACCTCATCCGAATTGTCAATCTTCGGATGAGGAATGACAAGTTTACAGTTCAGGAGGAAAAAAAAAGAATGGAGATCTATTTGAGCTAAGAAATTTAATAGATGCTACTTTGGTTACTTCGGATAATGGTACGCACACCACTAATTTGTTAGCTGACTCCCTTCCGAGAACTAGTGGAAGAGGCAGGACTTAATTGAGTCGTCCCTAACTACTTCCACACCCTGGTTGTTTTGGTTTTTTTATTTTATTTTATATGTACCCTCTCTTTTTTTGAGTTTTTTTTGTGTGTTGTACCGTTTGAGTTGGGTGACTACTTTTGGGCCCACTCATATAATCTATCTGTTTCCTTTCCTCTTTAATATAATAGCCCTTGGGGTTTTTTTAAATATATATATATATATATATATATATATATATATATAATT
>JXCR01147618.1:204282-219391 GCA_002079205.1 Phalaenopsis hybrid cultivar
ATATATATATATATATATATATATAACACTACATTTCTAGTACAACTCAACTTATGATGCATCGTCTCAGCTCTGCTAGGGTTTCACCTCACGACGAACCCTAGCGTTTGCTTCGATATTTCTCTCCTCATCTCTGCTTAACCTTCATCGTCGGCTTCTTGCGCAGTCTGTCGCTTTGGATTCGGCGGGCTGCGGTTGCGTCGCGTCTCCTTCGTCGTTGCTAGTCATCGCCGCTCTGCTCGAGCTGTTTTCGTAGCCAAAGACAGTGATTTTATCTCCTCCTGATCAAGTCCAAGTTATTGACAATATTGATCATCAAAAGAATGCCCCCAAAGACGTCACTATTCTCGCAGGCAATATTACAACCACTCAACCGTCTCTGGAACCTCCTATTGTGGGTGAGAGGGAGATTTTTCAGACCCCACTTGCCCTAGAACCTATCACTGTTATTACAGGTTGTAATACTTCTACTGTTTCACTACCGTCTCATTAGGTCGAGCAAGCTGTATCTATCACTCAGGTTCATTGGGATCATGTTGTGCAACAGCCTACACCTGTCCAACCAACTTTGGAACAATCTATTGATCATCAGATGAGGAATGGTAGGTGTACACATCGAGGAGGAAGAAGAAGAATGAAGACCTACTTGAACTCAGGAATCTGATGGATGATACTTTGGTTACTTAGAGCAATGGTAATCACCTTACTAATTTGTTAGCAGGCTCAATTCCGAGAACTAGAGGCAGAGGGAGGACTAAAGTGAGACGTCCCTAGCACCTTTGCGCCCTTTTGTGCCCTTTGGTGGCTTTTTGGTTTTTATCATTATGTATCTTTGTTTTATTTGGGTTTTGTGTGTGTTGTATTGTGTGAGTTGAGTTTTATTTTAAGCTCTTTCATACAACATTTCTGTATTTTTTCCGTTTTAATAAATTAGCCCTTGAGCTTTTTCATATAATATATATATATATATATATATATATACATATATATATATATATATTGAAAGCCCAAGGACTATTATATTAAATAAAAGGTAGGGTACAAATAGATTTTGTGGGAGGTCCCTAACATGACGCCCTGCCCACACAAAAATCACCATATTAAATGGTTTCAAAAAAGAGAAAATACAACAAAATATATAAGAGATCTAAATAAAAAACCAAAAAGTACCAAAATAAGTATCAGGTAGCTGGAGAGCGATCCAATTTTACCTTGCCTCTGCCTCTAGTTATAGGGAAGGAGCCAGCTAATAAATTGGTCAGATGAGTGTCATTGCCAGTGGTAACCAATGTATCATCCAATAGATTCCCTAGCTCGAATCGTCCTCCGTTCTTCTTCTTCCTCCTCGCGTTGGAGTATCCACCTTAAGAAGCTTACCGTAAACAGTTGCTAAAGAGTAGAAAATTTCCCTGTTGAACAGATGTAATTTTAACCCCTGAAACTTTATCCAAACAGGAATGATAGAGGACTCCGCTTTTGGATCAAAATCAACAGTTTACTTCAGAATTTTCATAAAATGATTGTTGATTTTGATAACTTTTCGAGAGAAAATGCGAGTGTAATCGACATTGTGAGATAGCTGAATAAGAATATGTCGACCGACAAGTAGACCAATGTTCCAACTACCCAATAGTTTCATAGCATCAAACTCTTTCCGAATGATCTCCAGTTTTGGGTGATCATAAAGGAATTTTCCCACTAGAGTAAAACGCCAAGAGGACGCGAGAGTATTGGTTTTGACATCAGTGAGAATAAGAGCAGACTTCCCATTTTTTTTCAAGTTTTTTAATAAATGTGTGATCACCATCACTTTCAAGAGTCTCGTGGAAAGATTGTGGAACATTGCAAGACTTACTGATGCCAAAACCAGACTCTGAAACTGAAATAGGGGCACGAGCGGAACAGGAAAGTCGTCGGCAAGAGCATTTGCATAGGAACGAAGCGTCGAGACCATCTTCCTCACAAGATAGTCACGGTCAGAAAAGAACTGTGTGGCAGGCTGCAAGAAAACGAGCAGACTTCGGGCGTTGTCTGTCGGGCTCGCTTCTTCTGGAGCGGGCGAGGAGACGACCGCAAGAAGAAAGGTCGTCAGCTACTGGAGACGATTGCGAGAAATAGCGCCATCGTCAATGGAATCAGACGACGACGACATGAGCGATCCTCGTCGACGACGGAGACGACAGGGAGCTATCGACTTCAACAGGAGAGACTAGAGCTGTAGCTANATGTCGTCGTTCCGCTCTGCTAGGGTTTTGCCTCATGGCGAACCCTAGCGCCTCGCGTCGCCTTCATCTTCGGTTTGGGAAATACTCGCGTCGTCTTCGTCGTCAACTTGTACTTGTGTCGTTGACATGCCTCGCTTTTCTCGTGTCGTTTGCTTTGTCTGACGACAGAGCTACCCAGTGCGTCGTCTAAGGCTCTGCTTCTGCTCGACAGATGTGCCTACACCCGTTGTGCCTCGCATTTCTTGCGTCATCTGCTTCATTTGGCGGCATAGCTACCCGGTGCATCATCTACAGGCTCTGCTTCTGCTCGACAGCCGCGACGACACCTGCGTTGTCTGCGACAGAGCCGGGCTTTGCATCTTTTGTTGGCACTGGCCGCGGTAATGGCCTCAAGGCTTTCCTACGCCGCCGCCCTCGCCGACGATAACCCCACCAAACCCTCCTATGCTACAGTAGTTCACAATTGCAGCTCTCATTTCCACCTCGCAGACAGTTCGGTATCCCCGCAGATGTACATGATTCTGTTGCAGGACATGGAGATTGCAATCTCATCAAGAAAGTAGAGAAAAAGACGGGCAAACCAACAATATTCTTCTCTGACGCTGAAATTTCAACTCTGCAAGAAAATACAAATTTACTATAGTTGGAAAGTTCCAATTAGGTTGCCCTAATATGGAGACTATCAGGAAGGTTTTTGAAGATTTCAAACTAGTTGGGGCTTGACAGGTGGATGATTCTGATGAAAGACATGTTATGATTCAATTAAGTATAAATGAGGACTACACAAGGATTTTCTCAAAGAAATTCATCACAATCGAGGGCAAAGATATGAAATTGCTCAAATGGACCCTTGATTTTGATCCCACTTAAGAACCCCCAATTGCACCTATGGTTCTCATTACCTGAACTCAAAACTTCAATTTTTTGACCTATCTATCTTATATGAAATTGAGACTATCCTTAGAAAACCTTTACAGGTAGACTTATCCACAGTTCATTTCTCAATGCCCTCTATTGCAAGGATTTTGATTTGTAAGAGATATTACACTATCACATATAGAAGTCTGGCTTGGCTCTGCTCACAATGGTTATTGACAAAAAATTATTATGGAACAAAACCTTACTACTGCAAACACTGCAAGATGTTTGAACACCTGCAGGAGAAATATTTCAGATTGCACCTACAGTTGATAACTAATAGTCAAAAACTGGAACATGTTGTTAGTGCACGCCACGTGCCTGAACGCGCTCCTAACAAACCAGATGACTACCAACATGAGAAGGAAATCACCACAAGATAGGAGTTTGTGTCTGCTTCTGGGCACCCTTCTCCTAACCATACTATAACGGATAATGTTTTTATTCAGAATCATACTATAACGGATAATGTTTCTATTCAGGAAGCATCAGGTGCAGAGGTGACTATTCACACTTCACATACACTGGAACCTATCGCTGTGACAACGACTGACTTTCCTTCTACTGTGGTTCTAAATCAGACCGAGGATCACACGAGCCAGCCTTCTGATGAAGAATGACGGGTTTACACTTCTCGGCGGAAGAAGAAGGTTGGGGGCACACTCCAACTTGAAAATTTAATGGATGCTACCTTGGTTACTCCTGACAATGACACAGCACTTCAAAGTTTGTTATTGGCTCCACTCCTAAAACTAGTGGAAGAGGCAGGACTAAACTGGCTAGTCCCAAGCTTTTGTTTTCTGCATGTTTAAATTTTTTGAGTCTATGTGTATCTTTTTGTTGGGGTATTACTGTACTTGGTATCGTATGGGTAGGGTGCCTCTATTGGGTCCTCTCATACAATCTTTATGTATCTTTTTTATTTCAATAGATACAGCTCTTGGGCTTTTCTTAAAAAAAAAAAATATATATGTGTGTGTGTGTGTGTGTGTGTGTGGAGATGTGTGTGCAATTAGATCACATATGTTCATTATTTTGTTTTCACATCAACTCTACAATAATCATTATTGACGGCTAAAAATTGCTGTATATTTTATATTTGCAAAGAATATAAAACGCTTAAATTGTTAAAAGATTGATATCTATATACGATGTTCTAGCTTTTCTTATTTATTCTTCACAAATTTAACCTCAAAAAATAATATGATCATGAAAGTCGAAATCGCTCACAGTATTAAATTGTGGAAAGGGAAAGATCTTTATCAAAATAATCTGTAACTCAAATTCTGTTTAATTTTCTCTTTAAACTTACTCTTAGATCTCCATCTTTCTTCTTTTAGGTAGCCGCCACTATAGATCAAGAATTAGGGCTTCTGCAATTAAGCCATAGCAACAAATTAGTTATGATCCTTGTCCAGAACATAGGATATAATGTTTCTGGGGGCGGAAATCCTTCTTAAATTATTGGAAAATGCCCTTTTCTCTTGATAAAATTTTTATTTCTACAACAGCTGCATGCTGTTGATATATGTGTTTGTAATGGAATACCCTGTTTCATAAATAGCAAGTCAATCCTCTTTTCCTTTTTTTTTTCTGGTTTACAGATCAAATTAAATTGTTGCTTGATCGTCAAGAAGCTCTTTACAAGAAGCAATCTGAACTGAAAGATTTGTTGGAAGAACTTAAAGAACCTGATACTGCAGCTAACATTGATGCTACTGTCGTGATAGCTGATTGGTCAGGGACCTTTGAGTGGGATGCTCTAGCTGATGATACCCGATTGAATATTTTTGGCATCTCCTCCTATCGAGCTAATCAGCAGGAAGTGAGTTTTTCAATTGAAGTTGGTTTGTCATTTGGAAACTTGATTGGCCCATCAAATCAGATAACGTGTTCCCTGATGGCCTTTAATGCTTATAATTTTTTATTTTGATATGCGGTGCTATCATTTCTATTTGGTTGGATCATTCATTAAATGCATTTGCATGCTTTGAAGTTCTCATTTGATGTTCTTCTAGCTTCACTTCTTACCTAAAATGCTTGAAGTTGGTATATTTTTTTCTTTGAATTTATGAGGATTATGTTAATTACTGCAGAGTTTTTTATTTTCATGTAAATTTTATAGAAACATCCCTTCCATTTTTGCATAGATTGTATTTGTGTTATGTAGAAATTTTTGGTAGGAATATTACTTATTGCTCCAATCACATGCTTTACACCTTGTTACATATATAGAATAGAGAAAGGAACCCAAATAGGAATCCCTTCAAATAAGAAAAACAAGAAAAGAAAAAAAAAATTGAATTAGGAAACACAATTAATGAAATATATTTTGAAGCACAAATAAATTCCTTCCTAATGCTAACTGGCACTTTCCAATACTCCCTCCCTCAAGCTAGGTTGTATATATTGTACAAACCAAACTTGGACTTCAATTCATCATGATTGACCTTTGGTAGTGCTTTGGTGAGAATATGAACAGGTTGAAGCCATGTAGGAATATATCTAAGTTGAAAAATTCCATTAACCTGTTTTGAGATGAAGTGCAGGTCCATCCCGACGTGTTTTATTCTGTCATGATGGTTCAAGAGTTTTCTCACAAAATTTTTGCAATATTTTAGCTACGACAGTACCACGAGATTCAATATTGTGGGAGATGGGTCGCTAAAAGTCATATTTTCTTTTTTTATGCTTTTTTTCCCATTATCTTGTATTCATTTTTAGTCCTTTCATATATATGTGTTATACTAGAGTTTGGAAGTTAGTTTTTATGGTAATTTTTATCAGGAAAGCTTCCGGGGTCCAGGATTTTATCTTCTAGGGTTGTATCTGAAGGCATGAATGTGCTCCGACGGTAACTCGTCCTAGGTGGTGATCTCCTTCCAAGGGATCAAGTGATGCTCCAACTATAACTCATTCTCGATTGGTTAGTTTTTATTACCCAACACTTCAGTAGCCTTCCAGCCGTCGTCAATTCCTCCTCCCTCCTCTTCGTTGCCCTCATAGTCCCAGCCCTCCAACTTCATTGACAACCCCTGTTCCCTCCCTTGCCTTGTTTTTTTGACCGCTATCCAGCCTTCCATACTCGCTACAACCGCTCATGACAACAAGCTTGCTGTTTTTTCTGCAGTCCTGCCACCCAACCACTTATTTCATTCATTCCAACCACCCCCTTGCTGCCACATCCTGGGGAAAGTACTGTTGTTGTCTTGTAGTTCACAACCCTTCTCCTTCGCTACCTCTCGTTGTCCCAACCCTCCCCTTGGCTTTTGCTTTCATTCAGGCCCTTTGCTTCACAACCAACACAATTCCTTTCACATGCCAACTAACCCCCCTGGTAGGGTCAATCTTGGTGTGATAGAGATTGATAATGTGGTTAGACAAACTCTCACCATCACTCGTCTTGACGTATAATCAGGGTCCAGTGGGTGATAAATTGGTTTTTAAAAGCCCCTAATTCACTTTTCTCTCATACACATCACCTCAAATCTTATTTCTCCTCACTGCTTTCATGCTGAAATATTTTTAGAAGCTCGCAAATCAATTACAACACTTCCGATACAAAATTGGCGCCTTTGACGGCTATCAAAAAGAGAAATTGCACGAAAACAAGGCAAAAGTCAAAACGGAAGTGAGAGGAAGGAAATAAAAGTCTCAATTAACATGAAAGAGGGATTCATGCTTAAAGAAATTACTCTGGAGCCCTAAAATGTCGAGTTACAACTTCCTTGTGCCCCTCGATTCGTAGTCTAGCTCGTGCCCCTTGCTCTGTAGCAATTTGGCCGAGCTGCTGCAGTCGTGTGATGGAGAGGGAGAATCAGGATCATGTGGGAGAAGAGAGGTGAAGGGAGGAGTTTGAAGCCCATGAGTCCCTATTCTATCGAATTCAACGAATAAAATGTTTGAGAGACAGTGGGTAACAATAAGGGTATGAGAGATTAAGGAAATAATTAGGATAATTAAGGATTAGTAAAGTTAATAAAACTTAAAAATTCTAAGTTTTATCTCTCTCAATCCATTAATTATTTATGCATGGTGCTTTATATGTAATTGATCGATTTCATGCTTAGAATTTAATAAGATTATTTTGATTCAATTCAAGAGATGTAAAATTTGAGGTATTTTTCAATTGTGTCAAACTTTACCTGGTTGTTTGAAATTTTGACATTACAATTCCAACCCCTTCTATTGCTGTCCTAGCAACCCACAACCCATTTCGCCTCCTACCACCACTCCCTGACCACCTAGCTGACTTCCCACACCCTGGATCTAGTCCTATGAGTTGTAATTTCTCTTCAAAGTGTGTTTGGTTGTAACCGTCTATTTTTTAGTAATAACATTTTCTTTTCTTATTGTGATTTGAGTTAACTTTAGTTTCACATGACATACTTGATTTTTGGCTATACTAATAACTGTTTGGCTATCATTGAACATCTTAATTCTATCTTTCATCTCAATCTTAGTTTCCCTTAATAACCTTTGAACCCATATTCCTTCACATATTCCTTGTGTAAAAGCACATTATTTAGATTCTACACTACTCCGAAAGACAACAACTTGCTTTTAACTTCTCCAAGTGATTGGATTATCCTATAACTATGAATAGTATCTGTTGGTTGTTTTTTTATCAGTTACCTCTCTTTTCCAGCTAGCATTTATGCATATCTCAATTTCATGATTTTTCAAATCTTTTGAAGAGAAAACCATATCCAGAGTACATCATCAAGCATCTCAGTGGTTTGTTCATGGCTTCCAAATGGTTCTTATTTGAATTATTCATATGTTGACTTACTACAGTTAGGGAGTATCAAATATTAGGTCTTGTGTGTGATAGGTAAACTAGTTTACCCACAACTATTTGATATCTTTCTTTGTCAACATGATTGCTGTCTTAATTTCTATTAAACCTTTTGTTTGAATCCATAGATGTGTCACTAGGCTTACACCCAAGTATGTGGGTTTCAATTAATAGGTCTAAGATGTACTTCCTTTGAGATATGACAATTCTCTCCCTCGACTAAGCCACTTCCATTCACAAGAAATATAAAAAATTTTCTAGGTCCTTGATCTCAAATTTTGTTTTATCATTTATAGTCTAATAAATTCCTATGAATCATCATCGACCAAGATAATAACATTTACATATACTATCGGATTAGTAATTTTTTCATTAGAATTGAATTTAACAAATGGTGTATGATCGGCATGACATTGATGATTTCCATTTGATGATTTCCATTTTTAATCACTGTTTTAGTAAACTTGTCAAACCAAGTATGAGGAGATTGCTTCAAGCCATATAAGGACTTTTTCAACTTGCAAACCAACATATTGTTTGACCTATTTTCCAAGCTCGGAGGTATAGTCATGTAGACTACTTCATCAATGTCACCATTCAAGAAGGCATTTTTGACATCAAGTTCGTATAAATGCCAATCTTGATTCACTGCAAGAGAGTAAAACTCGAATTATATTAATTTTGAAAACAAGCGCAAATGTTTTTTGATAGTGAATCTTGTATAATTATGTGAAGCCCTTGACAACTGGCCTAACTTTGAATCTCTCTACATTTCTATCTCCTTTGCGACCTACAAGATTATTTCCATGAGATAACTGTNCGGGATTATCCTATAACTATGAATAGTATCTGTTGGTTGTTTTTTTATCAGTTACCTCTCTTTTTCAGCTAGCATTTATGCATATCTCAATTTCATGATTTTTCAAATCTTTTGAAGAGAAAACCATATCCAGGATACATCATCAAGCATCTCAGTGGTTTGTTCATGGCTTCCAAATGGTTCTTATTTGAATTATTAATATGTTGACTTACTACAGTTAGGGAGTATGCAATATTAGGTCTTGTGTGTGATAGGTAAACTAGTTTACTCACAAGTATTTGATATCTTTCTTTGTCAACATGATTGCTGTCTTAATTTCTATTAAACCTTTTGTTTGAATCCATAGATGTGTCACTAGGCTTACACCCAAGTATGTGGGTTTCAATTAATAGGTCTAAGATGTACTTCCTTTGAGATATGACAATTCTCTCCCTCGACTAAGCCACTTCTATTCACAAGAAATATAAAAAATTTTCGAGGTCCTTGACCTCAAATTTTGTTTTATCGTTTTTAGTCTAATAAATTCCTATGAATCATCATCGACCAAGATAAATAATAACATTTACATATACTATGGGATTAGTAATTTTTTCATTAGAATTGAATTTAACAAATGGTGTATGATCGGCATGACATTGATGATTTCCATTTTTAATCACTGTTTTAGTAAACCTGTCTAACCAAGTATGAGGAGATTGCTTCAGGCCATATAAGGATTTTTTCAACTTGCAAACTAACATATTGTTTGACCTATTTTCCAAGCTCGGAGGTATAGTCATGTAGACTACTTCATCAATGTCACCATTCAAGAAGGCATTTTTGACATCAAGTTCGTATAAATGCCAATCTTGATTCACTGCAAGAGAGTAAAACTCGAACTATATTAATTTTGAAAACAAGCGCAAATGTTTTTTGATATTGAATCCTGTATAATTATGTGAAGCCCTTGACAACCGGCCTAACTTTGAATCTCTCTACATTTCTATCTCCTTTGCGACCTACAAGATTATTTCCATGAGATAACTGTATAAATGTCCTTGTGTCATTCTTTTATAGAGCCCGAATTTCTTTCTCAGCTATCACTTTCCATGCTGGAGCCTTTAGATACTCTTGGATAGAGTTAGTACTTGCACACTATCAAAGTTTGTCACAATATGGGAGCAACTTTCTATCGACTTTATATCTTTCAATTAGATGATCAGTGCACCCTTGAATACCTTTCCTGTGTGCAATTAGTTGATTATAGTCATCAATCATTGGTGTAAGAGAGTCATTAGTTGAGGAATCCATACCATTATTATTATCAGGAGGACTTGGTTCTTGTTTTGACAGTCCTGAGTTTGTATAGTGTTTTTAACATTCTCCAGGTAATTCTTCTAGCGTAGACACAAAATTTATAATCATTAATGTCATGTTGAGGTGGAGTAGAGGCAATTGAGACTATTTATGTGACAAAGTTTGGTTCTACAAATGGAGTTAGTTGAGATGGAGTAGAGACAAGTAGAGTTGTTTGGAGTACAAGATTTAGTTCAGTGAAAGCAAAAATGATCTTAGTACCTTCGAAAAAATCCCAAATTTAATATTTTCTCGACTCATCCCCTTGAATTTTAGATTTGAGAAAATAAGATTGATTCTTAAAGATAATGACATCGATAGAGTTTTATATTTTCTTAGTGATTGGAGAGTAGTATTTGTACCCTTTTTGATTGAATGAGTAACCGAGGAAAATACATCTGAGAGACTTTGGATGTGATGTTGTTGATGGATTTGAAGAAATGAATAACAACAATAAAATTTTTAATGGTAAGTCAGAAGAAAAAGAACGAATGTGTTGATAGAAATCCATGAGAACATTTTTGGGAATTTAAAAATTTAGGACATGACTAGACATCTTATTGAGGTGGTATGTGGTTGTGAAAATGGTTTCTCCCCAAAAATGTTTAGACACATGTTAAACACATAATGGCACGAGCCACCTCAAGTTTCTATTTTTTTCTTTCCGCGATGTCATTTTTTGAGGACTCACACCAGAACTTATGTTGATAATACCATGTTTGGAAAGATAATGACTAAGGATGAAATTAATGTGTTCCTTAACATTATCTCTTTTAAGAATTGAATTTTGCTTTGAAATTGAGTGATAATCATGGAATGAAATGATTGAAATATGGTGCTTGTTTCAAATTTTTCTTTCACAAGGAATGTCCATGTTGTTCTTATGTTATCATCTATGAATGTTACAAACCATCGTGCCCCAAATATATTGTTTACTTGTGTGGGTCTTCAGATATCACTGTGAATTACAGAAAAAGGTTGAAAAGGCTTGTATTGCAATTTGGAATATACATGTTTGGTATATTTTGTAAGCTGGCAAGTCTCACATTATTAAATATTGGATTTTTTCGTGATAAATCAATGTGGAAACATCTGTATGTAAAGTTTGGATGACCTAGACGACAGTGACCCAACATGACTTGACTTTCAACTGAATCAGAATTTGAATTCTACTTCGAAACATACCATGACATATGACATTATCTATCGGTGGAGCTATTTTCTCTGAGCAAGTATAAACTACTATTTATCTCAGGACTACTAATCACCTTCTCCAAATCCACAAGTTGAAATTCACAACAAGTGGAATAAAATTTAGTCACATATTTTTTAGTTCACGAGTAAGTTGATTGAGAGTATGTTCTGATTTAATCTTGGAACATAAAGCACGGAGTAGAGGTGAAGATACGTATTCAATTTGACTAATTTAGTTCCTGCTAATGATGTTAATGAACCATCAGTTATTCAAATTGAAAAATAACTAGTACATGAGTTGAAAATCTTTAATATGTTGATGTTTCCAATTATATGATATGAGGTTTTAGAATTAGCTATACAAGGTTTTAATTTATTGCATTGGACACCAAAATCTTGTGATAAGACACATTTGTGTGCTAACCACTGTGTGTGGAGCCTGATTGGGCTAGAAGTGCCTTGTAGTAGAATACAACATCCAGGGGCGAAGTTTAGTTCCAACAGTGGAAGTCCAGTGCCAGACCTAGTGCCCCAATGCTAGTAGGGGTGCCTGGAATCAGAACACTCAGAGAAACTTGGAGACTAAAGTGCTGTCTAGGCACCTCGAACCTTCTTCTGGAGCCTAGCAATTGGAATTCCAACCCCTAGGAGGGGCGCAACTGTGCCATTATTTATTCATTTCCAGGTTAAGAAACAAATGCACTAGAAACTCTGTTCTTGGGACGGGCAATCGAGCGCCCAGAATAATGATTTCAAAGGGAGTGCATGGAAAAACAACGCCCTCGAGCGGCAGTCCAACACCAGTAGCGGTTTTTTTTTTCAATCAAGATTTAAGTCCTCAACTTCTATACAAGGAAGGTATCTCTCAACTATGCATGTAATAAGAGCGAGACACAGCTTGCGGTGCATCGAGTTATGTGTTGAATTTTTGTAGTTTGCTCTTGTGCAATCGAGAGAGGAGCATTCATGTGTTCCAGACTTGTAGAGAGGAATGCTGAGTGTGGTGTAATCTGTACATTTCTTCTCATTTTATAGAGGTAAGTGTGGTGTGGCTCCGTGTTTTTTCCCATTCACGGGGTTTTCCACATTAAATTTTGTGCTTTTTGGGATTTCTGTTGTTATGCACTTCTATTCATTTTTTGTTCCGAATCTTTCGAGTTAGTCGGTTTTTCAGCTGTGTGATCTGGTTGTGAATCAATTAAATCCAATATTTTTTTTCAAATAAGTGGTGTCAAAGCGGAGTTTTGTGAAGACCTTTGATTTGAGTGGGAGTAATGACCAATGAAATAAGATACAAGGTGGAGAAGTTTAACGGTTCCATCTTTGTGTTCCGGAAAATGTAAGTTGAAGCTTTCTTATATCAAATGAAATTGTATCTTCCACCAGAAAGAATCACCAAAAAGCCCGATTTTATGATTTTGGAAGAAGTGCTTGATTGAACAACATCAAGTTTGATTTGTCTTTCACATTTATGATATATTATTTTCAGTATTGTTAATGAGAAAACTACAGTGGATCTTATGGCGACATTGACAAAGATGTATGAAAAGCTTTCAATTTCAAATAAAATTTTTGTTATGAAAATATTTTTGAACATGAATGTAGTGGAAAGGAGTTTAGTGGCTGAACGTTTGAATAATTTCAACATTGTGTTGAACCAATTGTGTACTGTGGGATTCAATATCGATGTCGAGGTTAGAGCATTGTTAATTCTTTCATCTTTGCCGCTGGGATAGAGTGGTTACAATGATGAGTAACGTTTTAGGTAATATAAAGTTAAATTTTGATAACATCACGGAGTTAGTGCTGAATGAAGAAGTTCACAAAAAGAAGAGTGATGGAGCTTCAAATTTTGCGCTGACTGTTAGAGACAGAAAAATCTTGATAAGATTACAAACAATGATAAATTCAACTCCATAAGTTGAATGTCAGGAAGAGAAAATGATAGAGGTGAATGATGGAACTGTCAGAAGAAATGCCATTTCAAGGACTGTAAAACTCCGAAGAAGGCTGGTGGTGGAGGTCAAAACAGAAATCTCTATAAACGTCTCCACAGGCTAAATTTAAGGTGATTCCCTATTTTTAACCTTATATAATATTAAATTTTGGATAATATATTCATTTATCACTTTTCATGCATTTGCCACGACTGACCCAGCTCAACAACTTCCTCCCACGTCTGTGTCATTTTTGTTCTCTGTTTCGACGCTGACAACTTTGCAGTAGGAGGCGCCGACAGTTCTTTGATGGCTCTCCCTCCTTCTGAACCTGACCACTTGATGGGTAATCTTCAGGTGGAGTCGGCGATTGTCTTCCCCTCAAGCTATACAAATTGTCTTGATGGTACAAGTGATTGTTCTTTTGTTAAGAAGACAAGTAGGAAAAGTGGGAAAACAACACCCTTTTTTTTGACATAGAAATTTCAACCCTGAATGAGAAATTCAAGTTCTCTCTCATTGGAAAATTTCAGTGGGAGTACTCACCTTTGGAAGTTATCAGAAAGAGTGTTGATGATCTCAAACTAGTAGACAGGTGAAAAGTGAGACTCATGGATGAGAGAAATGTACTGATTCAATTAACCATGACTGAAGATTGCATTCGGATTTTCTCCAAAAAATATCTTAATATTGCAGGCAAGTCAATGAAGTTATTCAAGCGGTCTCCTGATTTTAACTCAAATAATGGAACTCCCACTGTACTGATATGATTTAGTCTAAATTGGTCTCAAGCTACACTTTTTTAATCATCAGGTTCTCTACTCTATCGGGGTCATACTTAGGGACCATATAAAACTAGATATACCCACTTTCAATCTAACCGGACCTTTTATGGCCATAATACTTGTGGAAAGGGATATTACTTTACCTGATATTATTGAAGTTTAGCTGGACACAACTCATAATGGATATTGACAACAAATCATCATGGAACACAGACCTCCTTATTGTACCCATTGTAAGATGTTTGGGCATACCCTTCATAAATTCCACAAGTTCCATCCTAATTTGAAATCAAAAGTTCAGGAGAATAAGGAGGGGTCTAACCCCAACATCTCTGCTCCACCTGGGGAGGAAACTATCACAAGACAAAATTTGGTGGCTGATCTAATTGCTCCTGTGGACCCTTCCCCTTGACAATATTGTTACTGTTTCTGTGTTTGATGTGATGCTGGATGACTCTGCTGGGCAACCTACACCTTCAAACCCTATTGAAAATTATACTAAAGGATCCTTACTTACAAAGGATAGTGTTCGGATGAATAATTAGAAGAATTTTGTAGCTCCCCATCTTCAGAAAGTATCCGGCGTTGAGGCGACAATTCATACTTCACACATATACTCGAAGCCATTGTGGGTAAAACGACTGGGAATTCTTTTGCTACAACTCTACCACCTCATCCGAATTGTCAATCTTCAGATGAGGAATGACAAGTTTACAGTTCCAGGAGGAAAAAAAAGAATGGAGATCTATTTGAGCTAAGGAATTTAATGGATGCTACTTTGGTTACTTCAGATAATGGTACACACACCACTAATTTGTTAGCTGACTCCCTTCCGAGAACTAGTGGAAGAGGCAGGACTTAATTGAGTCGTCCCTAACTACTTCCACACCCTGATTGTTTGGGTTATTTTATTTTATTTTATATGCGTCCTCTCTTTTTTTGAGTTTTTTTGTGTGTTGTACCGTTTGAGTTGAGTGACTACTTTTGGGCTCACTCATACAACCTATCTGTTTCCTTTCCTCTTTAATATAATAGCCCTTGGGTTTTTTTTAATATATATATATATATATATATATATATATATATATATATATATA